>JAEAOA010001843.1:0-447500 GCA_016746295.1 Potamilus streckersoni
ATTCAAATTATTTCTGGTGGCATTAGCACGGCATCTCATTACTTAATTGTGACTGTGATGCATACCCTTCCCCATAAAATGCAAACTTTTACTTCCCAAACGAGTCTCTTCTGTCTTCCACCCAGTGTGCTTGTACAATCTGATATAAAAGAAAGAAAGCAAAAGCATGAATGTGATTTCTCCAAAAATACACTAATATGATATAGGCAAAACATACAGCCAATTACACACACAGAGAGAGAGAGAGAGAGAGAGAGAGAGAGAGGAGAGAGAGGAGAGAGAGAGAGAGAGAGAGAGAGAGAGTAATTGAAAGCTTGAAAGCTCTTTCCACCAATAATTAACAAATCTTTGTCAGTTGTGGGCTTTTCTTAACTTTTGCCGAGTAAACCGTGAATGCGGTTTATCTGGAATGACTCAATGATCGATTATATTTTAGCATAAATACAACTATTTGGTTGACAATGAGTGATTTCTAAAATTAGTTTTTTTTTTTGTAGGAAGTCTAGTAATTCAAAGATGCTGCACTTTCATAAGTAAATATTCAGTAGCACAGTTCTATGATAAATTCATATTCTTGTCACAACATACATACAATATGGCCATTCTAAGACAAATAATGTTTCAAACACATTGAAAACTTGCTATGCTCATGAAATCATAAATAGAGGCAAATATGTCTTAATAAGGTCGCTACTGCACAATGTTGACTTGCCTTCATTTATGATCCAAAAGATTTCGACATTGCTGCACATGTCCTTGGTCATTGGAGAAAGAAAATTTCTGTTCGTTATTGAAACGCTCGTGGCTTTGTAACAACTGTGAATTTCTCTTTCAGCAACAATATTACCCTGAAATGAAGTGTCACAATTGTAGTAAGTTATCGATAACACAAACATAATTAGAGCTTGTTGTATATTTTGCTTTTCATTTATTTATTTATCTTTGCTTTTGTATTTTGTTACAGTGAATCATGTGATTATTTATATGAAATAGACTACTTGTAAGCTAAACTAACGTGAAAATTTCTTTCAAAGTTATCGTTCTAGAAATAATAAAGAAAACATAATCTGGTCGGTGCTTGTTTTCTTGATTACTATAAATTGCATGAAGTTTCGATTAGAATCGTAAAAAAATAATTTTTAACGTTACAGTTTCTTGTATATATACATATTACAATGTGATAGATGTGAACGAAAATGCTTTTAACTGAAAGGTCGTTTTCATATTACACATGCAGCATATTTACATGGGTCTTACGATATTAAACATGTATATTTACCTGTGCCATAAGATATTACATTGTATATTTACCTGTGTCTTTTCGAGATATTTCTTTAGTTCTTTGGGTGCCATTCCTTCGGATGCATTGAACGTTGTCAAGAAGCAAACAGATTCCCCTTCATCATGCCTCATGTACATGAATAGTCCCTGATAAAATTAATTTAGTTAACATATTACAAAGTTTTATTTACTTGCTACAGATTTTTATACAGTAATAAATAAATAATAAATGTCGTTTGATTTAAAAGTTCTATATAATTGTTCGTATACACATTTGGATGGTTAGTATAATGCAGGAATGTGGAATTCTAGCCAATCGCTACCTGTATGACTGCATTAAATTTTGGATTAATATTATAAGATAACTGGGAAACAGACATGCAATTTGCATAGGAATATTGTGTTTGAAGCTACATTTGTGGAAGGCAGTAAAACTAGTTCGACAGGCATTCAGCAGACATGTTGTAACAGCTATGTAACGGAATTGTATAAATCCATTTATTATTTGTTAAATACATATATTCTGGTTTCGTTTTTTGCGTACAACGATACCCGCGGTTGATTTATGTATATTATACAATATTTTGAAACAGTGAGTTCGGTTCTTCCTACTATTCCGCATGTGCAAAGTGCTTTCAGTGGGAAAAACCGATATTCATCAAGAGCACAGATGATGGAAGGCTGCATCCTCTGTGGATAAATACCTCACCGTAGGACCAAAACATTACAATACGGAAACGACTTGTCAGTTAGCAGTATACTTAGGGATTTTCAAATATCCAGCTGTAGAGGTATGAGAGTAATATATCAATTTCTTATGTATATTAAAGGTTATACCTATTGTACTACCACGTTTATTTTTGTATATTTTTATGTAACTCCGGCTTGCATAGTATAATGTAAATATTTTCTATTTTTGTATGTGACTTAACAGGAGATCTATATTAACATTAAAGTTACATTTTATTAAGACAGGTTTATTACCATATGATTCTTATCAGAAACGGTAGGTTCACTTCTGAACCTGTTTATTGCTTTCTATTGTTGTACCGATAATGCAATTTTAATAGCTTAAGGCATTTAACGTCCTTACGTGTTATCGTATATGCCTGTGATATTCGTAGTACACAACGTTAGATTTATTTTCAGCTAATTTTATTTTCAGCTAATCAGGGTTGACAGGATAGCAGCTGTATAGATACCATAAACCTGATCATAATGGCCAGAATTCATAGGGTAAGAGCTATAGAGGTTAAGAGCTGACCATGGCAGCTGTAAAACCGACCATAGCAGCCATAGAACTGGCGATAGAGCTAGTTTCATAGCAGCCGTCGAGCTGATTGAACAATGTTTTGCTAGTTGAGTTGATCGGACGTTGGTGACCGATTGGTGGGTGTTGATTGCCTGATTTAACAAGTAATTGAATGGTGGTCGGCGATCACCTATAAAGCTGACTGCTTGATTGACTAGTGTGACTGGTAGCCACGTATTCTAGTGACGGAGTGTCTTGTGTAACTCCATAAACGTATTATTTTAGCCGTGGGCTAATGTTGGGATTTGTTATACCCAGTGTTTTGAACTGTAATGACATATTTTATGATATCAGACCCATTTTACATAATTTTATTATATGAGTAAAGTACTTCATTTTTCACTATTTGAGTGAAACACTTCATTCTTTTTGTGGTGTGAAGTTACTTGTAGTCGATAACCTTTTTCCGTGTACTATGAAAGGTCGTTTCCTGGTATTCACATTTTGTTACATTATTAGGTTCGTTCGAACAGTATTAATTTATCCAGTAATTGTATCTTATGCACGCACGTATTAAACATAATTTTTTTTTTCATTTAAGTCATTCGTCAATAAACATTGTATTTTTGTCACCATCGAAAGTATTCTGTTTTAAATCCGAACTGAACCAGTTTATCTTGTTACAAGCTAATAAAACACCTCTAGCAGAATACGTTACCTTCACGATGCTGGTGACCTCAGAGGTGGGGATGGAAGATATTGAGATAGCACTGGCTTCATATATCGCCAATATCAAAGGCAAAAATACTAAATTTGCAATGTTGACAAACGTCAAAGTTATTGGCTAAACTGTGATGATATTTTACATAAATCATGCTCGAAAAATAACGATTTTCTTTTAGCAATACAGCGTAATGTATTCTAACAACATATGAAGCAAAACTAGTGAGCGGGAGAGAGCGAACAAAAACAAACAGGAATGGGGAAGGCTTAATGACAGGAAATTGCCTCAGTGAGCAGTTTGATTAGTGGACTATGGTTATTGAGAAAATTCATGTCGCCTAAAAGAATGAATTGTAAATACCATCCCAAAATACAAGTGTTTACATCTTATCGGGGATCGGTGGTTCTTTCCGCGGATATTCCTGGTTTCTTTCTCCATCATTAATACTGGACAAAAACGTATAGCCTATCGTGTGCTGAAAAATGGCGTTAAGCCCCATAACAACCAACAACCAACCAACATCTTATCGGCTAGAAAACGTGTCTCTGTTTGCGTGTGTCTTTACACTCTATTCACGAACTTCATGAATGAAATCACACCAATATAGAAGACTGATCCTAATTTAAAGAACATTCTCAAACAAATGACTTAATAATCACGTTTAGTGCATATTCCTGTCTGTATCTAAATTGTTCCTAACTGGCATTATGTTGTTTTAAAACCGATCTCACTTCTTTGAGCTATTATGAAACCTCAGGACTAATTACTGAAAATTACTTGGCATTCAAAAAATAAAATATTTTACAACTTGCAAGAACTGTTTATCTCTTCTCTTGAGGAACCTTAGAACCAAAAAGGTTCAGGGAACATGGACAATTTTTAATGTTACCAAATGATGTGCGAACACGTGTGGGTGAAGAATTTACTTAGTTAAGATTTTAATCAAGTCATATGATAGCATGATTTAAGTTATCAGAACAATTTTTTGTACATTTACCAAGCGTCTGTGTCAGCGAAATGTCAAATCACAAAACTATAAAATGAATAGCTTGATAGCAGAGAGGAATTACTTAGCGCCTATAGTGAAGAGATAAATTTAGTTGGTAATATAGAAAACAATCCGTTGCCCACATTTTCAGAATAATCGTTAATTTGATACTAGGTATCAGACATTGTCATCACCCATCATTCACAATGGCACCATTAACGTTTTTAGTATTTTCTGACTTCTTTTTATGGTTGTCAAAGATCACTAATTATACAAATTTTGTGCTTGCAAAAGATTCTTAGATGCACACTGGACTATCTGTGTTAAGGTTATTGCGGATGACAAACAACAGATATGCTTGACAAACACACAATTCTAAAAGCTTCTAATTATTGTTAATTGTAAACACTGTCCTTAGACCTAATGACACATGGTGTACATGCAATGTCCTTAGACCTAATAACACATGGTGTACATGCAATGAGGAATGTAAACACTGTCCTTAGACCTAATGACACATGATATACATGCAATGTCCTTAGACCTAATAACACATGGTGTACATGCAATGAGGAATGTAACACTGTCCTTAGACCTAATGACACATGGTGTACATGCAATGAGGAATGTAAACACTGTCCTTAGACCTAATAACACATGGTGTACATGCAATGTCCTTAGACCTAATAACACATGGTGTACATGCAATGTCCTTAGACCTAATAACACATGGTGTACATGCAATGTCCTTAGACCTAATAACACATGGTGTACATGCAATGAGGAATGTAACACTGTCCTTAGATCTAATAACACATGGTGTACATGCAATGTCCTTAGACCTAATAACACATGGTGTACATGCAATGAGGAATGTAACACGGTCCTTAGACCTAATGACACATGGTGTACATGCAATGTCCTTAGACCTAATAACACATGGTGTACATGCAATGAGGAATGTAACACTGTCCTTAGACCTAATGACACATGGTGTACATGCAATGAGGAATGTAACACTGTCCTTAGACCTAATGACACATGGTGTACATGCAATGTCCTTAGACCTAATGACACATGGTGTACATGCAATGAGGAATGTAAACACTGTCCTTAGACCTAATAACACATGGTGTACATGCAATGTCCTTAGACCTAATAACACATGGTGTACATGCAATGTCCTTAGACCTAATAACACATGGCGTACATGCAATGAGGAATGTAACACTGTCCTTAGACCTAATGACACATGGTGTACATGAGGAAGTCGGATAATACGTTTAATCATTGCTGTGAGTTAACAGGATTTATTTTAAAGTCAATCAATCAAGCTAATGTGGAGCTCAAAACATTTTCAAGTTATAAAATCTCATTCCGTTCATGTGCTTAGTGTATATTTGCATTATTTCTTTATTAGTTCTTTATTGTTTTGGTTCATTATAGTTTTGGTAAACAACTGTTGTTTTTTTTTTTTCTCAGAGTGAGGATTATCATCTTAAGCTGAATCAATTGCATTGTACTTTTTACATATATATATATATATATATATATATATATATATATATATATATATATATATATATATATATATATATATATATGGACTAGGCGATTTCCGTCAAGTGTCTTATGGTGACAATCTTTTTATTCTTTCCAGAACAATGAATTTTGATCCTAATCCGGGTTTTGTTTTGCTTCTCAATTTGTCATATAACTGTTGTTTTCCTTAATGTATATTATTCGTGCTTGGTGCATGAGCAAAATCAAGTTATCGTAATTGTGTAAAGTATTTGATTTGGAATCATTCAAATAATATCTTCTCTGGAAACACAAGAGTGCTATGATAACATTCTTGGAAACAGAGACTTGAATTTACAGAGTATGTCAAATAAGTGCTTTTTTTCTTCGATTGTATTATTGCGATCCAACAAAATACTATTGGCACATTATTACTTTACGAGCCATCACAAGCACAACAGAACTTTCAGCGTTGTACTTAAGTTGGATTTCCACTGAAATGTATTCCAAACTTTTATTATAAGGACTTGTATCTGTAATTATATGATTAGTTTGTGATTTAGTTCACAATAACGTATTTTTTATTTTTCATTTTCTATTCTATGGGAATTAAGTATTCGTTGAATTTTAGAAAGCCTGTTGGTATTCTCTATTTTCTGTTACTTATTTTAAGAGCATAGACTGGTAACACTTTAATATACAAGTACACTGCAAAATCCATTTATATTAAACTATAACATTACAGTCATCTATTGTGTTTCCTAAGGTCTAACATATTGATTCTGACCAAGTTGCACATAAATGGTCTTAATCTCAACCGACTGAACCCAAATCCTGCAAATCAGTTCAGCATCTATTTGTACAATGCGATTAAAGACTAACTACTCGATAAAATGCAAACTGGTCCTACTTTGTCAAAATCAAGCACAGCATCAACCTTTCCTGGTATTTGGAATTTCACTTCCGTTGTACTCAAAGTAATCTTTTCATTGACAACCTCTTGACTACCTGTTTTGTAAGAGGCTTGGAACGTCTGAAATTAAATAAAATGTTCAAGAAAGGTAGGGTACGAGTGATCTTTGCAAAACGTTTAAACACGAGATAATTTCTACTAGGAGTCGATATACCACTACTGATTTCAAACTTTTGCAATGAAGACAAGTTTCATATCAGGTAAGAAAATCTTTCTTTCGACCATCTCTTGATTAAGTTTGGTGTGTGTGTGTGTATATATATATATATATATATATATATATATATATATATATATATATATATATATATATAACACGAGATTGTTCGTGTATTACTGGTTATCATAAGGTACAGGCGAATATCGTCATATAGTGTGTTGCTTAATTCAAGAACATTTCTCATTGAAGGGAGTGAATGAAGTGTCACTCACGTGGATGGTCTCGTTGGTTAGCTTTATCCCAAGATAAACCGCACCAGCCACAACAGCTGCAACAACTATTAGCAGGATTCCCAGAGCAACGAGGAATCTTGTTCTCCATTTCCATCGTTTTCCATTTGACGTCTGTGGTAATTGAAGAGAAACCTGAAAAAATTATGAAAGTGTATGTTTGAAAACGCGCATTTATTTTTACCATTTTATTTTCCATTACGCAAATCGTTTCTTTCACATCCAGTGCACTGATGCACAAACTTTATGAGATTGATGGAAAATAATCAAAGTTCTAAAGTAATATAGATATAAAATGTATATATTCACGCAGATATGGTCTCTTGTTGACATCAGGAATGGTGAAGCGAAGTGTTTCTGAATGTCTGTGCATTAATGTCAACAGACTGCACTTTGTGTGATCTAAGCACCGAAAGTTCTCTGGTATACTATACGGACAAAAACACGTTTGTTTCAAGTTACACCAAGTTATATTATACACCTAAATAATCTGAATCGACATTGCATAAGATAATAAAGGTTTCTGAAGCAATTATTAGGATTTCTGAACATTTTAAACACGATCTTTAGAATTTAAATATGGTCCTATTATGCTAAAATATTTTTTCAAAAGCAAAATCTGTCCTTGTGGGTTTTGATTTTTAAGGTGCTGTTTTGTAGATATTATTGTAACTTATAAGGACTTACTGAGGACAGAAAACCATTTGCTTTATAACCTAAAGTTTCTTTAATCATTAACGTTAAAATTACAATTTAAAAAATAGAAATTATCGCATATTATCAATTCGTCTTAAAATGAAATCCTGATTTTGTCAGAATGTACGAAAATGCTTACATAGAGAAATGCGTCTTCAATGAACATTTCTTGCTGATAATAATTATATCACGTTTTGATGAATTTTTTTGGCTTCTTTTTGCAAGCAAATATTCGCACAACGGTTCCCTCAAAGCTACAACGCTGATTGAGATAGTGGTCAAAAATTATAGTCAAAATACGAATATCATACTGTCGGCAATCATTCACAAGGATTATAGGATTATACGAACCTCTCTCTCTCTCTCTCTCTCTCTCTCTCTCTCTCTCTCTCTCTCTCTCTCTCTCTCTCTCTCTCTCTCTCACACACACACACACACACACACACACACACACACACTTATTAGCAAATGGAAATGTCTTTTGTAGTTCATTTAATACTGATGATAAAGTCGTAAATACTTGAAGGTTTATTTCCGGGCTTATCAAATACACTGATTGGAATACGGGTAAAATCAATGACTTTTTGTCTTATGTACTACTAAATGCATATTGTTACAAACAGGTCTATTACAATGTAGTAGACTATCATTAATCAATTTAGTAACTAACTAGGTACAAATAATAATTACATTTATGCAACAAACAAATTAGCCTTGGATTGTTGATAATTATCACAAATGGCTCTGCAAATCTTTTCTTTTGGTGCGCTTTTTGAAACGTCTTCTGCGCCATTTTAGTTGTTTAGTTGACTAAATTTTGGTATACACTACTCAAAATAAATAGCTCAGTATTACTTAGGAAACTTTAAGTAGACATTATAAAATAATGTTGTTGCTGTTGTTGTTAATATTACAATTCAGAAGTTGATAATAAATATGATAATAGATAACAAGAAGGATCACACCTCTATCTTGTTGAAACCAAACCCTATACAATACAACAGAGGAGCCATTAAGCAAAACAACCGAGAAAAATGTTTGGAAACAACAATAGCCTCACCTTTACCCCTGCCTCCCCAAATTCTCCAAGCATCACATTCCACCCCGACTTTTACTCTTAACGAATGTTAGACGATACACTAACAATAGTGTCATCCTCATAGATGTCCATCCACTTACCTCATAAAAAAGATAACGACTCAATAGGAGGCAATTTAAGTATCGCGGAAATATAATCATCACCTGACAAAAGAGCCCCAAAGATCCATATTGCCATATTCACTTTGATCTCAAAGGAAGAGGTGCTTCGACTGAACACGCAATAGAAGAGACGCCAATCACCTTAGTAGACGCTGCCACAAAGGAATCTTCAGAAGTCACTAAGGGGAAGAACCAAACCAAACACCGCAGACGATTCACAACAGTAAAATGCTAGAACCATCGAAACAAGCTCAACTGAACCATATCTCAACTGAAGAAATATTGGATCTCAGAGAAGAAGACTATCTCAGGGTCTCAGGCTACAATCCTCTTAACATTACAATCCACTTCTCCCTAGGTTGTCCCCATTAACTACTTCTGTCTGTTTATCCTTATTTTACTGTTGTAGATGCAAAATTACACAATTTTTATTTTTGTTGAAGCTTTATGAAAACAGGAGACAGATTAGAAACACATCTGATGCAATATTTGTAAGGTGAGATACAGTTGTGCATATATATATATATATATATATATATATATATATATATATAGTATATATATAGTATATATATATATATATATATATATATATATATATATATATATGGGTGGGTGTATGTTTTCAAGCAGACAGACAGGCAAAAGCTGCTGTCATAAAAATGTGGGTGAGTAAAAAATTATTTGAAATTCTAAAATATAAGATTTCACCTACCTACTATATCCACCCCCACCCGTTTTCCCTTTAGACATAACCCACAGATCATAAGTTGACAACCCATACGTTGATGCACCAATTCTTAGTACCAAAACAGTATTTGTATATGTGTCTAACATTTACTAATTTCAGTCAAGGTGATTGGAGTTTGATAATAGGTCTACAAATTTAAGACTCGAGATGTACTTTGCAAACACTTTGTACTGATTAATATATATATATATATATATATATATATATATATATATATATATATATATATATATATATATATTGCTAAATCTTGAAATACGAAAATAGTAACAAACTACGTTTTGCCAATGTAGCCCTTTCATTTTTTGGAATCACTGAAGCAGTTGTTTTCAGATCCAGTAGTTTTCTTGGTGATTGACTATTATTCCCTGACTTTCTCATGGTCTTATGTCATAGGTTGTATTGCCCGCAATATATAGATTATCGTGTACTGAACAATGGCGTGAAGGGCACAACACCAGCAACAAATATCGCACTTAATAATAACCAATTATTGTAAACCTCCAGAGAATAATCCTGCTACAGTTTTGTGGCTACCGTAATTAGTACCGTAATTGATTTTAGGATTTATGTAATTGATAGTTCATCAAGCGATATCTCTATTGCAACGTAAACAACTGTGAAATAGGGCAGGAGAAAAAACACCAAATTACGTCAGAAAGTGTATTATTTCTCCATCAAAAATTATATTTAACTTGTGTCCATTATTGTCATGTGAAAGAACAATAACGACGCCTGATTTTTATGCTAGACCAAAACAGGAAATATTTATACTCTCTGGGGAAACTTAAAGCATTCGTAAAAATTGTATGAAGCATACTCATGTAACTGATATTACATTAATAGCGAAATCACACAGTTTAAGGACCCTACTGTTTTATATATGGAAGTTAAGCGATTTCGTCTTGTTATTTGTTGGTCATATTTTCCATGATACGCAGCTACTTTTAAGTAGATTCTTTGACTGTCTATGCGTTTACATCTATCAGAGTTTTAATGCTATACATGCAACATTTTTCTCATAAATGAAACAACATCACATTTTGTTAAAGATTACTTATCGGCTTCTTTTACAATATGCAATGCTACTTACCTCTCATTGTAACGTACTGTGATTGGCAGAAAGAAGATTCAGAAACAATTAAGAATATAGATGAGAAGGGGAATAATATTTTTTCAAGTTTTGTTTCCAAATATTGCTTATACACATTTTATGTTTCTCACCATCTGTAAAACGCAATGAAAATGACTAAGATGCGTGACGTCTCTTTTTGAGTGATATTTATATTATTCCCACCCACCCACCTAACGCGTATAACAACATATTATGAACATTTAATAGTTGATCATTAAGATTGCTTATTCACTGATCTGTTTAACAACAATGAAGTGTAATGGAGGAGAAAATTCATCACCGGTGTGAAGGCAAAATTCTAATAATCTACCAGGAATGAGAACAACTATGGATACATCCCCTTCTTACCTAGCAATTGGCATACAATTACAATTAGCCAGCAATTCCTTTGTAATATATCAATTAGTGGACAACGAAAGAGTTAAGCCAGAGATATGTAAATTACGAAATGATATGTTAACGATAATTGACAACTTTAGCAGTTAGGAACAAATTGTATATAAAGTCAATATTAATTTTATCATGTATAGAAATAGCTTGCAAAATATGTACGTATTCATGAATTAGATTAGACAATTGGCCTTTTCACTCACATTACAGACGGCATAATCGTTATTCATTAAAGGAAATTTCAGATGTGCTTTGAGTAAATAAAAGTATATTGCAAAATTTATCGATGCAGAAGACAGAATTCAAGCTGTTATAAGCAATTGGCATTTTTTTCTCTAAGCTTTAATGTTGTTGTATACTACATAATCTGGTACTACCTTTGCAAAATATCTTATCTTTGAATAAAAGCTTGCCTCTAATCCTGCGTGTTAATAGTTTGTAAACCCCGGTGGGATGATATAATTAAAAATACATTTTTTATTAAAAAAAAACTGTTGACTTTGAATTGCATTGCAATGTTTAGTTCTATGACAAAATAATTTAAACATCTCAGTTCTGATTCGATTTTATTTGCCTTTTTAAAAGCATTTTATGACCATTCTAATTTTATATAGAGTGATCAATTAGGCTGCATTGATAATCTAAACACGTATTGCTGACTGAAGTGACAAACAAAAATTGAGATTGCGCAATTAGCGTATCGATGTTTATTCAGTTATGTGTGATAGCTGATGAAAAAGCTTTATTAGTCTCTCTGGAGCTGTTTATAATGTACTTAAATTAAGAAATTTAGTGGTATGCACCCTGGATACGATTGACTAGAATCAAATTCAACTGCTTATTATCCCACTGCTTGTTACAGCAACAAATATCAAGTGTAAATATTATAACATTATTCAGTTTATAGTGAGGATCCTTTTCATTGTCTACCAGACGAATTTACTCACTATAATCTTTGCATGAGCGTTTGTTTTTTTTTAGCAAGGATATAAATTGTATGTATTAGTTGCATAGCCTCGTCATAGGGAAACAAAGACGATGTTGTGGCCACACTGGAAATAAGACTTCTGCCTCTATGTCGAAAGCATAGCCTGTGGCAGGAAAAATGGCTAAATTTCTTTAAGTTGAATTTACCATTAGTCCACTGACCTTTTTCTACATATACATCATGCCATAATGGGCTCACCAAGCTCATAAAAACAGTTTGGAAGTTATCAGTCTATACTGAAAGACAAAATCTACAATAAAACTTGCTAAGAATATTAGTGTCACCAGTACTAAACAGTTTATGGTAACAGGTCAACAGCGCCTTTCGGAGCATCACAGATCTCTAGGAAATACAAAATATTTCCAGAATCGTGTTATTTTATGTTCATGTTTTATTTCTTTAACCTTTTTTGTCTTCCATAAATAAAACTTGGACCTTCGCCACCTATTCTGTCTTGTTTGTGGTTGTATATCCGCATGCTTGTAATCTTATGCGAGGGTGCCCGCACTACTGCCTTTTTTTCCATACACTTAACTATGACGCTCTATGGTTATATGGGTGGCAAATTAGCTTAATGTAAGGAACTTATAGTCGAATTATAGGGAAAAGGTGAATAAGCGTTTAGTTTCTAAGGGTTTTTAGTTTTCTTTCTTCCTTCACCTATAACATCCTTACCTTTTAAAGAGTGCCGTTTGTTTTTGGCGAGATGGTATGGGTGATGGTTCGTAAATGTGATACTGGTCGTTGTCTCTGTCTTTTAATCAAAATATGTCGGTTAAACATATGAACTAATTTTAAATTAACACGTTTGAGCTACTTCTGTTATATTGAGATATTTCTTATATAATATTTTCTTATTTCAGTGAAATGTTGAGTTTGAGTAAGATAGAAATATTCATCATCTTTATCTTATGAAACATTTAATTCACGTTTCTTTTTATTTTGAAGATATATATTCACATTTTCCTATTTTCAGTTTAATTGGAAACCTAAGCCTATGATTCGTTTAAAAAATAATATTTAATTATCTGGCAAATGTTTTGATAATGGTGTTTTTAAATATCTGAGAAGTTATTTTTTCAAAGGAATTTTTAAGGCCAAATTACCAGTATTTGTACAATTTTGTCTTTCAGCCAATTAGATGAGGGTTAAATCACCAAACTATGTTAAAAAAACAAAAATAACAAATTGATACAAAGTTTATTCTTAAAAAAGGTATTCAAAGGAAGGAGGAATTTTTCATGTTTCCTTATATTATTGTCACTCGAGAATCTAACTATGTCGATTGTGTAATTACTCAAACGTACAAAGCGGAGAGAGAGAGAGAGAGAGAGAGAGAGAGAGAGAGAGAGAGAGAGAGAGAGAGAGAGAGACCTGCTGTATTTCTGCTTGCGGTGGATCTCTAAAAGTGGTGCTCACATTGCATTCAATCTTTTCCATAGTAGGTGTTGGCTTATCTATGTCCACGATGAACTTCTCCAAGATGTAATGATTTAAAAGCTTTCCAATGTGCTACGCCATTTTATATACCAGTACAGGCATTTTATCAGTCCTTAACTGGCTAAATTCTTTTAGCTCGGCTTCGTGATTTAATGCCTAACGGATCAAGCAAAATTATGCATAGGATACATGCATCTTTTTAAAAAGGTTGTTGATTTTGAATTGCATTGCACGTTTTGGCACTATGTCAACCAGAATTCAAACAACTCTGTTCTAATCCGATTTTTTTTTTGTCTTTCCGTGAGTAAAAATTAAAATTTTTGGAAAACCCTATAACCGAATCACATTCATTAAGTATGCAAATATCTATTCAAAGACGTTCAATAACCATTCAAATTATTGTACGAAGTAAACAATTAAGTTTCATTGATAATCTAAACACCTACTTTTGACTGCAGGACAAATAGAAATTGAGACCGAAAACTTAGCTAGTCGCTTTTGATTCATCTCTGCAATATCTGATGAAAAGACAACGTTAGTCTCCCTGATGTGCTTTTTATGTACTTACATTTAGAAATATAGAGATATACGACCTGGATAAGATTAAATTGAATCCAATTCGACTGCTTATTATCCCGCTTCTTGTTACATTGCATAGACGATTATCAAGTTTAAATATTATAACATTATTCGGTTTGTAATGAAGATGCTCTTCCTTATCTATCTGGCGTATCTATTCACTATAATCTCTTCAGAAGTTTTTGTGCTCTTTAGCAAGGAAATCAATTTGTATATATTAGCTGCCTAGCCTCGTGATATGGCAAAAGAGATGATGTTGTGGCTACACTAGAAATTAGATTTCTGCCTCTATGTCAAACACGTAACGTTACTCAGCTGGCTGAACAATAATGATTTGTCCCTGTAAACTGTTTTTACAAATATGACCCTTGGGCACCATATATGTGATGTCATAATGGGCTATCACCAAGGTCACAAAACAGCTTGTAAAAGATTAGTCTACACTGAAAGACAATAAGGTCACATGAGTGTTGGTCTCAGCGTCTGCAATGAAACTTGCAAATAATTTATCTGTGTAAACAGTTTTAAGCAGATTTTCTTAACAGCGATTTTCAGCGCTTCACCGATCTCTACGAAATACAGCTTCTACTCAAGTTATTGCCAATATCGTGTTATTTTATGTTTATTGTTATGTCTTTTACCTTATATTGTCTTTCACAAATAAAACTTAGCCCTTCGCCCCCCCGGTTGTATATGGTATGCCTGGTTGGAATTATAAGATGTGTGGTAAAGTAATTTTGATCATTTTAGTAGGATTTATTGAATGATGTAAAAAGGGATCTAAACGTTTAGTTTCTATGGGGTTTTAGTTTTCTTTCTTCCTTCACTTTAAATTATACCCTTTTCATGAGTTACGGTTGGTGTTGGTGAGTAGATATGGCTGCTGGTCAGAAATTGTACTAATTGGGATATCTGTCCCTTGATCAATTTGTGTCAAATTTACAAACTAATGTTCAATGAACACGTTTGAGCTACGTCTGATATATTTAGCTACTTCCTCTGGTTTTTAGTTTTTTATTTTAGTACAATATTGAGTAAGATAGAAACATTCATCACCTTTTTATGAAACATGTAATTCCTGTTTCATATGTTCAAGATAATTATTCACAATTTTCATTCTCCATTTTCAAGTGGTAACCTGAACATATCATTGTTTTAAAAATGTTATATACTTTCATTACATACGTGTTGATAATAGTATTTTTAAATACTGATATGTTATATTTAGATAGGAGTTTCTAAGGCTAGAAATCTTAGTTTGTAGAAATTCATATTTCAGCCAATCAGCTGAGAGCAACAGCTGCAAAACCGATGCTTATTCAGTCTTTCATCAAACAAAATAGGTCTGATAAAGAAAAATCATTTACAACTCCATATAGAAGCAGCAATGTAATAAACTATTATATGCACTTTAAATAATTTTTATCATTTTCCAGTAATAAGTCTAGCGCAAAATGTAAAGCAATACTTCTGATAAAAATTATTTGAGAAAGCAACCTTTCTCTTCTAAAGTCGAAAATAGTTGGTAACATTTTTAAGAACATATATTATGCAAATCCAAAAGTATGGACCCATTTCGTATTATTTTATATGCGACAAATGATTCTTTAACGTAAGTTCAATAAGTAATTGCTATAAATATCAATGAAATTTAATTGTTCGGTTGATTAAACAGTTCGAATGTCCAGTCAGTCCCTTAGAAAGGATATTTATACAAACAAGGTAATTTATTCTCGTTTGTAAACTTTCGAGTACATTTGACTGCTTTCTCACGTACCTGCAAACAAAAATCTGCTTAGAGCTCGTCCTACATAGTATTCAGCTCCAAATCACCTAGTCAAAACGGCTGAATTCGCAAGACAAAATTAAACAACTATCAATCCATTCGTCTCTTCCACACAAACATACATATATAGGCTTTATGTATTTGATAATTGGTCAAGCAATACATCTCCTGCAACGTAAACAACTATTTTTTTACTTATTATCTCTAAATCCAAATACGTCTTTGCTAGGGCTCGAATTTCGAGCGAGTAATCACTACCGTCCAGTAGAAATAGGGCAGGAAAAAAAACACCAGATTACGTCAGAAAGTGTAATATTTCTCCATCAAAAATTATATTTAACTTGTGTCCATTATTCTTGTATGAAAGAACAATAACGACGCCTGATTTTTATGCTAGACCAAAACAGGAAATATTTATACTCTCTGGGAAAACTTAAAGCATTCGTAAAATTTGTATGAAGCATACTCATGTAACTGATATTACATTAATCGCAAAATCACACAGTTTAAGGACCCTAGTGTTTTATATATGGAAGTTAAGCGATTTCGTCTTGTTATGAGTTGGTCATATTTTCCATGATACGCAGCTACTTTTAAGTAGATTCTTTGACTGTCTATGCGTTTAGGTATCATCTATCAGAGTATTAAAGTTATACGTGCTATAATACTGACATGTTACTGCATATCTTTCTCACAAATGAAACATAACATTTTTTTAAAGATTCTTATCAGCTTCTTCTACAATATTAATTTGCTACGTATCTCTCATAGTAACGTACTGTGATTGGCCGAATGAAGATTCAGATACAATTACGAATATAGATGAGATGGGGAACAATAAGTTTCTCAAGTTTTGTTTCCAAATATTGCTTATACACAGTTTATGTTTTTCACCATCTGTAAAACACATTACTCATACACTACCTCCGTGTGGAATGATGTTTAAAGAGAAATTAAATATTTGTTCTGCTTGGTTATGACATAAAAATCTACGATTGAGGCATTTCTGTTGTGTGAGAATGAGAGATTGAATGCAGATTACACAAGTACTAGTCCCATGTAAAGGTACAACTTTTTATTCATGCGTCAGTTTATAATAAGCTATAGTCTTAGTCAGTAGTATAGGAAAATGAGAATTTTGGCCCACCACTCCCCTCCCACACCTCCTCCCCCACCCCCGCCAAAACCCTCATTTTCCTATACTACTGCTATGTAGACAGGTATTTTGTAACCAGACAAAACAACAGGTGTTGGAATGCGATAAGCTCTGTCAACAGAAGTGACAAATAGGTTTTACCACAAATTTTTTATTAGATAACAGGATGAAAATTAAACTGCATCAGAACGTTTCAGTTAACACAGCGGAAATTAAACTAGCATTAGAATGAAAATGATATTATTTTATATCTCATTACCAATGATTAATGTTTCAACTGTTTCACTCTACACGACTATAGATACTAACATTTTACTTTACCGCTCACACAGCGATGGGACTCAAAAAAATCTTTCATTTCTGTTTTGTTCAGTGGATATTTTTGTAGGTAAATTATAACTTTGACCGATCGAGATCAATTGTGAGTTTAGTATAGTTTTGTTGGCTAATGGGGCTGTGAAAGTTTTTAAATTCCGCTAGCAACTTTTCATACAATTGTTCGAGATAATTGAAATACACGCTGTAATCAGATCTGATGAGCGAAAGTTTTAACTTGTCACGTGTTCCATTAAAACATATACCTGATGTTTCATTATTAAATTCAACTGTCAATTGTTTACCTTCCATCATTAGATATTTTATGTTACTATTGTAGCTATTTGTCATTGTCAAATTTTCAAACATTATTTTATAAGTTTAGATAAAATTTCAGTTGGAAAAGATAATGTCGAGTATAGATCTATCATCATGACAATACCCAAGGGCAAATGTACCTACCCCATTTTTACAATAGCGTTTGTCATCAAAATTATACAATCCACGTTTGATAATGACATCTGTTTCGAGTTTATGATGATTAGTTCGAATTGCCATAGCTCTCATAAAACTAACACCACCATCAAGCGCATACCTGTAGTCATCAAATTTCAATAACGTTTTTAACAAAATCACGAGGCAGACCTTTGCTTTTTTCGTTATTTTATTATTGTTCAATAATACGGCATACATTTTACTACGTAATCCGATAAAGTATTTGATAGCGCTTGAGTTCATTTCATCTTTAAACTTACCAATAACCTTTTTATTTGTGTCGTCATGAAATTTACTGTCACGTGGATAATCGGAAAGATCAAACAGATGTCGATTATTGAACATGTCCTGATAGATGTCCTCACATTTCGATTTCATATACGAGCGAATCAGTATCAGTAAACAATAATCTACTAGACTGCCACTGATTTTTAACAAAAGTGTAATGAAAATCGTACATCAGCCACTTTGATAAATCTAACACTGCAGCTAAAACATAGATCGGCTTGTTTAGTTTTAGATTTGTTTTCTTCCTTGCATAGCGACAAGATTTTTGATAAATATTTTCATGCTCATAAAATCATCGTCTGACACAAGTTGTTTCTGCGATTGACATCATTAACTATTTCAATATTTACACGTTTCCTAATATTCTCCATCGTCTTACAAAAAACGGAATTGTTCATCAGTTTAAAGAAGTTTTTTTTCAAACTCTGTTTTCGCTGCAGCCCTTCTTGAAGTGTTTGAGTTACTATAACCTCTCATCCACGGCGACCGATTAAATTTTAGTACACGATGAACTTTTCTCAACACAAGACCAGCATCGACTGCTTGTTTTAAAACTTTGTAATGCAAAACTTAATTTTTCTTATCAAGTAAATTTGGTACTAGTTTCTTGACCATGGAATGTTGCCTTGGTGATGCTAACGCTTGTTGTTCTTTTGATAACAAACTATAATCTATGACCATCGATTCCGCACAGAAAGGGTAATCGTTATGTAATTTGTGTAGCGAATTTGGATAATCAAGATCAACTTCAACGAAATAGGAAACATCTTCGGGTATCTTTTTTTCTGTCTCCGATAGAAATCGATCAGCCGTGATCCAATGAAATCCACCAAGAGGCATTGGTTCTGCCATCGAATACCCGTACAAGTTATTACAATCTAGATAAACTATATACTTCGAAGGAAGGTCAGGGTTATACTGTTTCAAATATTTGTTGTTTGCTTCAGCATACTTTTTTGTTATCACGCTAATACCGCCTCGGATACCTTTTTCAATAAAATTGAACATATCAACATCAGTCAGTAATTCCAACCTTACCTTACTAAACTTTAGCAGAGCATCCCATGACAGTCCAGGGGCAGAATAATACCAGCAAGGAACTAGTCCGTAATTATTATAACTATCTAGTCCGTAATTATTATAACTCACTTCTCGAAAACTTTCAAAAACATCTGCTAATAATAACACGTCAGTTTTCAAATACAAATCATGATAATCACCAAAAGTCTCACAATCAAACTCTTTCCAGATATCTTGTGCATACCTGTACTCATCATCAGTTATATTTTCATTTTTAAGTTGTGAGTAAAATTTATCTTTGCCAGGTAAAGATGTTTCATCAAATTTACTCCAGTCGTCGAGGTATTCGTATGGAAAAACTCCTTTTTTAGCTAGTAGATTAAATTTATCTCCAAAACAGTCTCTTAGATTGTCAAATTTACTACAACCTTTTACTAGCTCATCTAACGAGGCTGCCATAAACTGCAGGCTGTCAATAAAACGCAATTTACCTAGCGTAACTGACATGTACTTTTCAAAATTATTTGGGATGCATTTGATGACGTTATCGAGTTTTAGACGAGATTTTATATCAGGATCACCAAAAGCTTCTACTATAATATGGCTATCATATCCTCGAAAATTGTGAAGAATAACCGGAATAAAATCTGGAGCATGAAATTTTAAATTACACTGATTATGAGCCGCTCCACGATACTGTCCAGTCAAATGACAATGGTCATGTACTTTTTTGTTGTCAGTATCAAAAGCTTTTTCACAAATATGACAAATTTCTGCTTGCTCGTGATCGGATTCTTGTTGAGGTGTTAATTTTAACATTGACGTTACTTTTTTCAAATTATAAGTAATATTATCAACTTCATTAATCAACTGCTTGAGAAGATAGATAGCTGGATTTTTACCACGAAATAATTTAATTGGTTTAGATAATCTAGAATCAGTACAACAAACTACCTTATACGCTACTCCACACGGAACATGATTTTGAACTTTTCTTGTACTCGATTGATTAGGATTATTTTCTACGCCAAGTACAGGTTGAAGTAAACACTCAAAATCAGCGTATATAACGAAAGGAATTTTTAGTTTGTGATTATGATGGACAAACTGTAACACACTATCTATATTAGATGGCATTGTTATTTTTGCACATCATTACAGTACTGCAAATGCTTTTGTAATGTTTCATTGTTAGCACAACCATGCAAGCAGCGGTAACAAAAGAACTTTTTGTTCCTATTTTTATTGTACTGTTTACCAACTAGTCCGTTAAAGTTTTTAATCCAAACGTAATGATTTTTGTAAAACAGTAAATTTATAGTCGATTGTGAAGCTTTTCTGAAATATATCTCGGGTATACATCCTCTTTTTCATCTAGTCCGAAAACGTTAATTGAAACATTATTTTGCTTTTCAAATTTTGGTATTTGATTTTCTGCCACAGGAAAGTTAATATCTTTAAAATTTAATCTAGACACGTGACTGATATATTTTTCAACGCGATCAGCGTGTTTTTCTGCTGGAAATAGTGCGGAAAGAACAGACCATTGGAAACACTTGTTATCTACGTTTTTGATGTTTATACAACATCTTTTACTTTTTATTTTTGGTGGCAGGTCGATGTATGAACTACCTCGTAATGCGTTATATTTCATCGTGTGAAACAATATTTCTTTGATCATTTCAAACTTCCAACCCGAACCTAATTGAGTGAATTCCTCTATTTTTTCCAGATTTCTTGGTGTATTTCATCAGATAGTGATAACAGATCAGTCCCAAGCAAAAACACGTCTTGATTTTGCGTTCATATAAGGTTCTGCAATTTCCTTGTTAGTTAATTCTTCCGTTATAACTAACTTTGAAAATATAACATGATATTGCACAAATAATCTGATACTTTTGTGTTTTTCGAGCTCACGTTTTACAGTTGTCTGTAGTAGGTGGTAAGATTTGCTGCATTAAAATTTACTAAAACAATTTGATTATCAAACTGATAACTATTATCAAAACCTGCAAAAGCAGTCGCTATTTTATTAGGTTCTCCCATAAGACTTCTCTTAGCTATATCACGCAATTTTAACATTATTATACTATAATGTAATATCTAATTGATAATTTTTCTCACACTGCGCATGCGCTAAAAATCAATTAAAGATAAAAAAAATCTCCTATAATATAATGACAGCAAATCTAACAAACACATGTGAGCAAGAAGCATATCAAATTCACCCAAAGTATAACTTTATCTCACACTGCGCATGCGCTAAAAATCAATTAGAGATAAAAAAAATCACCTATAATATAATGACAGTAAATCTGACAAGCGCACGTGAGGAAGAGATTTATCATGTTCACCCAAAATACAACTTATACGCTGGAAATACATTAGGTTCAGTTATTAACATCAAAACTAGAATATCTGTTGGCAAATTAACGTCAGCGGGTTATACGATTAGTGTAAAGGGAGATAATGCCGAGAGGATTGCAATGTTTAGAAAAGATTTTATTTACACGTTGTTTTGCGATGATATTCCAGAGGGACAGCGTGTATATCATGTGAACGATAAAGTCACTGATGACAACATTGAAAACTTATCCTTAGAAGATGAGTTTCAGCCGCATCCGGTCTTTGATTTATACGAGGCTAACGATCGCGGTATTATTAGAAACAGAAAAACTAAAAAGTTCTTGGTACTATGAGTAATATGGGATATATCAGGGTAACTGTTAGAGGAACATCGACAAATCAAGTTCGTTATCTTGGTCATAGGTTTGTTTACGAGGTGTTCAATGGATCTATACCCAATGATCTGGTTATTAATCATATTAATAACGTAAAAACTGATAATCGATTGAGAAATCTGGAGCTAGTGACCCAGCAGGAAAATGTAAGAAAAGGACGAGGTGGTGGTATTAATTTTAGATGTCCAGCAAAACCTGTTATTTCAAAAAACCTTGAAACGGATGAGGAGATCGAATTCAAATCGATTACAGCTGCGGCAAAGCATTATAAGATAAATTCCAGAGCAGTAAAATTTGTAGCTGATGGAGTAATGAAATCAGCTATTTCAAGAGAATACGATGCTAGGATTGGTTTTAGATATGATATTTGATAGCTCGGTTTTAGTCAAGCAATGATGAGCAAATGCTATGATATCATCGTGATTAAATTTTAGCGTCGTTACTGCACTTTCATTAATTTTATTTTTTCTGCTTCTGTTAGCAATATTTTATGAGAATCAACTTGCATTACAATAACGTCAGCACTATAACCCAACAAACATTTTCTTACCTCTTCGGCTAGTTCGTTGTAATTTAATATATTAACTTTATGGTGATATTTTATCTCATCAGTCATCTTATAACAATAATTTAGATAAAAATATATTATAATAATGGACTTGATGAAACGACTCGCTGAATTCTACAAACAAGATACTAGAGACAAAGTCGCCAGCGATAAGGTCTTCAGTGATGAGGTCACATTTTCCAAAGATTTCATAGTCAAATCTATTGGTTATAATGAAGATGATATTTTATATAACAGCCAATCTGATGATGATGGTGAAATAGTCACTGTTGCTGACAGATCAAACTACAGCAGACCAACAACTAAACGATATAATGTCAAGTATCACATTGCAAAAAATAATGAAATTTAATTTTACCGTTGCCAAACAACAACTGTTTTGGCAGCTAATCAAACCTTTCTTAAACATCAGAATTCCAGGCCGACAAAAAAATATCAAATTCGATTTCATATTTGTCAAGATTTTTAATCTAATGACGATCTCTGTCGATCGTAGACAATATCTAATATCGTTAGGTAAACCAGTAAAATGTAAATCTGTCAAACAAAAGTATGAGAAAATTTATAATAACATTATATCATAATCTGCTTAGTTGGGATCCAACTGTTAAATTTATCGCTATACCCACGCCATTTGACTAAACTTTGATTTCCTTTTTTCTTAATTACTTTCTCGATAACAAAAACATCCTGCTCAGTTTTCTGTAGTTCTTGTTCATAAAAACTACCTACGATCGGTTCCCCTGCCAGATCTTTTAAAACGTACGTTACAGGTATTGTGAAAAGTACCTTATAAACTACAAATACTTCTTCGCTCCAGTTTGGAGTAAATCCTTTTGCAAATACCTTTTTTGTCAAAGAAATTCTAACTTTAAGACCAACCTTAAATTTATGTCTGCGGTACATGTTTGCATTTGCTAATATTGGATTTTTAATAGCTTTTTTTGGAGTCATTTTGATGGTTCGATGTTTTGCGTTATTATATTCACCTACGATTTGAGAAAGGTCATCGATGTACCTGTTGGTGTTTTTAGCTGTCATATGTTTGTGTAATTTCTCGTTTAGCGTGCGATTAAATCTCTCAACAACAACGCTTTTACCTTCGTTTCCTGTAACATACCTTTTTATATTATTTTGTTCTAGAAACTGTTCAAACTTTTTGTTAAAGAACTCGGATCCGTGATCAGTCCAGATTTTGTTTGGTTTTCTTTCTGTACTCATTATTATTTGTTTTAGCGCATCGGTCATTGAAGTTCCTGTCTTATCCGAATCAGGTACACTGAAAGCGTATTTGCTAAAAACATCTATAACATTAAACAAGTACCTTTTTGGAGCACCATCAGCGCCAACGTTAAACTGAGCTAGATTGGATACATCCACCAAATCTATTGCCCAGATATCATCTACACCATTAGCGACAACTTTACGTCGTGGGAACTTTTTTTTAGGTCTGTGCAGCTCGACTGCAAGATCATCGTATACTTTTTTACCGAGTCCGAGTTTATATTTTGCTCCTATCATTCCCTGAACAAATCTTCTATCAAAACGTTCTCGTAGATTTGTTGGCTCCATATCACGTAATTCGTCTAACATTACTTTATCACAATCTGTTTTCGAGTTTTCATGATCACGATAACAGATATCATGACGCATCGCTATTGCATCCACTTGATTATAAGGCTCTTGACCTGGCAATGGATTGTCGTTTTCATCTAGTTATTGATCTAGCGGATTGTAAGGTCCTGTATACCGATGACCTGGCAATGTCCAACCGCCTTTTGGTTTTGGCAATTTTCCAATAATTTTATGTATATCTATACCTGACCCTATTATTTCTCTGTTGTAACAACATTGACAGTATGCGACAATTTTATTTTGCTCAAGACACAAATCTCTGTCAGAATCACAGTTGCATATCATTCTATATTTTTAGTCGTCGACTAAAATAATATCAGGATAATCAGATCCTAGCGACATCTCTGAGGATACTGTCGCTGGGGACACTTTCTTTAAAAACATATTTTTTCTTTTTCCGCAGACTGCACAAAAACGTTTTAATATTATCCTGTTGTTTTTTGTTTTTTCTGTTGTTTCATTAATATTTTCTGTTTTAGTTCTATACCTGAGACAGTATGTTGACATTATTATATTTTTAAGTTTAGATAAAATTTATTGCGATCTCATCATTAGCGTGAGAAGGATGCTTGTCAAACTGTAAAATAAATTTTAAAAAATTAAGATTTCTGCTCATTTGTTGGATAAACATAATAAATAATATCCGCAAGCAGACATTCCAACAGGTTGGAGTTGATTTGATGAATAATATATCTTTTTAAATTTTTTCTTCATATACTTTTTTATTACATCGCTTGGATGAAGTCCAAACGAGTCAATATAATTATTGTTATAAACTGATACCCAATGCGTGCCGGATCCGTCATTAAAATCTTGTATATTAATAACACACGAACTTACAGCTGATGGTGATTTCATTGCTGCGAGTTCATCTTTAGAATAAACTCCGTGAAATCCAGGAACCGCTTTTAACTTATCAATGATATCAAAATTACTCAACGGGGTGGTCGAGTTCCCGGTAATGTTAGACCACGTCCGATTCCTAAAAGATTTGGCAGCAGACTTCCCGCTAGTCCCGACAAAAGTGGAGCGAACGGAATAATTCCTCCTTGTTTTGGTTGATTGCATATGCATTTGCATTTTGGTGTTGGCGATTTTGTTTTTGTTGTTTTCTTTTTTTGTTGTTGGCGATTTCTTTTTCTTTTTTGGCATTATGATATATCATTTACATAAAATTTACAATTTTTTTATTCCACTTCCACGAATGATACCATTACCTTCGACTGCTTTCTTCGTTGCGCCAGATATTGCTCCAGACGCTGCTGCTAGTCCTAATGTGCCTAAGACTGGTAAAATTATAGGTATTATTGTAATTGTTAATACTGGTAATGCTGGACCAAGAAAACCATCTTTAACGACAATGTCGTTTGCCATCGCTGTCATTTGTGCAGCACTCAAATTTAAAACAAAAGTTTTTTTACGATCATACTTTTTTACTTGATATTTTGTTAGCATTAATTTTGTTAAAACAACATCAGATATATTATGATTGATTTTTAATGATACCTGTTCCCGCTTTGCAATAGCAGTTACTAATTTTTTAACTTGACCATCGGTCAAATATACTTCTTTTACAATATATTTTGCCATTTTATATAACAACTATAGATTAAACTTGAACTGTCATTTTACCTCCAAAAGAATCTACCGTGATAAATCTATCACTAATCACTAATGCGTATACGTACAACGGTGCTATTGGAACCGCCCCAAGTGTCCAGGTAATTGCAATATCCGCTGTGCTGTCTACAGCTCGCTCGCTATGTTTACTAACATCAAAATGAAATATAGGATAAAGCGTACGAAATTCCTCTGCTGATATTTGAGTTCCATCTTCAACATCCTTGATATTTTTGTATTGCGTCAAGCAGGTTCATGTACGGTCGAGAAATATTTTTATTAACGTCATCAGCAAAATTACACTCGATAGCTCGTTCTGGATATTGCTTTGAATTTAATCTAGCGTATATTCGTCAGCAGCAGGGAGGGCGAACCCTAGAAAATTTTGCAACAAAATCGATTAAAGCCTCAGAATGCCCAATAGAGCCTTCCTACGAAATCTCATATTTTAACCCAAACAAAATAAAGACCCTATTTTACAAATGGAGCCTTAGCGATTTTGTCGTAAATATATTGTCATAACCACCCTCAAATTGCTGCCAATAATTGCTATCATCTACGTCGCAAATATGTTGTCATAACCCTCCCTGCTGCTAAAAGGATTTCAGAGTTAATACAAATGATTTAACCAAATATTTGTTAACTTTTCACAAACAGACTAATCGATAATACTTCACCACGTAGATCAATTAAATTATTTGACTGATCGGTGAGTGTAAAATTAATTCTAGTTAGCGAATCATTTTGACATTGCATATATACTGGATTAGTCAGATTCTCAACAATTAAAAATCCTGGAGGAGCTGATGGTGCAACTGAATAAAGAATGAAACCTTGTCGGGCTTTATTTGATTGCTCGAGATTAATTTGATAGCTTCCTTCGATTATATCACACGTTAAATTAAGCGCGATCACCGATGAAATGTCCACATTGTTCGGTGCGATATGTCTACCATCGCCGTTTAGAGAATTATTGTGAGTCAATATAGTTGGTTTGGGTTGTTTATTTTCCCATTCGTCATGGATTATTCTGAATCCCTCGTCGATGGCCGCTCTAAGATCTCTCTTCAATTCTGGTATGTTATATCATGGTAGTTTAAACGTTGGAATATCTTCAACGGGGATTTTATATTTTTCTGCAAAAAATTTACCTAATTCAAGATCACCTTTTTGAATGGTTTGAGAATGATATTTTTCTGCGTCATCGATAATTTTATTACATGTAGCTACCACGCTGATGAATTCGTCTTTAGTGAGAGAACCAGATCTTAGAGATACTAACAATAACGAAAGATCATTATTTATCGCTGTGAATCTATCAGTAATATGACGTTCATCTAACTCCTCATAAAACTTTTCATTCAACTCTTCCTTCAATTTCTCCTTCACCTTTTCATCCCTCTCTCTCACCAATTTCTCTATCCTCGCCTTCATACCCTTTAAAATGCCAGCCGCGATCGCCTCACGAATCGCCTTGTCAAGGAGATTAGAAGATGTACTCCTGCGATCTCTATTACCTTCTGGATTCTCGGATGCTATCTTATCAGTGATATAATCAGACTTTACCGGCTCGGGCGTGGAAGTGCTAGCATTTCTACCAGGTGGATCTTCCGGCCATCCTAATACTGTTCTTATTGAACTGTTATAAATATCTACAACATACCCAGGGGAGCTTATTTCAATTGTAGATGATAATGTTGGTTCATGAACTGTTATCGCAATTTTTGATTCCCTTCTAGTAATGGATTTTATTCTACGTTGTAATTCATTATTAATTTGCTCAATTTGATAGGACCCAGTTGGTATTGAAACAACGTTCCAATCTGGAGTGTCATCTTTTTTATTTCTATATGCAAATACTAGGGAATTATTAGGTGTCTGACCACCAAATGGAACCGATCTAATATTAGGCCAACTATGATACACTCGTAATTTTGCCAACGCGATTTCCTTTACTGAAACAGGGGAAGGAAAATTCACACTGAATTTAGGGTTTGTTGACGATATTGATATCATGCTTGTTTTCCGCGGAGTGGTATTTTTTGCTATCCGCTGAAGTAGTTGAATCTCTTGCAACATTATTATTATTATTTACAATGTCTAATTTTGCAATAGATGAAAAAACGCTAGCGTTTTTAATCGTAGTATCATAAATATATATCATCGCGGAGAATTCGTCTTCGGTAATTATCGTATCATCAATCGATGATGACATCAACGAGGATAATTGTGAGTAACCGTTAGATACTGCTTGATGTTTTACTATATAGTCGTTAAGTTTTTCTTGAGAACACGATGATATTTTTTTAGTAATAGCATTTGCAATTCCAGCAAATGTTGTCACCGCGGAAATAGCAATTAGGACAGCAATCGGAGCTACCATTGTTACTGAAGCTAGTATAATACCAGCACCGGCCATTATACCAGATACCGAGTATACTGTAACATCAATCGCGGTAATTCTCCTGCGATATTTTTTAATTTTTATTTCATACTCATCAACGAGTGTTTTGAGTTTCGTTAAAAACTCTTTGACGGTATCATAGCGATATTGCGATGACGGAATCATATTATTTTAAAATCTCAATTGGTTTCTAATTGTTAAAAATTTTAATTCAGATCAGCTACAAACTCCATGTACCATACAAATGATGTCTTATTTAAATTAGGATCAGTGCTTGTTATTGTAAACCGTTTGTATTCACCCACGTCAATAGTCGTTGATATCATGTTGTTGTATCCATATGAAGTCGATGATGATATATTTAACTGGTTCAGTGACACTATTGTTAATCGATAAATACCCTTGTTTGTCACAGTGAGAGTTATTGTATTCTTTTTAGGTTCCCAATCTAATGATCCAGAGAGAACTGTGTATACCATATTTATGATATTCCTCTCATGAGGAATCTTTATTTTTTCAAGTAGCGGAACATTGTTTTTGAACGTTGTAATATCCGTGTTGATTGCTTCCAATTGCCGATTAATCGCTGGTATTTCTTCGATGGATTTTTTAATATTCGGAAGTTTGATATCTATTTTATCAAGTGGATCTCCCAAAAATTTATCAACAATGTTTTTACGAAATGTTGAAAACTGTTTTACGTGTTCTTCATATCTTAATTGAAATGTTGCAATTTCCAACATAGATGCTTTTATCTCTGCAATATTCGGTGTGGTTATTGGTGGATTTCCAAGGAATTCTATCAGCTGTTTGTCGATTTTGTCTACGATTGACTTTTGTACTTCATACAATTTATTAAATTCAGCTTTATGATTGTTATATTCATCATTGAGTGATTTTAACGCGTTTGCTGTGCTATCTACTGTTGTTAGTTTATCCATGATCCTCGAAACAAATATCCCCGGTTTGAGTTTTCCATCATTTGAATATAACACTATTGTATCTTCAACGACGTCACGTCTTCGTATTAAGATATCATCCAATGACACATTACTAGATTTCAATTTGCCCTGCCGATCTTGAAATACAACTATTTCCCCAGGATCTACACTTGACAAATTTAATGTCTCGGCGATTTCATCTTCGATTATTTTTTTTACATTTTCGACAGCGAATTTACTATCGGTTTCTGTTTTTTTGACACTGATAAAGGTCGTCCCCAAATATCAATCATTATACGAAAACGCTAACGTTTTTCAAAATCATAACGCTATCGTTTTTGCCATTGCCTGCTAGTATATTCATTAACAACAACTTGTTGTGGTTTCCTTGGAAATCTAGATATCTCTGCAAGGACGTTTAATACTTCACGACCGCATATCGGTGGATCATTTAACCGTTGTGTTAGTAGCGTGGAATAAAAAATTGGAGATGATTTTGTTATTGTGGATACATATCGCATGAATTCTTTTGGTGGAGCTAAACCATATGAATCAAAATATACAATTCCACGTGGATTAATTGCATATGCGACCCAATGAGTTCCTTTTCCGCTGCTGTTATCAAGATTGATAATACCCGTTTCATTTTTCATTGGTTTTGACGGTAATTGATCTCTCATGAAAACTCCTCTAAAGTTTTTTATTGATAACGATTTTACAGCATCAATTAAATCAAAATTGGACATTGGTGAAAATCCTAGGGATTTTTCCACTAATAAGCCGTTCCTGGTATTCTTAGGCCCGTGCCCTTGTACCAATTGTATGGGGTTCCTGGTAGTCTTAGACCCTTTCCCTTTGTTTATAGCCATTCCCAGTAGCTTTTTTCAGGGCCATTCCTGCAGCAGTATCAACGGCTCCTAACGCTGCCGCCTTCGCAACCGCTGGGGCAGCCGCTGCAATCAATGCTGGAATAGCAGCTAACAGCGGGAATATACCACTTGATTTTATCATACTGCCGATTGCTGCTTTCGAAAAATCAATTTGAACTCCTCGTTTGTTCTTTAGCGCATCATTGAAATGTTTTATTTGACGATCTGTCAATGACAATTTATGTGCACCACCGGACATTTGAGTGGGTTTCAGCGTTATTGTGGTTCCACATTCTTTAGCCGACTTTGATTTCAATTTCTTGACCTGACCATCAGTCAACTGGACATTAACAATACTATATGTCATTCTATTCTACAACGTAATTTATACTTTTAATTGATCTTATTGTGAAAATCCTAACTACATGTTTGGAAAATCAAATGATTTTTGAAAACATTACATGTTTTCTACTGGTGCGTCAATAAGTCTCATTCGTCCGCCAATTCCTTCTAACAACATTGATTTATCACTGAGAATGACAGCAACTGCTCTATAATCAGCTATACCAGCAGGGCGTTGTACCCGAGCTTGGAAGTATATATCAACAACAGATTGTCTCATCATGTCAAGATGTTCCAATGAAAAGTAATAAATCGGATAGTGTTTTTCAAAATCAATTTGCGATATTTGCAAACCAGTATCAACATTTTGATCACGACCCATATACGACAATATTCTATGATATACACGTGCTACGTCGTTGTTATCATAATTAAGCTGTACAATCTCTGCTGGCTCTTGTTGTCCGTTTATTCTCAACGAAAATTCACTTACCCCTAATTTATCAAATATCATATGACTAGATAATTGACGACCCACTCGATTTGCATCCTGTAACGCTATAAAGATATGACGTGGAGCTGAAACACCTTGTTTTGATGCTAAGTGCCATGTAAATGTGCCATTTACATTATCCTGCTTCGTATCAGTCGTTGTTGTTAGCCAACTTAGCAATGATTTTCCACCTGTGTCCATAAACGATAGTAATTGTTGCTCTATTGTGACTGTAGAAGTCAAGACGGGTATCCATAGAACCAATTTATTTAAAATGACTTTACCATCATCAACACCATTAGCACGCCAGATTGCATCATTGTCATTTTCCTTACGCACTAACACGACTGTATGCTTTGCTCCATAGATGACTTTTCTGACATTTCTACAGAATCCGAATATGTGATGTAACGGAATTGCACATGAAAACCGTCGATGCTGCCCTTTCAATGCTCCTTTTCGTGTTGCAAATCCTAGATTGAAATTATCATTGATCTTTTTTAAAATGTCGAATTCAGCGGCTGGTCTTACTTCACGGTCTAGATTAACTGCATGTTGTTGATCAACTTCTGCAGTAGCTTGCGGAGTTCGTACTTTAATAAACTGACTATGGTTAGCATGATCAGAATTATCCTTAGCAAACATCATAGACGGACCAGCCGACCTTGTATAATCATCAGAATATCTCGCAAGTCCGATTATTGTTGTTGCAATATCAACATCTTGTTCTATTGATTCAATTTCTTTTCCATCAATGATATATCTTGCACTGTTAAATAGCGCCATAATGCCATTATTTACGAAACCAACTCGGATATTTGGGTCATCCCCATATGGTATATCAGCTGCAACATTTGTTACAAGCTGTCCTTCTACTTCAATAAATGCCTCACACGGCAAAAAAGTATCTACTTGTATCTTGAACTTGAAGTTCAACTCTCCCCCGTTGATTAGGCTTTCTTGCAGGATAGGCATAATACTGATAGTTAATTTTAGAAGCATCTTTATTTACCGGTGCTGCCATATCAAACGCTGGATCAGCGATTTTTTTAAATGCCATTTATACTAAAACACTATCGTTTTTCTAAATGTAATAATGCTATCATTTTCTTTTTCGTCTGACATTTTTACGATTTCCTCCAAGACCGCTTCCAGCTATCATACTTGCAATATTACTACTATCTGGTGAAGTCATTGCTAATGATGCTAGTTTTTGTTCCACTGCGTTATTTATCACTTTACTGACATTTGCAGGCATCATTGTTGTTGAAGGTAGCGGTGTTGAAACCATTTGTGGTGGTTTTCGTCCGAATCTAGATTTCACCAATGACGTTATTCTATTCTTTGCGGTAGAAAAGGCCGTTCCTGCAAGATCTCCAACAGCGTTAATTCCCTTATTACGAATAACATCAATGGCTTTCATCGCTAATTGTTTAGCAATTGGTGCTACTTTTGGGGCTATTCTTGTGAATAAACCCGCTATGGTATTTCCAAGGCCGTCTCCATAGTATGCCCTATAAACGGGCAATCGTGAGTTTACCACATACACGTTTGTTGGTTTATCGTGATTATAGTGTACTATCATCTTATTTGAAATGACTTTGTAATTTCTAAATGCAAGCATTTAGAAATTTCAATTGCTATAATAACCACTAAATTCCCCTGGAATTCCGTCCATTAACTCATCCAAGAGTTCTCGATACTTATGAACATCAATTATCCCACCTTGGAATAATCGTCTGCAAATATCAATGCTCCATTAGTTATTTCAACTGAGTTATTCCCAGCTCGCTTACCTCCCATAAGAACCTCAAGTCGTGATATATCATTAATGATATTACTAGGACACATATGAGAATCATGATGAGATCTTCCATAATCCTTTCCTGAAGTACTTGCTGGTTCGAAAACGTTTTGAATTTCTGGTGATTGTTGACCTCGACCTCGACCTCGACCTCGACCTCGTCCTCGACCTTGTTGTTGTTCTTTTCGCTGTTGTTGTTGTTCTTTTAGTTGTTGATGTTGTATACCATACCAATTAACTCCCATTTGAAAAGCTCTGTAATCCAATGTATCCTTTTTTAAATTGCCGGTGATTTCTTTATTAATTTTATATATCCAATCCACCCAGTCATCTCGTTTTATTGTGTTTTTTTATACTCGTCTTTTAAAAATTCCCCCCTTGTATAATAACTTTTTACAGCGAAGTCACCAAATGACGCATAGTCTTCAGGTTTCAGCAATTGAATTCGTTTGATTTCTTCTATAGCTTCATCAGTGAATTTCTCGTTAAAAGGAACACTTTTTTTAATGGAACCTTTTTCAATAGAATCACTAGCACCTTCAACGGGGTTATCATTAATATCAATATTACCCATTTGTTGTATTTCTCGCTGAGTTTGTAACTCACCTGAAAGCTGTTTTATCCCCCCCTGAGTTTTTTCAGTCTCTGTAGCAATCTTTCCCAATACATCAATAATAAGTACTGTTCCTTCTTTAGGGATGTTGCCGTATATAGCACGTTCTGTTGCAAGTTTTACATCTTTAGTGGCTTTAGTTACAGGAGCAGAAAGCTGTTCATTCCCAATAGAAAAGTCAGTCTGCGCTTGCTGTCTAAGTTGTAGTTTATCTCGCACGTCATCTCGAATTGGTATAAACTTTTTCAGTAATGCTAACCTCTCACGGGCTAGTCTGGTAGTTAATGCTTCTGATGTCATTATTGAAAATGCTAACGTTTTTTCAATTGTGGGTTTCAATGCTTGCATTTTCAGACTCATCAATCAAACGTCTTATAGATATCACTTTCAAAGCAATCTCTGACCGAACTTGGTACTGTTCCCCTAGTTTCTTTCTAATTGCTTCAACTATACTAAATAGCCGAATGAATAAATTAATATCATTGTTATACAAAGAAACATTAACCGCTTTTTGGATTCTTTTTATCAGTGAATACATTTTAGGTAGGACATATCTTCCATGTTTCAATTGTATATTAATTTGTTCTAATTCATTCAAAAGTCTGTCTTCATTCAAAATTTCAGAAAGTACGATTCCTTGATTTCTTAAATTTGATATTTCTGTGATGATAGATGTAATATCTTGAAATTCCATTTATTGAATATTATTAATAATGTATTTTCTTTATCTTTAAAATATTTTTATCGATTCCCAACATACAAAAAAAAAAACATATACAATGCCTGTCCCCTCCTCATTCGATTACCGAGGCAAGGGAAATTAAAGACTTATACAATACCCTAACCGAGTTCAAGGGCGGGTTATATGGGCATTAGACGTGAAATCCAAGTGATTTCTTTACAAACATTTAACATATAACATGAATCCAGTACGTTACATGTACTTAATTAACTTAATAAATAAAGGTATTTACAATGAATGAATATTTACAATGAATGAATGATAGGGACAGTACAGGACGAAACAAACATGAAACGACGGGGGCAGAGACTTACTACACCCAATCTACCAATCAAAAGCCACCCAAGAAATTAACCATGGTTGCAGTTGAAAAAAATCAACCACACCATGTCAATGGCGTGGGAGTTTTGATTGGCATATTAGGCTTCGTTTAAAGCCCCAAACTTTTACGGCTCATATTATAGTTGTTGTTGTTGTTGTTGGGGTTAACGCCATTTTTCAGCACACGATAGGCTATTCATGGCGGCCAGTATTATTGGTGGAGGAAGAATCCGGGAAATCATTGGAAAGAACCACCGACCCACGAGAAGCTACTGGCAAGCTTTCTCACATATCTACATTAGCCGAATCCTAGACTCGAACACACGCAGACAGAGGTGAGATGGCAGTGATCCGTAACGGACAGAGCTTTAGACCACTCGGCCACTCGGGGCCCCTCATATTATATATAATGTGACTAATAATACAGTGTCAATGTGTAGGTGTGTTATTTTTACCACTAAATACTTAATAAATAACATTTCATGGTGTTAAATGAAACTAAATACTTAAATAAAACATTTTTTAAAGAATACAGCTGTTATATAATAATAAATATTTTTTATGTTTTTTCATTAACTTTTATAATAACCGTAATAATAATTTGGATTCACGGCCATACATAACTCTGTCAAATTGTCTACCTTATACAGGTTTTTCCAACAAAACCCTAACTGCTGTTCTCAATACAGTCTTTAGAAACAAGAAACAATAACACAAAACCAAAATCCGTACATACCTGATACGTATATATACCGAGTTAACCATTAAATACGTACATGAGATCACACACATCATTAATTCAATCTAATTTTACATGTGTTTTCTACGTTTATCTCGCACGAATTTGACATAGGGAACACTGTTGTATCAATATCGAAAGTAGGATAGTCATGTGACGATCAGTAGTAATGAGGGGAAATAGGGAAAAAATAAAAATAAAAAAAATATATTTCATTAATAGTAATTATTGAGAGTCATTTCATGCGTATGAAAACTTTATTCTATGTCCATTTTTCTTTGAGATAGCTGTTTTATAAATCCCTTCAGAAACTTTTTGTATAGAGGAACTACATATTCCAAAATATTTTCCCGCAGCATTCATTGATTGAAAAATTCTTTTTTCATTCGTCGCTGTATCAAATGACTGTCCTGGTTTCTTTCCAACTGACTTACAAGTCCCTGTCTTTCCTCTTTTTTTATTCTCTCTTTGAGAAATGCATTGTAAATTGGAAATCGCGTTGTTTAAAGGATTAGAGTCAATATGATCAATAATATTACCATCTTTAATCACTCCATTAAATGCTTCATAGACAATTCTGTGAACGTAATAGTGCTTTCTTCCAGCAGTAAATTGCAATTATCCTTGATTATTATCAAAACCAATTGACTTTTTCAGTATGAGGTTTCTAACATCACCATCAGCAGATATTTCATAATTAACGAGTATTGGATGTGGTCTGAATTCTTGCTCCATTTATATATAATAATACTATTTGTCTAATTCATTATTTGCTTTATTTATAAATCTATTTATGTAGTCTTGAGGGATTTTATGATTTTGTCTTTGACAGAGTCATGGTTAGGGTCAATGATAGCGTTTTTTTATTCGTTTATCATAATAACGTTTCAATTCTCTAAACCGCTTACCCCCACAATTGATACATAATTGTGATTTTCCTCTCACACCCACCCCACAATTTATGCATGGGGACGGGCCTGTCGAATTATTTCTGACACTCTGTAAGTGATGTCCACAGAATTCACCTCTACACGATTTATTGCATGGGGTTACTGATCCAATCATAAGCCATTTGCAGTGATTCATTATATATAAACAAAATTTTCTATTTAAATGTTTGCTTTATTTATATGAATGAAGAATTCAAGAGATTATCGGCAATCAAGCCTTGGAAAAATATTAAATTCAATCTTGATAGAACCCTCGAAGATGTACCAAAAAGAGAGAATAAATAATAGAAGTCTGATTAGAAAAATACGAGATTGTTTTAATGAGTTTAAACAGGACGGCGCATCACACACCTGGTCAACATTTAAAATTGATGGTGTTGTTGATGCTAGAATGAATGATGAAACAGCAGCTATGATACTATCACAACTTGACAATAAACGGTATTTTCTCAGAGTGAAATTCATTATCAATTTAGAATCGGGCGATTGGGTTATAAGAGACAAGTTTTAACCAATTCTCAAAGATTGGACAACAGTCATTGTTAGCCGTGATTCCAGACCAGGGTTGTTAACTGGAATTGATAAACCATACTATGAAAAAGCGTATTCTGAAACAGCAATTGTTTATGGGATGCATCCGTTAAATAAGAAACCTGACATTGGAAAACTAGCACCAATGGAACAGTCAACGTCAGTAGAAAAACAACTCAATTGTGTGGCACAACGTGTCATAAAACACTTTACAAATGCACTCCGTGGGAATAAATTAACCGATCTAAGACGTAAAAAATAGATCAATGGGAGCTAACAGTGAAAGAGAACGGAGCAACTATTTCCGATATAGCTAGATTGGAAAAGTCGTTGAGATTTCCGATAACCGTTTCAACGATAACCGGCGAAGTATTATACGAATCGAAATACAATAAAAACGGAGCTCCAATCAAAATTATTGATCATAATAAACACGCATGGACATCCGCGATTACAATATTCCCACGAGACAGAACAGTGAAGTATATCCCAGAAGAATTCACCAAGGATGGCATTCTCACTGAAGAAAGATTATTCGATGTTATTGCTAGTTTGTGTAAAAACGACCCTGTATCAGTATGGCTACTTCATAGTTTTGAAGATGAAGAATGTCAATTCAATCAATTTGTGAGACCTAACAGTGAATTATATAGTACTGAAAGTCTACATAATAGGATGAAAAATCTAGCAATAAGTCTCAGTGAAAACGCTAACGTTTTTAATGGAAAATCCGACGATTACGAACAGTTACTTACAAATTGTTTTACAATTCCATCGGTTGCAGCTCATTTTGCAAGAAAGAAAACTAATTGGAAACCAACACGAAAAGAGTTTTTACAGGATGTTCAATCCAGCTGTTTGGAATATTATCATGGCGGTCTATGGAACGTTAAGTACAATCGTGAAAGTATGATATCAGTTGATATCGTTGCCTGTTATCCAGGAAGTTTTCTAGAATATGGATTCGCTGGTGAGTATTTTAAACGGTTTGGACATCCCACACATGAAATGACTCGCATTGCTATTAATGGACCACTGCCTGATTTTGATTTGACCGGTTTTGCTCGCGTAGTATCATTTGAATTCGCTGAAGGACTTCATCCGTGTTGTTATGTTTGGATTGGTAGACACATGGCTGAAAGGATGTGGTTACCAATAGTGTTATTGCGATATATGATTGATTGTAAAATGTTAGTTTCGTTGATTGTCAGCGAAGCGATTATCTCATATCAAAAACAAACCAATGTCTGGTTACCAGAACCAGAATGTCTTGATAGTATAATCAATAAGTCTAGAAAACATATTGATGCTGACGAGGAGTATATCATTGAATGGTCAAAAAAGATATTTAATCAACGAAATAGTGAAGCAAAGGATCTCGGCCGAAGAATAATCGGTAAATTTACACAAGGTGAAAAACAATACAACTTTAAAAGACAATCCTCACGATTGATTATAAATGATGCCGAATACGACTTCGTTATTAAAGATGCAGTAGAGAAAAATAGATACGCAAATTGTAAAACAGCCTTCTTGCCCAATAAAACAAAGTTAGGTAGAATTGTTACTTACAGTGATGGAGAAAGCTCTGCATATCTACATTTGAGGGCTTCTATGCTGGGTTATGCATCTATCAATTTATTTGCAATGATAAATAGATTTCCTAGTATAGCAGTTAGAGTTGCAATTGATTCAATGTATGTCGATAAAAAATATATCAAAGAGGTAACTAAATTTACTAATAGCGAAGAGACTTGGGGAACATGGCGAATTAAACGTGAAATACAATGCGATTATTCTGAATCAGCAGACGTTGAAATTAAAAATAGTTACCTGAAAAACGATAATTCTATCAGTGAAAAATCCGAAGGATTTTCTATGTCTAAAGCACCACCGATATCAGATCCAATTTGTAGATATAAAACAGTTTATTTAAACGGTTGTGGTGGATCTGGAAAGACAACACGTGTGATAGAATTATATCGAGAGAGAACGTCCATGATTGTACTCACACCAACCCATAGACTAGCGAGAGAGATAAAACAACGAAATGTTGAAGCTTGCACGTATCATAGTTTTTTTTCGATACAAGGGCGATGCTTGGACTCCTGAGCGAATGGGTGAGAAATTTATTCCTTCGGTTATTATTTGGGATGAAGCATGTACTGTTTCAGAAGATGTATTAAAAATGTTTCTTGATTGGTTATTGCAAAATAATACAAAAGTTATATTGTGCGGCGATCATGGTCAACCACCACCATTTGTTGGTAGAAGTCCACATAATTGGTTAAAAGGATTTGTTGATTATTACGAAGAAATTGATACTGACTATAGAGCACTCGATGAGCAGTTACGTGAGTTTAAAAAAACTAATTAGATTACAACCCGATAGAATTCAATGTGAAGTAGCGCATAAAATAATTTCTGAAACACCTATGAATGATTTTTGGGAAACATGGAGACCAAATGATTTTGTAGTAGCAAGTAGAAAGATAGTCAGAGATGCACTTCAAAAAAAGTTGTTTGAGCTACACAAGAAAAAATTCCCAACGTTTCCAGTACCGTTGTGTTATAGACCATTGGATACACGAAAGCAGAATATTGAAGTTGAAATTCCAGGCAAGACGGAGAAACAGATTCTAGTGTTAAATGATATTGTGCTAGTTGATATCAATGCTGTAGAAGATGCATTATGCGCTGATAAATCACCATGGATGCTTGGTTATGTAACAACAATACACTCGTCACAAGGATTAACCATCACGGATATAATTGTTTGGATAGTTGATAATCGCATTGAATGGTCAAATTTAGTCTATCTCGCAGTGTCCAGAGTACGACGAATAAATCAACTACGAAGGATTGTTTTCGATGATGATTTTAATGCAAACGATCATAGCACTGATATTAGCATCATTAATAAAAAAACTCTCTGGTTACAAACAGCAGGACAAAAAAAAACAACGAGAATTTGATATTGATGCTGAAGTAATAATCGCATTAAAAGAACAACAGAATAATCACTGCGCCAGTTGCAATTGTATAATGCACTGGCAGTATTCGGATAAAGACCCTCGACAATTCATCGTAGACAGAAAAAATAACAGTCTTGGTCATGTCAGAAACAATGTGATGTTGACCTGTCTTGAGTGTAATAGACGTAACGGAGCTAGTTAAGACCAAATGGCGGTAATTGAGTATCGTCCGGAATGACTTGTAGTTGTTCGCGTGTAAAACCACGCTGTGGTGCAGTTGAATCCAATCTGTAGATTGGAGGTCTACCAGTAGATCGAGTTATAGTTCAAATTTTATGCGTAGTAATCTCGTTCCGGGACCACAGTAACTCTATCCTAGAAGATGTTTTTCTCCAGGGTATTTTGCCCATGGGGTTCCGGGGAGTTTTCCAAGGTTTGCGGCAATATCACCTCCGAGTTGCTTTTTTTTAAAAATCTAAATTTTGTGTACCACATTTTACACACTTACCAGTAAGCGCTAGTCTATTGTTTTTAGTTGTAATGGATGTCTGATCGGTTGTATCAGTACGCTGTTTACATTTAACACAATATAAATCCATAATTTATATATAGCGTTATGAATATACTTGATTTTTCAGCGACTAAAAGAAGAGAACCGGTTAAACACCACGCAACGCTTCCGAATTCTGTCCGTGCCATTATAATCGGACCATCTGGATCGGGTAAAACACAATTGCTGCTTAATTTGATAATGCGATTTATGAAGTGGAATAAATTATATTTATTTGCCCCATCCGTAGATAATCAAAGGTGCTATGAAGTGCTAAAAGATTATAATGAAAATGCATCAGAAATTAAAGGTGAAAGTGTCATCGACTTTATAACAGACATTGATGGTGCGCCTAGCGTAGATGACCTCGATGGAGACATAAACAATCTTGTAGTATACGATGATGTGATGTTAGATAATCAAAAAAACCCTGCTAGAATATTTTCACGAGGTATGCATAAAAAACTGACGTGATATATGTCACTCAACGCTACACTCAGATTCCAAAAGTGATTCGCGATAACTGCAATATTCTTGCTGTATTCAATGGCGTTGATACACATACGCTACGAAATATTTGGCAGACATGGTGTTCCGATATGGACTTCAATGGATTTAAAAATTACTTTAGTCATGCTCAGTCAGTCCCATATGGATTTATAACAATAAATTTACACAACCCTCGGTCACGATATCGTATTGGACTTGATCAAATATTCAGTTAAATAATTTGTATTAACCCTGAAATTCTTTTAGCAGCAGGGAGGGTTATGACAACAATGATAGCAATTATTGGCAGCAATTTTGAGGGTGGTTATGACAATGTATTTACGACAAAATCGCTAAGGCTCCATTTGTAAAATGGGGTCTTTATTTTTTTTTTGGTTAAAATATGAGATTTCGTAGGAAGGCTCCATTTGGCATTCTGAGGCTTTAATCGATTTTGTCGCAAAATTTTGTAGGGTTCACCCTCCCTGCTGCTTCGTCTGACATCAGAGTGATCAAATATTGCATTATTTTGTTGTTGGTTACCTCGTCGGCCTTGCTGTTGAAATACGACAAAGATATTTCTCGGCAGTTGTTCGCTTAATGTTGTTGTGACCCTCCATGTGTAGTCAGTAGTATTTGGAACCGCTGTCTGATATATCTTATGCTGATTAAAATAAATTCTGTTTGTATGTTTATCAAGCGTACTATTTAGTTCTGACATTTTAGTGGTTGATGGTGTTATACGTGGCATCCACAAAGCAAGTTTGTTTATAATAAACTGTACATCAACCCCTCCATATCTAAACAAACAATCGTTTTGGTCTGCTCGATCTAAAATAAGAGTATGTTTTACTCCACGGAATACTTTATCATGATCGCGACAAAAGCCGAAAATCATACTTAGTGGAAGCATCATTGTAATTTGACGTGATCCTGCTGCAAGTTTTCTTCGCCTAGCAAAACCATCGTTATAGCGTGGATTTCTCACGTCAAGTGTGTTAAGAAGTAAATTTAACATCGCTGTACCGTTTGCATCTGCAGCTGGTGGTGTTATATTTAGATTATTAAAAGCTGCTGTAAGAGAAACTCTTGTAGCGTCTGCATTAGCAGCTGCACCTGGTGCAGCAATACCTAGCGCGTCTGCATTAGCAATGAGAAAATTTCTCACAATTACAGCATTTGCATCAGCATCAGCTCCATGTACTATAGCGCCTCTCTTTAGAAATTCTGTTGATTCAGCTATACCTTGTCCAGTATCTTTAAACCACATCATTTTAGTTGCAGTTGATCTTGAGTAATCGTCGGAAAACGAAATAATATTTAAAATTGTACTTGCCACTTGTAGATGACTTGAAATATCTTCTATAGTTTGATTGGCAAGTTGATATCTAGCACTTTTGAATAAACACCAGCCGTTATTTATAAGAGCTACTTCTGCTCCAACTGCAATTGCAGCAGGTGGATTGGCTACTGTCATAATCTGACCACGAACTTCTAACATAGCCTTATGTGGCAGTAGAAATACATCTTCGTCTCTGGTGTTAAAGGTTCTAATACCAGCTTTATTTGGTTCGTTAGAATTTTCATCAAGATACTCAACAAACTCGAATTCTGACACATCGTTGTCGATGTCATAAGTTTCTGTTAACTCGAGATACTTTTAACAGACATTTTATTTTATTAGATTATATAAAATTTTATTGCGGCACTGTTACTTTAGATATTAATTTTTGTATGATCTGCTCGCCCTTTGGTGATAATAATTTTTTGTTTTTGTTATCATAGCTTTTTGAGTTTCTTTTCTTGGAGCGATTTCTGAGATAGCTTGTTTTATTTCAGATGCGGTCGGTGGATCACCTTTTATTTTATCAGCTATTTTTTGTCCCACCGCAGTCCCAGCGGCAGATGCAGCCCCATTTGCAAAAGCTTTACCAGCGTCAATAGCAATTGGTTCAACTTTACGTGCTATACCCGGAATATTTTCAATAACTTTAGTAAAAATATTTCCAAAAAATCCTCCTACTATTTTTCTTCGATAAACTGTTTTTCTTTGTTTCATTATATTTGATGTTGCATAATTTTTACTTTTGCTCGCGTAGATGTAAATAATAAGTTACAACTTCATTATTAACATGTAACTGTTTTCCTGATTGATCTGTCAACTGCATTATTATACTTGATATTTGATATTCAACGTTTAAAGGATAATATATAATATGTCGTGGAGTTATTTGCATGAGAGAACCTGGCGGAACTTCAGGTGAGAAACTGTAAATCGTTTGACCTTTGCTTCATTTTGATGTATAAGAGCCAGAAGCAATAGAGCAATTTACTAATATTGTATTTACTTCTGTTATATTTACTGGCAGTTCACTGTCATATGTAATAGGCTGATCAAGTGCAGTGTAAGTTTTTTCAGTAAATCCTAACAGTTGTGCAATACTTCTTTCTCTTGGTTCAAGACTGATTACTATATTTTTCAAAGTTATCCTAGTTCGCAATGTGTTATAACTTGCTGCCAATTCAAAATTATCAGCCACACCGTCAGCTTTTGTGATGAGCTCTTTGATTGTCTTGTTTAGATCAATAATATTATAAGCTACTTGCAGAATTTTTATTTTTTTTGTTGTAGATATTGGAGATGTTGTAATCATAGTAAAATACATTTCATCGTTAACATCATTTTTCACGTTAGGTATAGCATTACAGCAAGTACAAGAAATTAATCCAATTTCATATTGTTTTGTAGGATCTAGTTGGATAGGTGGAATATAATTTACTGAAAAATTTGCGCTATCTATCGCAGACTCACTAGAGTTTAGTAATAATGTTGTTTGCATTCCTTTAATATTATATCATTTTACAAAATTAAGTCGCCGCGATTAAGTCGCTGTGTAAAGATTCATATTCGTCAGATGTTAATAATTCACTCGATCTTAGATGATCAAGTATGTCAATGATTTCATTATCAAGTTCAACACTAACATTCCCAGCTTCTTTTGATGATATTAATAACATTAATCTACCTATCATTTCAGTAGTTGATGTAAATATTTTTACACCAGTTCCTGTTCTTACTTCTCTACTTTTCTCTACACGAGTTTTATCAAAAGTAAAAAATTTCCTTTTAAAACTCCACCCTTTACCAAAAGGTTTTAATCTACTATTTTCTGCTGTTTTTTTTAAACGTGAGAGCAATAACACCGTTTCTCATTCTTTCATAAAGTGGAATCATATTATCAATCTCTGTAACCGTGTTTAATTCATTACATCTAATCTATCGAGTAATGTTTGATATTCTACATCAGTCCACTTGCTTATATCATCAATACCCCTTATATTTTCATTCTTTAAAAAATCATCATATTCAATACCTTTTATCTCATCATTTGCTCTTTTTGTAAAATAAAATCTTTGATCTCCAATTTCCATAAACTTTACAATAAGCTCACCAACTCTTTGTTGCTCCTCTTTGATATCTTTTATATCTCATGATAAATTTTTTATAATATTTGTTATTCCTTGCGTTGTTAACTCTGCTAATCTTCGCTCAAGTTTCAGCGGATTGTTTATCAATCGATCTGTTTCAGCTTGTCTAGCCGCAGGATCAGCTATATTTGCTGTAAATGCCTCAATTAGTTTTCTTTTTTCTTCATCAGATCTAGTAACAAGTTTTGCAGCAGCTGCTTCCTGTTGTTCTTTAACAATTCCAACCAAGCCTTTTTCCTGCAGTTGTTTAAGTTCTTCTTCTGACAGTGGTTTAGTTTGTTGCTTCTGTAGCGGTTACTTGCCCACGTCGTGCTTGTTGTACTTTTTGCATAAGCGATGTCTGAGATTGAAGAAGTTTTTTTAGATCTTCTATGTGTTGTCTGTATCTTGCTCGTTTCTCCATTATTATTATTATAAATTTTATAAAATTGAAACCCTTACTGTAAGTGTCAATTCAACAACGAAACATTTCAGTTGGATCATTTGTAAGTTTATCAAATAAGAAAAAGTTGTATTTATCTTTTGTAGCATTATGGTAAAGTTCAATAAACTTATCTTTTGTCACGCTTGCAATATTTCTAACGTCAACATTGTCCAGTCCTGGAAATAATATAAAACAACCCGTATTTCGCCGAATAAATCTGTCAACATTATAAAATCCTTGAGCGAGATAAACAGAATTACATTGTTTGTTACGTGACAGTGAGAAATACGATCTTATTTTTTTCATCTCCATATTATTTAGCGTAATAACGTCAAAAACTACTATCTTATGTTAAAACAAATCTTCACCAGCCTTAAGTTCATCACGAAGTTTGTCATTATAATCGCTTAATAACTCATACTTATCTTGCTGTGGATTGATTGTGTAAATATAGACTCTATCGTAGTTAAAATTATCACCAAGAAGCAAGTTCATAAGCAAATTTGTTTTTCCTGATCCAGTTCGCCCAACAATAAGATAATGACAATCAGGAAGTTCTTTGTTATGTTTGTGTTTCACCAGCTTCTCTGTATCAAAGTTTAATATCGACAATTTTGCCATTTTGTATAATATTAAACTAGTGTTGATAATTTTATCTAAGACAGTAAATAATGAGTTACTATACAAAATTTGGAACACTATCAGGAGATTTATCCACAAAAGGTTACCAAGGTGACTTATCCAAATATGCAACTCTTGATCAGGTCAAAAATGAAATCAATAATTTACTAAATCTTACAAGTGTAGAACCAGATGAAGTCGTCATTTTCCAGGACAAAGAAGGACGATTAAACGGTTGCTGATAATATCATGATTTTTAACAATCAAGGTAAGATACAAGGTTCTGGTAGGTCAGTAAATGATTTTGTTAAAAAAGCTGGTGATTTATTTAATGGGAATATTGTTATGAACCAGAACAAGATTACAGATCTTGGATATCCAGCTACAGATGGAGACGCTGTAACTAAGAAATATGTCGATGATCAGGACGTTCCAATCAGTAATGAAATAACGGCGCTCAAAAATGAATTTACCGGTCACGTAAAAACGATTTTAAATTTTCGTAGAAACATAAACACGCTTAAAGATGATTTTTTTTTGGAAATCCATCAATTGTTAACATTACACTCGCTAATATTAACACAAAACGCAATGATATTAACACAAAACTCAATGATATCATTAGTGGAATTCCTAATATTGTTGAGAAAACGAGCATGGTTAAAATTCCTCACAAACAGATTAAAAATATTGTGTATACTGTTGATACTGGTTATACTGGGTGGACACCAAAAAATAATTCTATCAAATATATTGCAGAAGTTACCGGTGTGTATAGATTGCCAGTGCTTAGCAGTGCAAAGTTTAGAATATCTACCAAATATCTATTTCGTCATCCAAATGATGACTCATCTGGAGTATTATCTGTAATAATAAACAAAAATTCTGAAGAAGAATTTGTACTTGAACCAGTTGATAAAACTTTAAAATTAGCAATTTTTCTCTGGTGTTTGGAATTTATAGCTGAACAACCAGCTCTTATTATGGATTAACCAAACATAGGACTATGTGAACTAATATTATAATGAAAAGAAGTATAGTTGATTTCAATTATATTTCAAAAGATATTCCAAAACAAGATGTAGACGCATTAATTCAATACTATAAATATTATCATAAAAAACTTTGGTGCGTGAAAAAATGTTACAAATACTACAACAAGATCCTTCGAGTAATATCTTATCTACCCTTGTTAATGACCAGTTCTGGTATAATTTCAAGTGGGGTATCATTAAATCCTTTTTTGTTAATCATATCCGCTATTGGTGTTTCACTTACAGCGGCGTGTAAAAAAGTAGAACCAAGACTTTTGATAAAGAAGCACGGTTGTTTAACATCAATTAAAACTTACAAGAAACTACTTGATCAGATCCGGTCTTACCTACGAGGAGTTAAATATAATATAGATGATTTATTACGTGAATTTCGTATTATTGACAATATGTTAACAGATATTCTACCAATGAGGGTTAGCAAGTATGAAAAAAATATCACAAAAAATATGAGTAACATAAAATTTTATCTAAACTTAAGATATAATATAACTAAAATAATATCATTTTCATTCTAATGCTAGTTTAATTTCCGCCTTGTTAACTGAAACGTTCTAATGTACAGTTTATTTTTCATCCTGTTATCTGATAAAAAAATTTGTGGTAAAACCTATTTGCCGTCTTGAAAATAATTGTATTCCACGCATGCGCTGTTCGAACAAATTTGTCACTTCTGTTGACAGAGCTTATCGCATTCCAACACCTGTTGTTTTGTCTGGTTACAAAATATCTGTCTACATAGCAGTAGTATAGGAAAATGAGGGTTTTGGCGGGGGTGGGGGAGGAGGTGTGGGAGGAGTGGCCAAATTTCTTATTTTCCTATACTACTTAGTCCGTATAGTGAGATAAGTCTGGTACACTCAAAAACTGATAGGAGTCAAGTTCGATGTGTTTTATACACACATTCTAAATTCTTTTAAAGTGTAATCATCAGAAATGCGCGAAAAATTAAAAACGGTTTTCTTTGATTTCTTTTGCTTATTCATCAAATCAATGGAAACTATTTGAATACTAGTGTGTATATATGTACTTCGTCCAAGATGTTGGTCTTTTTCCATCAAATTGTTTCATTGCTTCTACGAATCTGTCATCGTCATATTTCATGGCTTTAGAGAAACTTAAACTCTGTGAAACTTAAATTATATTCTAAACTGTTCGTTCTTTTCATGCATTTTCCTTTATTGATCAACCTGACATGCCTCTATTATTTGTAACTCATCATCAGGATCATTATACAAGGATCTTAATAAAAAGGTGACTGCAATACAATGACAGTTATGAGTAAAGAAAGTGTTGCGTTCAATTTTGTTTCATTCTGTAGACATATCTTTTATATTTACAGCCTTTGTTTTCCTTGCATGTCTAAAACATTTGCTATCACACCCAGGGACATTCTCGACTGAACGAAATCACTATCTCTGTAAATGATTGTGTCATAGCACTTATGCCTAAGGCATTCGTAACTCTACGGGAGGTAATTGCTTGCAAACAGTGATAAAATTACCAAAACTGAATTTTTTCCTTCGTACATACAGTCGTACTTTTGCACCCATATTTATCCTTGTAGATCACTAATTGAACATATGAATTCAATATTAACATTATTATATGAGAATTAGTAGCATAGAAATGCTCGTAAAATAATGTATGTATGTATGTATGTATGTATGTATGTATGTATGTATGTATGTATGTATGTATGTATGTATGTATGTATGTATGTATGTATGTATGTATGTATGTATGTATGTATGTATGATGTATGTATGTATGTATGTATGTATGTATGTATGTATGTATGTATGTATGTATGTATGTATGTATGTATGTATGTATGTATGTATGTATGTATGTATGTGTGTGCGTGCGTGCGTGCGTGCATGCATGTATGCATGTATGTATGTATGTATGTATGTATGTATGTATGTATGTATGTATGTATGTATGTATGTATGTATGTATGTATGTATATATGTATGTATGTATGTATGTATGTATGTATGTATGTATGTATGTATGTATGTATGTATGTATGTATGTATGTATGTATGTATGTATGTATGTATGTATGTATGTATGTATGTATGTACGTATGCGTGTATGTATGTATGTGTGTATGTATGTATGTATGTATGTATGTATGTATGTATGTATGTATGTATGTATGTATGTATGTATGTATGTATGTATGTATGTATGTATGTATGTATGTATGTATGTATGTAAGTAGTGAAGGGGGCAAGAATAGCGTCAATGGGAGTTATTAAAATATGGCCCGCGGCACTTTGGCGTCAAGATTTTTGGCGTCAAATGGCACAGCCGAAGGAAGATAGCGTCAAGGGGAATTTTGTATTAGCACACCCTGGGTCTGTATAGCGTCAAGAGAAATGACCCAGGTGGCATGACGTCACGGTACTAGACACTTGTCAGCAGTGTAGCAATGTGTAAGTACCGTGACGTCAAGTACTGTGACATCAAGCGTTCGTCGTGTTAGTGAATGTAGTGAAATGTATGTTTTATAACTTATACAGGCAATTTGTTATTGAAAAGTATAATCTTTTCGAGGCATGGAAAGTGGCCCTGAAAAGGGCCTTTGTTTTCTTTTTCTTCTTTTTATTGTCTGCATTTCTTCCACCATTGTCTAACTTTCTCTAAAATTCCTCTCTTTTTCTTTTTTACTTCTTCGTATGGCATCCAGTCTGGATGTCCCATATCTCTAAACTTTTTTTGTATCTTCATCCAATTTTCATTCAGTTTTTCAAAGTCTTTTTTCTTCTTTTGGTTTTCTTTCTCCTTTCTTTCTTTTGCCCAGGTCTCCTTAATTTTCTTGACCTCTTCTTCCAGTATTTGTTTGATATTGTCCTCACCTTTCTTCATGTGATCTACACCTTTTTTCACAAAATCCCACTCTATTAAATGGAAGATGTCTTCCATATAGCATCTTGCTTGGATAACATCTTCTAGAATCTGTTTCAAGGTCCCCACTTTGAAGTATTTTGAATTGACGATTCCTCGTATTTTGTCTGCTTCTTCTATGGTTATCAATTGTAACTGATAACTGGTTACTCTTAGTTTGTTTATCAAGTCCTCAGTACTTGCTAACTTCCATTCTTGGTTAAGTTTGTCCAGTTCGTGCACTCTATCCACGATCCAATACAAAGTATCTATTAACTGAGTAAATAGCTCTCGACTTCCAGTCATTTTGTATTCTGTGAAGAATGGCACGAATGGTGAACACTAGGGTTTTATATACGTAACGCACGGAGGTGAATGAAACCATCCCTTAAACTCACTTCACATATGATATGCCATCTTATCAACGAAAGAGAAGCACAAAAACACACCTATACTATCTCATCAACGAAAGAGAAGCACAAAAAAACACACCCTATACCATCTCATCAACGAAAGAGAAGCATAAAACCCAAAATATACCATCTCATCAACAAAAGAGAAGCACAAAAACACACCCTATACCATCTCATCAACGAAAGAGAAGCATAAAAGCACACCCTATACTATCTCATCAACGAAAGAGAAGCACAAAAAACACACCCAATACCATCTCATCAACGAAAGAGAAGCATAAAACCCAATATATACCATCTCATCAATGAAAGATCTCATCAACGAAACGAGCAGCACAAATCATAACCTACACCATCTCATCAACGAACGCGAATGTAAACACACACACACACACATCTTTATTGAAGTGAGTGTTTATAGTTACACTTCACTATATTCACACAAGTTGTCAAAATGGCAAATTGAATAGTATTTCTTTTCTAGAGATTTGGTTAGCCCTGAAAAGGGCCGTTTAATTGAACTTCAATGACACCTGGCTAATGCTGACATCTTCCAGGACGAGCACCGCTCACACATCGTCGGCTCCAGTCATTCTCCCAATTTATTGCTCTGACCTGCAGAGCAAACGGAGCTTGAGTGGCTTCACTATCCCACTCCTACGTTTGTGGAATAGTGAAGACCTGCTGGACCTCTTGTCTTCGTGACCAGAGTCGGGGATGAATAACTGGTCTCTGCGGTGTAACTGCTGCTGCTGATGCTGCTGCTGGAGGTGTCCTCACCTCAGGTAGCACCTCACACACGAGTTTTACCATGGGGTGCAGCAAGATCCCTCGCTGGTTCTCTATCTCATCTTCTTTCTTCTTTGTATCCTCCACTTCTTTCTGTCTGGCTTCTTCTTTGTAAGCCTCCATAGTCAGTTCGTCCAGGAGACGTCTGGCACACTCCAGGTGTCTTTGGAGTTCAATAAGTTTTGAAATTCTTTCGCTCATCGTTAATGTGAACAGGTTCACAATGGGAGCTAGACTCCACTCCACTCCACTGTTATTATAGTCATTTATCCACTCTCGTGTATTATGACTTGTTAAAGCCCTGAAAAGGGCTAGCGGCCTCCCCTCCTTCCGAGGCAGGGCTCACCCGTGTCTCAGAGCTCGACACTTTTTTTGCCCCGGCGCATGGGCTTGGTACCCCCCCCCCAGATGGTTTACCACCTTAGCCGTGCAACACCTTTCGGTGTTGCTGCTATCTGGGGAGGTGCATAGCCCCAGTGCTGGGCTTTTAGTCTAGTGCTTGACCTTTATACTGCCAACCTTAAAAACAAACCTTTTGATCGTCGTCGCTGGTAGAGTCGCCGATCCCACAGACACAGTCACACCGCCCCGACTCCGGGCTCAGAAAAGGCAAAGGAAAGGGTCCAGCAAAGGGTGGTACCGTACTAGGTTCCTCTGTTCTTTGTGCTGGGATACTCTTCCTTCTGTCTGTCTTACCCTGGGGCCACATATTTTGGCTTTGAAAGTGTAATCTTTTCATATGATGTAAATGTGGCCCAGGGCGCCTCCTACTGCCTTTCCTCATCCATGATCGTTGATTCCCAGGTTACCTGGAGTTGACGATGTCGGCAACTCGTAATGGAGTCCTCTGTTCTTTGTGCTGAGATAGTCTTCCTTCTGTCTGTCTTACCCTGGGGCCACATATTTTGGCTTTGAAAGTGTAATCTTTTCACATGATGTTAATGTGGCCCAGGGCGCCTCCTACTGCCTTTCCTCATCCATAATCGTTGGTTCCCAGGTTACCTTGAGCTGACGGTGTCGGCAATGGATGCAGTTTCCGCCCACTAAGTTAGATCCTGTTTCTGCCTGTTGCCTATTGGGGGGGTGGGAGTCCCCTATCTTAGCCAAACATGTGTAAGTCACATACGAGTCGAATGAATGCGAGTTGTGAATTTTCCTATTAAATAGAAGTATTATGTTTTTGTGTACTATGCGTACCTGGAATTCCAAAAGTTGAGTCAAATTTGAGAGGTATAAGCTACCTGGCTCGTTTCAGTGATCTTAATTTGGTTTGACGGCGAGGAGAAAAAATTTTTTTTTCCAATCAACCCTTCGAGGGCCAAGGTAGAAGTTGTTTACCGAAATAGAGCTCTTGCCAAAGTGAGGTCTGTGTATGGCATTTTTGACCAGTCTTATATCACCACGCTGCTATTAAAAAGCAACGAAGTGACTGTAGCGATCTTCTTTCTTCTTTCTTCGGTCTTCTGTTTCCGGATTTCCATTTCTTTTAGAATTTATCGTGTGTAAAAGAAAAAAGGCTTTACTTGCGGGTTTTTTCTTTCGATCCTTTGCTATCCGATTCTTTTTCTTCTATTCCGTTGTTCGTTTTCTTCTACTGTTCCTTTGTTCTTCTTTCTTCTTCTGTTCCTTTGTTCTGTTTCTTTTTTCTTCTTTCTTCTTCTGTTTCCTTTGTTTACCTGGAGCTCCTGGTAGACACGTCCGTCCTCTTCAAAGGCTATCACTCATCCCTCCCATCTCATCTCATCTCATCTGATCTCATCTGGGAGCTAGACTGACGCGTGTTCGCGTTTATATCCTTGGAGAACGGGCGTGATGGAAAACATCCCCTATCTTTTTATTATGATATGAAACGCGCGGACTTAAAAGAAGTTCTCACGTTAACTTTTTTGACTTACCAACACAGTCAGATTTTTTTTGTATGTTGTTGGACAAGACAGAGAGAAAAGGGTGGGTTTTGTTTTGTGTTTTTTACTGATACCCCTAAAAATTGAAGTGTTTATAGTCACACTTCTAAAATTTTAAAAATTTTTAGGCAAATGAAAGAAGTATATCTTTTCGAGAGTCTTGGGTAGCCCTGAAAAGGGCTGATTGTTTTGTTGGGGTTTTTTTGACGAAGAGTAAAGGCAATCTTTGTTGAATTTTACTGTCTAAGATTGCAACCCCGTCTGGCAGCAGGTTTTCCTACACGATAAGGTCTGCTTCTGCGAAAAGAGAAAGAGAAGTCTTTGGTGTCTATTCGACAGTCCACAAATCCTTTGTCTGGTTCTTGTTGTTGATATTGTTGTTGTTGCTGCTGCTGTTGCTGCTCTTCTCTTTGCCTCTTCTGAGTTCTGTATTTCTCAGTCCATTCTTCTTTTTCTTTCTCAATTTCCTCTCTAAAGACATTCTCTATGAGATCTTGGGCTATAGAGAGCATTCTGACATTCTCTATCTCTTCAGGCTTCGGTATCAGGTTTAGCCTGACACGATGTAATTGAACGTAAGCTTCGTTGAGTTTAGCTAGTCTGGAAGGCATCTTCGTAGGTTGACGAGTCAACAGTGAATGGTCAGACTGGAGACCCGTTCGCTTTTTATGGTACAAGCGCGGACGGGATAGAAAACATCCCCACTCAGTTTTAGTTATTGAAAAGTGAGGATAGCTCATGTCATGAGGAGGGATAGAGAGAAAGTCAAAGAGCATATATTCAAAGTGTGGGTCTTTTTTGTATAACTAAACAAAAGAACAGACACGTTTTCTCTTCAAAATACAACATTTTTTATTCAACTAAAAATGAATAGAATTAACAAGCAACAAGGAACAAACAACATTTCAATTTAAAATACAAATTATTTTGACAAGGTTGACAACGTTGTGAAATCATGTGAGATTTCCTTAGATTCATATCATGAGGCCATTGATGTACTCTACGTTTTCTAGCTAAAGACAAAAGATAACCATAACGGTCACAAAACCATCGATCTACTTTTTCATCATTTCTAGAAGAGTCACGATCAAAAAAGTGAATAAATGTTCTAAAGAATGTCCCAGACTGCGATGATGAAGAAAATACACACAATATTGTCCACACACCATAGAACCGTAGCTTTGTAACTTCACACTATTGAATCGTGTCGTCTGGACATTTCTTCTCATAAAGTCAATGATATCGTTTTCCAAAGGTGGTAATCCATACGAATCAAAATACTCCACACAATTGACTTGAGGAAAGTACACGGCTACCCAGTGAGTTCCTGGAAGATGACTGTCGTCTGTGTCGATGACTAAGCTTGGTGGTCCTGAGTTTTGCGATGTGGGAGTTCATCTTTAGCACACACCACAGGATTCCAAGAAGCAGTATACGAACTGTTATTCAAAAGGTAATAAAGTTCCCAGGTTTCCATATTTTCTGCTTGTTTTGTTTCTCTTGTTTTGTTTTTTTTTCTTCACAGGTGATGATAAGTCATCAATTCAATTCTGACTTTTTGCTTGAAAAGTTCTGACAAGTAACCGTTTCTTCGCCTGGTTTCCCAACTCTGGGCTAAGAGAGCTTCGATGTGATAGATCTCTCGAGTAGTCAGTGGAGGACAGGAATGATCACACAAGCCTTTATACCACTCATGCAACACGGTTTCTTCTGCGATGAGACTCCAAGCTTCGTCCAGATACTCGTCCAATTTTTCTTCTTGACTGATCATGAGACATTTATCGTGTTGAATTTGACTGGGATGATATTTTTGACATCCATAGCAATCTTTCTTGACCAATTCCGCAATTTTATCTGCCAAGTGTTTAGCAAAACAGGAGAAAAAATGTTGTTCTTGTTCTGGCCATCTTGACTTCACGACCTCGTTTTCTTTGTCTTCGTCTTTGAAATTGGTTTTCACGGTATCCTCCCATTCCATGGATTCTTCCACTTTCAAAGAATGATAAGTGTCCTCCATGGTGTCTAATAGTCTAGAATAACTTCTCTAAAACTGTTGATTTCTATGGTATTATCGAATTCAGGATACAGGATGACGTTCGTTGTGTGGGATAGAGGTTCTGCAAACTGAAGTTCCACTCGCAGTTGACCGGATTTTATAGGGTGGAAATGTCCCTTGTCACTGCCTTGGTCTGGAGTGAAATCAAAGGCCCACAAAGTGTATCCTCCAGCATAATCGTCGTACGTATCCTCCAGCATAATCGTCGTACGAAATGCCGTGACTGGTGTTGGTTCCTAGTTGACCGGTAGCTTCGTACAGGGACAAGTACGATCTCAAGTAATTCTTCTGGTCAAAGTTAGGTTCAAAGGGTCTGGTACACAGAGTCTTGCCATCGCGACTGACTTCAATTTTGGACACTTTGTAGTGGTTAAACTCAAAAGGATTCTCATTGTTGGCTCCGTTGAAGGCTGCATTGCTAACGATGCCAACGATTAAACGTTTGGGTAACTGGCCTTGGAATAGATGATCTTCGATCTTGGATCGGAGTCCAGTGGCAATAGTGAATATTTTCACTTCTACACGTCGTATCGGATACTTGGCAGTGGTTCTGCTCAAGGTGTGACTGATGTCGTTTCCCGCTTTAGGTAACACTTCTACGCGACGCACGTAAAGTCTGGCTTCTTGAATTTTGGTTTTGTAGTTGACATTTTCTTCAGCCATCAAGTGGAAAGCCGTACTGCTACGATTCAATCTCAGACGAATATCTACTCCGTTCAGCAAATACTTCTCCTGCAACCACATGTCCAAATGCAAACGATCCATCAGTTCTAAATTATGGGCTCCCACGACTTTCTTTTGACGAGCAACAAATCCTTTATTGTCTTCATCTAGTTCGTCGAACTTTTCTGGTGTGTCAGGTTTCCAAATCACGCAGGCATCCAGATGAGTGTTCTTGGCCTCCTTTCCGTATGTCAAGAGATTTTCTAGGTACGCTCGGTAAGGATAAGAATCCATGCTACTGCTGATCAGTTTGTTATTCAAGTACAAATCCACTTCACTAAACAAGGAATGCATGAAATTGTTGACGGGAGCTACTTTGGAATCATCTGCTAGATTGGTACCGTCGGATTGTTGCACTTTGACTTTCAGATACAAGTAACTGCTATTCAGATCGATGTAATCTTCCGGTTGTCCTTTGATTTCAAACTCGATGGGAGCGGAATCCTTCAAAGAGGAAACAGGATGAAATTCGACCCATTGGGATTCTTGCATGGTCATTATAGTGGGTGGCATGGCAAACATCCAGTTCTGACTTGGAACAGGCACAAGACTCTCGGTGCATCATTTTCTGTTGGGTTTTTTTGTTTACAATTTAATAATCAAAAACGTCTAAGTCTCGAACAGTTTTTCTTTTCTTAGTCTTTCTAGCTTTGAGAGTATGAAGTCCTTTGAAAGGGTGTTTTCGTCGTCTTTTTCTGCCTTTGTCCTTGTTGGAACCTCAGAGAAGCAGGAATGCCTGACTCAGCAGCAAACGGGACATTTATAGGATTTTCTCGTCGACCCAAAATATCTTTGCCTGTTTGAAGCAAAACATTTTTGCCTGCTCGTAAGAAAGCTTCTTTGGGGTTTTGTTTGTCAATGATGACATCGTGGAGAAATTCTTTACCGTGTGTCATCTCAGCATCTTTCAGGGCGTGCAATCCCCGTGTCACCATTGGTTTTAACACGGGAACCACAGTACGAAAGGCCGATTTGAGCATATCCCCTAAACCATGCCCTCGTTGTCGAGTGACTCCTTGGTACACAGGATACATGACTGACAAAAAAAAGTTTTTTAGAGTACTCTTTTTCGAAAATGGAGTTTCACAGTGACTTTCCCTTGGGTGAATGAAATATTTTGTCCCAGATCTCCTTTTATAGTTATGTTGACAGTGTCAAAATACGACTTACTGACAGGTAAATATTGAGGATGTACAAATTCACGGTGAACGTGATAGGTGTTTCCACCTTCTTCGTCAGCAGCCGTGGCAGAATCCACTTTGAAAGGAAAGACACGCAGTAACGGTACAGAGGTGTGACCTACTACGTTGTACTCCACTAAATCGGAGTACACAAAAATCAAATTCAGTCCTTGGTTCATTACTACAGGGAAATGAAAAAGTTTGGCAAAATCCAAATTGTTACCTATGGGTGGCATTTTGGTTGGATGATTCTTGACCATTTCGGGGTTTCCACCTAAAATGTGATACAATTCAGGACAAAATGTAATGGCCAAGACTTTGTCATGTGAAAATTTCATCAGGAGTCGACGAGCTATTTTGTGGTATTCAATCTTGACACTTTTTTTAGTTTTCTCCAAGGCTTTTTCAAACATGACATTGAACTTGTCAGCAAGGGCGTTCACCAAATGTTGACCGCTAAAATAATAACCTGAAGGAATTTTCATCATATAAGTGGTTCGATTAGTGGCAGGAGTCTTTGTTTTCGGAAAGTCAACTTTATCACTGCGTTCATCCATGACTTGTTGCACTTGTTCATCTTCAACTTCTACGGACACAGTGCTTTGACTTTCAACGATGTTTTAAATTTGTGTTGGGTGAATCATTTCTACCAAAGCCACTTCCCAATAGGCTTCGTCATCAAATTGAATGGTCTGAGGTAATTTGTCCGTGTAAGAGCACAAAGTGTTTTTGGGAAACACCTCCATGGAACTGTCACTGGGTAAGGTTAAGTAAAATTGGTTGTTCATAGTTCCACAGTTCTAGTGTCCGGGGAATCATTGGAGACCAGATGAGTGTCTAAAAGAGAATGGTTAGGATGAATGTTGGAACTGACGTTGGACACCAGACTCCCGTTGTTGTTGTTGTTGTTGTTTCCGTTAGAGGAATATTTTAGGGACGGGTTGGGAAGAAGGTAACCAATGCAACTGCTGAATAAAATGGTCCACAATTGTTTGTCACCTTGTTGTAAACTTAGATTGGCAATGGCTGCACCGATGACAAAATACACCACAAAGATTAGACAGAAAAAGACGAATCGCGTTTTAGGCACACGTTCTCCACACCACACCCACAAGGCTTGCTTTTGTAAATCTTGAAAAGAAGAACTTAAAAACGGAGCGTTCACAGAAGGAACTGAGGTTGTGTTAAAGACCATGATGGTCAATTCTTTTTATAGTCAATGATTTGAGAATCGTCAATCCAAGATTCAAAACTTGATGGATATCCTTTCCAATGTACTTTGACTTCTTTAACACGTCGTTTTCCCACTTTTCGTGTTCTTCGATCGAGAATTCTTTCGATTTCGTACACGTCGTCTTCTTTTTTGGTCACACGTTGTAACTCGGGTAAGTAAAACGTTCCTTTTAACACTTCTCCGTTCATGTCTTCCAATTTATAGACGGGAGGATAACGACCACGCACTTATTTAGTGACACGAAACAATTCGGTGGTCCAGTTGGGCAAGTAACCTTTGTCGAAAGTACGTTTGGTTTTGCCAATGCGTACCCAATCTCCTGTGGCTAACTGTCTACCTTTCTTGGAACTAGTGACTGACGGGGACGTACCAAACAGACGCTCGGAGACGGTCACTTCGTTGTCAGGAGTCACTTCTTGAGGGGCACGTCCAATGCTCCGATCGTAAGATTGGTTGTACGATTGAACGAGGTGTGGCAAGACGTCGATGTACTTGAGAGTGTGTTGATGCGTAAAATATTTCCACATGAGTTCTTTCAAAGTGCGTTGAAAACGTTCCACGATACTGGCTTTAGTTTCGGGATTCTCGGTGGTAAAAAAATGAATGTCACGTTTCTTTAATTCCTTTTGGAAAGCTTGGTTTAGAAATTCGGTACCTTTGTCGGTTTGCCATCGAAGAGGGTGACGACCACTTTGTTTCAACACCAGTTTCAAGGCTCGCACTAATTCATTGCTCGATTTGGATGTCAAAGGCACGAACCCAAGCAAATTTGGAAAAGACGTCGATGACACAAAACAAATATTTGTAGCCACGATTGTAGGTGGCCAAATGAGAGACATCGGCTAAATCCGCCTGCCATTGATGATCGATACTTTCCACTTGGGTGCGACTTCTTGAAAATTTTCGTCGAATAGGTTTGTGTAAGGTGTACGTAGCTTTTTCTTGTAACCATCGTTGCACTTGAGGTAAACGGACACTTTTCAGTTTTGTTTTGGCAGCACGATACAATTTTTGAACACCTCCGTAGCCAGCTGGATGAGATGGATCGTAGTAAATGCTAGCTAAGACCTTATCCATTTATTTCTATTTTGTTTTTTTTAATAAGTGATCCAATCTTCGCTGATGCTTTTCGCTATGGAGCGAGAGAGTGGTTTGGAAACGGCTTTACGTGTTCGATGTGCCACAGGAGTCGAAGTGGAAGGTAGTTTCGGTAATGGTGTTGGAGGTGGTAATGGTGGTAAGGAAATTTCTTTGGTTGTCTTGTCTTTTTTCACTTCTGGTTTCCCTTCTTTCTTTTTTACTTCTGTCGAAGAAGTAGTGGACATCCTCTTTTTAACCCAAGCTTTAAGTTCCTCTCGTTGAGGTGTAGGGGAAGGGGTCAACAAGGATGTTGCAATTTTACTAGGAAGAGGAGCTGCTGGTGGTGTTTGAAAGACTTCTCGTACCTCTTCTTCAGGTATCCGTGAGGTTGCTTCTGTCTTAACCGCTGAGGTAAGTGGTGGTGGTGGTGGTGGTGATGGACTTTTCATCAGGGCTTTCAAATCTTTCAAAGAAGGTACAGCTGTTTCGTCTAATCATTTTTGGTGAAAGAGTTGCAGTCGTTGCAACAATTGACAGTACCGTTGAGATTTTTCCGTGTTGGACAAATCGCTACGATCCATCAACGATTGCAATTCGTGTTGTAACTGAGACATTTCGGTCAAATGAGGATTAGGAGGTAATTGTGGGGTCCGTTGTTCTTGCCAACGATGGTATTCCATCCATCGTTTATAAGGAACTAAAGTCAGTTTTCGTCCTTCCATTAGATTTCAAGAATCACGTCTGGGATCTTTTGACTCCAGTGTTCTCCTTTTATCTTTGTCCTCCCAGGATAGTTCCAAGTGATCCCATTACTCCTTGCAACAAGGGTTGTGCTATGTTTCCCAGCAAGGGTGCTAACATGGGTGCTAACATGGGTAAAATAGCAATTCCTCCGCGTTGCACCAACATCTTTTTCTTTTGACGAATAGGAATTTTCTTTTGGACCATTTGACGAAGAACGTGTCGATGTTTGGCTAAGCATTTTTTCTGATGTGCAGACAAAGGAATCGTGCCTTTCAAAACATTCAGACAACATTCGCACACGGTATCAATGACATCCTTCGAGGCGGTTTGAATGAGTTTTTTTCGCATGGGTGAAGGAGCTTTGGACAGGACAGACAACATGTCCCAATGTTTGACTAAACGAGGAGGTTGTCCTTTTCTTTTCTTTTCTTTAGGAGTAGAAGAGGAATGAGTTTTGGAGGGTGACATTTTTTGAGAATTGTTTCCAGGGCAGACACCAAAAAGTACACTAACGTCAATCACTTGGGTACATGACCTTTTATCATTTTTTTAGCACAACGAAACTGTCTTGTTTCCTTTTGGAACAGGAGAACGATACATCTTTGGGTACACGACAGCCACTTAACTTCATAGTTCGTCCTTGTTAGCCCTTATCCATATGGACTTTGTCCCTGATCAATTTTTTTGTTGTCTCTTTTAGAAATTGGTCAACCTTTCTGAGCATGTTTTCCAAATTCCAACCTCCTCTTTGGTGACTTCTTTTTTTCTTGGAACGACTGTGTCTTTTCTGTAGGTGTCGTCGATGCTGAACTAAACGTTTCTTAGGATGACATGACTAACGTTTTCGTTTTCCTTTTCCTTTTTGCACAGAAGAACGACGATGGTGATGGTGTACACTTCTTGGTGGTGCCATCTTGAGGTGATTAGCAGCACACACAAAAACACTGATGTTAAAATGGACCTCGGGTCTTTTTATACTGGAATGCGTCGCCAATAATTGTCTTTGCGTCGTATCAACTTGATGACAGGCAACACACTTCGTGGAGGAGTTCGCAAAGGGCTAAATCGAGCCAATTCTTAGTTGGACAAATCCAGTAAACTTTGTAACACACCTGTTCTCTCTTGGACTTTGATTTTGGGGGCAGGTACTTTGTGAGCAGCAGCCGCTGCTGCTAAAGAGGAAGCGGGTATTACTGATGGAGAAGACATTTTTGGAGACGCTCTCTTGTAGGTTGAAACTGTTTTCGGTGGACTTTTCTTTTTTGTTTTCTGAGGTGGTGACTTGGTTTTGGTACCGTGACTCTTTTTCGTTTTCTGAGATGGTGACTTGGTTTTACTACCGTGGCTCTTTTTCTTTTTCTTTTTCTTCTGGGCACGTTTGGGAGTGACTTGTTTCTTGGGGACAAGTTTGGGTGCATTGGGATCCCATTTTAGGAGGGAACGAATGATGACACCTCCTAGTGAACCACTACCTCCAGGTTTCAAAATGATTTGCTTTTTGGTTTGAGTGTCAATGCGAGGATCAGCTAGTTGCGTCAAGGCTACTTTGTTTCTGTCAAAAAAACGTTTGGTTTGATGTGGAATCTGAATGATGCCTTGCAGTAATTGACGTGCTGTCACCGTAAACCATCGTAAGACTTCTTTTGAGACTGGCTTCTAAGACACGAGCACGTATTTGTAGATTTTTCTCGCGACTAATGCCATACAAGGCACGAATCAATTTAACGGGAAGATGAGACTGAAGGGACGTCATGTTGACAATGTGTGAGACAGAATCCAAGTAACCAAGGCTTTTATACATTTTTGTCTTTGCTGGTCATGGTTAAGTCGACGACGGGGATGAGTACACGACAGGTCCACCGTCTTGACACCAGTGGTGAAACAGATGGGTACGAAATCGCAAATAATCAGGGGTAGTGGGTTTCAAATCCACGAGTAAAGAGGCGTGTGGAGTTTGAGTGGCATCTTCGTACGCATGAGTTAGCCAAGGTGTTCCTAACTGTTTGGCTAAGACTTGCACTTGCGATTTATCTCTAGGACTTTTAAACAAGACCACGTAATGAGCATTGAGACTGATGGTACGATGGGCTTTACTTTGTTGAAACAAATTTTGAGTAATGTAAATGACACTGGCATTACGATGATGCCCTTTGCGTGTAAACCACAGTTTAATTTCTTCGTCTTCTCCTAACATGTCATCAAAAATAACCAAATGAGTTTGACTGGGGTCAGACACGATACCGTCGTCTTCGACCGGAATGCCTTCCACAAACACAATGGATTCACCTTGACTTTCTCGTAGAAGGTTGTACGCGGATTGCCACTCTTTGTAACACCACACGATACGTTGAGGTGGACGATCGATCAAATGATGTTTATGTTCGATCAAACGTTTGACAAATTCGGTTTTGCCTGAACCGCTAGGTCCAGCAATGAGCATGTTAAAGGGATGTCGAAGATACAAGGCATCCCAACTAGCACGGTCTAAATGTTCGTCAATGACTTTGAAAGTGGAGGAAGAGGGAGCAGAGACAGTAGAGGTAGCCATAGTAGCGTCAGGAATGTCACCTTTCGTGTAACACGATGACAAACAAGACAAGAGTTTTTATACTTTTTCAGGACACGTTTATTGCAAACTTTAAAATAAAATAACACGAAAGACATAAATACATAATAGCCAAATGGTTAAGTACATGAATAAAAGACACATCAACACAACTATCGTGGAATATAAACAAATTTCTACTTTACAACATCTTTTGTCATTCAAATGTAGTGTCCTAGGGATAATGCGTAATGTTCTAAACGTTTGTACATGGTTTGGTACTGTCACACAAAGGTTCTCCTGGAATGGTCTTTCGGAAAGGTCAAGGACCGTCCTGTCCTGAAGAGAATGGTTTTCCTCCGTGACAGACTGTTCTTCTTCTTCTGGTATTGTCACTAACACAGAATGAAAAGTGACTTTTTTCACGGAACGTTTTAATGTTTCAGGATTACAAATCTCGGGCATAGTTAGCCACTTCTTTAGTCCAAGCCTCAAAACCCACACTTTTCCAGTCACGTACATCTGTCCAGTGAGGGTGTAAGTCACAAGCTACACACATATCCTCATACACCTCTTCGGTACCTAAAAGTTTACGTATCTTGTTTTCCCGTAAAGGTTTCGAAGTATTGAATTGAAAGCGCAAAGCTTTCAGGAGAATGAGTTTCTTGTGAGAATTTAAAGGCATCACTTTCATATTTTTGTTTTTGAAGTGGTACGTACTGTTCCTAAAGTGTCCACAAATCATCGGACGGTAAACGAAATCCCAGAAAGCAAGTCACTAAGACACACACGATACGTCGTCCCCAATTCAATGGACACAGTTCTCGTAAAAGGCAATGGTAATCCTCCACTGTTTGAATATGGTCATGGATCTCCTTCCACGGAATCTGTTGAATCAACAATGATAACGGTTTTGGCATGGTAGAACGATTTTATAGTCACTTTTTTTCGCCAGCATATAACCGTAATTTCTCCACAAACATAGTCGTTTTATTCCATTCTCGAATCTAAATTCTTTAGTCACTAACTGAAATGTGACTAGTCGATCAGAAGTTTCCTCTTCCACTAAGTTTACATACTGTACAAGATTGTGGTAACTCTCTAACTCGTCTTCTGGAATTCGATTCAGTAAGTGTAACTGGAAGTACATATAATCTCTACTAACAATACACTTTTTTCCCACTCGATGGTGACTAATGTCTGACCACTTGAACACCTTCTTCAGAATCAATCCTTTTATAGCATTGAGGTACCAGTGGTTCAAACATCGGTGACGTAACGGATGCAATAGTTCTTTGCGTTTGACTTGTATTTTGACCAACTCTCGATAAATGCGTTCTCTCAATTCCACAGGTAAACCACGAATATTCTCTAGTAAAGGATCCATAACCATGTCTTAAACACTTCTCTTAGAGCGAAAGTATTGAACGTAGTGAGTTATTTCATTCCACTGCCATTCAGGATAACGGTCCAGAATGTTAATAAAATCTTCCGTTGTAAATGGTCTAAAGCGAAAACAAAGAATGAACACAACTTTGATCCAGTGACATCGAACTTGTTGGTTGACTTCTTTCACTTTTCTCCTGTGAATTTCTCGACACAAAAGTTCTACAGTCACCAATTGAGATTTGGCACTAGCAAGACTCTGCCAAATGTCCTTGTAGATCTTCTCTTGCAATTCCAGCGGTAATGTTTGAAGATTGATGTTGATGTCAGGTTTAAATACTTGACTAGGGGTGACCCGACCTTGGACTCCTAACCCTGTGGCTACTTTCTTACTTGACATCGTTGAATTTGAATAAAGGACGAGGTCCCACTAAAGGTACGTAATGACAATCCGGAGACCAACGAACATGTTTCAGGTAAGCGGAATCTTTCTGTTCCCACTCGTGAAGTGACACGCCACAACTAAAGCACTTGAGTTTATCCCCTTCACCCAAGTAGAAAAATCCAGCTCTGGCTAATTCTTCGGGGGTAGGTCCTCCCAGATATTTTGGCCATTTACCTCGAAAGGTTTGGATCCGACTTTCATAATCAGAATATTCTGGCAGACGAAGAGGGAACGAATATTCGTATTGCGCAGATTCTCTACGATGAGGGTAAGGTGAGACATGCAAAAGTTTGCTCAGTTTTACGTGACATCCGTAGGGTGGTAACCGAAGCGTTTGTTGTGGAGGATGACATCCACAGATAATGTGAAAAGGTGTACGATGACGAGCGGCATCACTTTCGCATCCGTCAGGATTGACACGTATACCATCATTATCACTCGTTTCCAGGATAGGTTTGGTCGTCTTTGCAAAGTTCCCATGACGATAATGTGGTACTGAATCGCTAAGGTCACAGCGTACAGCATCTACGTCATCGCAAGGTACAGCATCGCACTCAAGTTTACTCTTGCTGGATATTTGCTGTGTAAAAGGATTCATCTTTTTCTCTTGGTCTTGGTAGTCCAAATGAACTATTGGTCTTGAACGTTGTCCCTTTTTATATGCTGAGCAATATCAGCGTGTCCGTACGGTAAAGTGAAGTGATTAGGAAGTCGTACTCGCTTCTGGTACACGATTTGATAGACTTTTTCCAAGGGTCGACTGACGATTTGATGTGATGGTAAACGCACAATCTTGTTAGGTTGGTAAGTGGTCACTTTAAAGTTTCCATCCTGACCAGACTGCAAGGCTTCTTTGAGTACGCCAAAGTTCACCACTTGACTGGTGCGATAATTGAGAGTCAATCCTTTCACTTTACACTCCGTGTACACTTCTCCTTGAGGGTTACGGTATTCGTAACCGTAATTTTTAGGACCGCCACTGGCAAAACTTAGAATCTTGTCCTCGGGATGCTCGTCAGTCCAGGCTCCTAAACGGTCTCCTTCTATTTTAGGTTGCTCTTGACCCAAACGACTAATGTAGATGCAACTGTCCGTGTCAAAATACAGCACACGATCTCCTAGCAGTTCTAAAGCTTCGTACAGTTTAAGCGAGCATGAGCTGTCACGTAAGCCGCAATGATGACATTTCCGAATTCGTTGGCTTCTACAAAGTCCAGTTCTTCTTCGTAATTAACTAAGAGCAAGTCCTCACGAACGACGTCCACGTGTTTTATGAATTGGGTTTTGTCGTGAATCATCTGGAAGTAACGAAAAAGTTGTGACAAATACTCCGTTTTGGGTAAACACAGACGTTGTGCCATTTTACCCCACAAGCAATTTAACATCACTTTGGCAAACGATCGCCTTCCTTCGTTTTTTTTCCACGTGGTCTAAAGTGATGCCTTCCTGTTCCCAGTATTTCTCTTTGAATTTCTTTTGACATTCGGGAGTGTGACACCAGGAAGGATAGCCACTGGCTTCTTGCTTCAGTTTCAAAAAAGCATTTACGTACTCTGAGAAAATGCCTTTTTGAGTCTCGTCACCCTTGTGGTACTTTTCTGTCTTGGGAAAGTGGTAAATTTCGTACACTTCTAACAGTCGGTATCCCAGATCCAGAGCTTTAAACAATTCTACACTAACCCATGTTCCCGTCAAGGCACGTTCTTCCTGTGTGTGCTGACAAGGGTGGTTTTGGTTGCACGTTTCAGCACAAGTGCGACACAAAGGAAACATCAGTTTTCCTTGGCAATGATGGGGTAACACGGGATGGTACAAATTCGTGGGAGGCAAGACTTTGCACTTGATCAATCCTTCGTATTGTCGAATATTGTCCACGTCGATGTGTTCGGTCAGCAATTGTGGGTGACCTACGGGAAAGTGACAATACTTGCACACGTATGGGTACAGAGAACACACGTCCAAGTATTTGATTTCTTCTCCTTTCTCCTCGTCGGCTTGGTACAGCAAACAGGTGGCATTCGTCCGTCCTCCGTACAAACTGTCCCTTGGGTTCAGAGGGTCCGCCAGCTTGTAACTTTCCACGATACGCTTAAACTCGGGATCGGTTTTCAATCGCTGATCGTATTCGTGTTCCCACATTTCTATCACTTGGTATCCTTGCTCTTCTAACTTCAAGCGACGTTGACAAGTGGCCTGGTACAAGTCTTCCATGGTTTGTTGTAAAAACTGATTTTTAGTGCTCCGTTGAGGATAACAGATAGGACATCCATGAAATAAGCAACCGTTAAACTCGTACACGATCTGAGGGTTTTCTAAGTCCCAACCATCTACCGAATACCTTCCGATGGTCTTTTCACCTCCTCCGTTGCGGGCATGTTGAATCCATTTGTCTTCCTTGTCGCACAAGTAATGTAACCAGCGTAGTGCTTTAACCGAGTATTGTCGTTTGACAAAATGGGTCGTTTGAGGGGTGATAACAGCTAGGGTGTTTTCGGGCATGAATCGTTGACGGTACACTAAGAAACACGCTTTAGCAAGGGTGCAGGCTTCTTTCAAAGGATCGATTCCTCCGTGCTCCATGAATAATTCTCGAAATTTGCCACAGCAACGCCGTAAAATGTCCACGTCGGAACGACAATATTTTAACATTTCTTCCTGAAAGTCGAAAGGGTCCGAAGCGTGAGTCTGGTACCATGCGAAGAAAGCTTCTCGTTGTTCGGTACGCATGTTGTCGGGGTCGTAGTAGTGAACCTCAGGCAAATGAGGTAGAACAGCATGTTGATTGGCTTCGGTATTGTAAAAGTGAGGAAAATAGCCTTTGGCCATTTCTGTCATGCCAAACGTTTTAGGCATGCGACTCAAAGGCATGGCCAAATAACTCATCGAATCTTTAAATTGTACTTTTCCAACTTGCATGGAACGGATGTTGCATCCGTTCAAAGTACATTAGTACATTCGGTACTTTGTTCCGTTTAGTATCTCAACAGAAACTGTCCATAGTATCATGAAAAATTGTGAGCCATTGCCGTGGCGTAGCGATGACAATCTTAACGTTTCATGTCTTCATGGCTCCACGTCTCGTCGATTGGGTCTAAGATCCGTTGGGCAAAATCGGTAAATCTGTTTGATTCCCGAAAGATTTTTTTCACGTCCTCCAGGAATATTGTTACTGTGAGGGCAATGACTAAAATTACACTCTTAGATGCACTTTTCACATGCTCGGTGTGCCACGTAGAAATTAAGAATGTGAATGCCAGTCTCTTGCATCCATTCGAAATAAAAAAAGATGAAATGATCTTTCTTGTTCTGGTCATCTTCTTTTTCTTTTTCTTCATATTTAGAATGGTATTTTTGAATGTAGCATTGGTGTTCCAAGTCCACGATTTGGTGACAAATGTGACATCTTTTCTTTCCTGAACAGACGTGTGCCTTGGCATTATTGGTACGTATGCCTTGTCCACAAGTAGGGCACAATCTCAGGAGTTGACATGCACTTTTCCGCTGTGAACCTTGCATCTTCAAATGTTGCTGGTAACAGGCAGGACTGACAAACGTACGCTGACAAGCAGAGCAATGCACTCGTTCTTGTCCTTCGTCCAAACAGGGTTTAGAGGCCAAACATCCCTCACATTTTGATCCACAATGCTTATGTTGCTCTCGATTGTTATAACCGTAGTCACATTTCTCACAGTAATAACTGTAGGACAGGAATGCAGTGATACTGGTAATGGCATCAAAATGTTGATCGTGATAATAGATGTGAATGTATTTTCCGTCTTTGAAATCTTTGCCTCGAAACAACAGTGGTCCGCGCACTTCTTGTGGGTGCACTTTCAAGGTGTAACGTGGAGCCAAAACGTCTTGAAACTTTTGCATTTCAGGAATGCCACAGGGTGTGTCTTTAGGTAGTCCCGCTTGCTGTAACAGGAGTTCTGCCTCTCTTAATTGTTTGGCTCGGTCCGATTGTTGAATAGTTTTCCAGGCTTTTTTCCATTCTGGCGTGTTATTCTTGTCGGCATACATTCGTCCCACAACGATGGCACGGGCTAAACACATTTTGTCTTGAGGATTGTTAATTTGAACGATATTCTTTTTGATGCTGCGAAGGTTGTCTACCAAGAGCACTTTTTTGCCACGTCCCGTCCCTTTGGGGAAGAGAAACGTGGGTCATGAACAGTGTCGCTTTTCCGTCGGTGATGTGAAACTTGTCGTTGGATTGTTGCACGTGTTGAATCTTGTCGATGATTTTGGTAGGTTTCAATTCTGATGGACTGCTAAACTCGATCCATACGGGAGACTTCAAATTGTCGTGGTGAATGGAAAGTCTCAAGCGATCGTCTTCTTTGGCTTCACATTGCTGTTTCAGATTTGTTAACAAAGAATCCCACACATCGGTGATGAACTCTTCTGCTTTCTCCAGTGGTACGTCGGACTTGAAATCTTTAAACTTCACGGTGTACGTGTGGGCTGTAGTTCTAAATTTTCTAGAGGATCGTTTGTCCGTCTCTTGAATGTGATAGTAATTTTTAGGGTTTACTGTTGGTACTTTATTTTGTTTTGCTGTAGACTCCCTGGGTTTAGATTCTGGTTCACTCATCTCATCTTCAAAATCACTGGCATGAATTTGAGCCCAGACTTCGGCTACTGTGCGAGGCGATAAATCACGTTTCTGCCTCTTACTTTCTTTTTCTCTCTCACTAAAATCGTGCGATCGTTTCATCTTGATTGCAAAAAGTGAAATGACTACATTTGAAATGCCGTGGGTCCTGTATATTCATGTCGAATCAGTGCATATATAAAGGGCTAGTGCCTTCTCTCTCACTATTCATTTTGCTCTCAAGCTGACCAGTACGATGGAAGAACCCACACAAATCGAACTTCTCATTAGAGCTTTACGAGGTGTCATTCGAAAGTTTTCGCCAGACAAATCCAACGGACTATTCTTCCACTTTTCGAGACAAAAGTCAGGATACTTGCTATATCTGTAAGAATAAAGGGCATTGAGCTACAGAATGTCCAGACCGTCAAAAAACCAGTGTCAAAAAAGACAAGAGTCGAGATACCTGTTATCATTGTAAAGAGAGAGGACATTGGTCTACAGAGTGCCCTAAGAAACAACAACAGGAGCAGGAGAAAGAGGAAGAAGAGGAAAAGGAAGAACCCCGAGACAGGAAGAGAAGAAGGAAACTGTGAAAGTGAAGAAATTCAAAAACATGCCCAGAAGAAGTCTATGAACTTTTTTAAACAATTGTTGCGTTCTGTTGTGAATTGAATTCTAAAGAATTGTACCAGAATAGACCAGATTGAAAAACGTAAGTGTCTCCTGGTTTTAATTTTTTAGAATAAGAGTCTACATTCACACACACAAACACACACACACACACACACATATATATATATATATATATATATATATATATATATATATATATATATATATATATATATATATATATATATATATATATATATATATATATATATATATACATATATATATACATACATACATACATACATACATACATACATACATACATACATACATACATACATACATACATACATACATACATACATACATACATACATACATACATACATACATACATACATGCATACATACATACTAAAGGGTGATACAAGGATTTTAAGTTTTCATTGATTTTTTTTGGGGCAAAATGAATATTATTTCTTTTCGAAAGTAATGAGTGGTCCTGAAAAGGACCGTTGGGTCTTTTGTTTCCTGAGAACACACTCAAGAACGAGAAGCAATTCGCTTCAATTGCCTTAAGACTTTGCCACGGCCAAGGCCAACTTGTGGACTTGCTCTTGTCAGTGATTGAGTAGAAATTACTAATGGTGGAATCTCTGGTGTAGTCACACTGTTAGTCTGCTTGGCTCGGGAAGGTCGTTTTCTCTTCGGTCGTAATAAAGAAGTCTGATACATTTCTTTCAGATTTCTTAACTCCGCTAAAATATCCAAGAGTATCGTGACCGTTTGACTTTCACTGTTTTCCTTCTCTCCTGGACTTGCTTTCTTTTCTACTGCTTCTTCTTCTTCTTGTCGTTTCCTTCTCGTCTCTTCTTCTTCTCGCTGTTGCTGTTCAAGCAGAAATTCTTCTTCTGCTTCTTTCTGCTGCTGTAAAAATTTCTCTAATTCTTCTTTTTGTCTTTGTTTAAAATCGTCGATGCGTGGTAAAGAAGGAGAAATTGGTGAAGGGACTGGTGCCGGTACAAATTCTTGCGAAGAGAGAAAATCAACTAAATCCCAGTTGAAATCAACCTCTTCGGTCAGTGACACTGTGTTCACTTTAGTAGCTGATGCTATACCATTGCTTTTCGTCTCCGCAGCTGGTGCACCCCAATTCATTGTCTTCTTAAGTTCCGTCATGTTTGACTCAACAATACCGCATCTATTCACTTCGCACGAACGCTAGTGAACGTATATAGGCATTGTGACGTCACAGGGAACTCTCTTCGGATTGGAAGACAGGCTCCGCGAAGTGACCGAATTTTGTAACGCGTATTGGGATTGGTCAACCATTTTAATCTGTTTCGATCCAGTCTTTCCCTATAAATACACACAGGTCACTTCATTTCCTTCACCTGTTCTCATCACACACAAAGAAGATGTTAATCACTGCTAAATCCTCTAGTTGGTTATCGTCATTGTTTTTTGATCCGGAATTACCCGTGTATGCGAAAACAAAATGGACTGTCATCCGGATTAAAGGTGCCACTGTTTGGAAAAGAAGATGTTATGTGGAAAGACAAGGCTGTTTGAAGCGGACTCTCATCTTCGGACAAGAAGTGAGATGCAGTTTAAGACAAGCTTTGAGAAAGAAAAAAGCAATGCGATGTCCTGTATGTTAACGGCATGATGTTAACATCATAAACAACGGCCCTTTTCAGGGCCACTTTCCATGCCTCGAAAAGATTATACTTTTCAATAACAAATTGCCTGTATAAGTTATAAAACATACATTTCACTACATTCACTAACACGACGAACGCTTGATGTCACAGTACTTGACGTCACGGTACTTACACATTGCTACACTGTTGACAAGTGTCCAGTACCGTGACGTCATGCCACCTGGGCCATTTCTCTTGACGCTATACAGACCCAGGGTGTGCTAATACAAAATTCCCCTTGACGCTATCTTCCTTTGGCTGTGCCATTTGACGCCAAAAATCTTGACGCCAAAGTGCCGCGGGCCATATTTTAATAACTCCCATTGACGCTATTCTTGCCCCCTTCACTACTTATGTATGTATGTATGTATGTATGTATGTATGTATGTATGTATGTATGTATGTATGTATGTATGTATGTATGTATGTATGTATGTATGTATGTATGTATGTATGTATGTATGTATGTATGTATGTATGTATGTATGTGTGTTTGTATGTATGAATGTATGTATGTAAGTACGTATACGTATATGTATGTATGTATGTATATATGTATGTATGTATGTATGTATGTATGTATGTATGTATGTATGTATGTATGTATGTATGTATGTATGTATGTATGTATGTATGTATGTATGTATGTATGTATGTATGTATGTATGTATGTATGGTTTTGGTTAGGACAAATAGTCAATTCTAGAGCAATTGCGGGTAGAAAAATGTGTTAGAGGCGAAAATTTCTGAAATCCTTATGAAGATAAAAACATTTGAAAAAAGTAAATTATCTATTATTATTAGGTAAAGCCAGACGACCAATATGAACGATGGATTCGGAACGTCCATAAAGTAACATATAAAGGCAGTAAAGGCAAACGCCACATTGCACATATACGCTTGGCATAGATTTTGGTGTAATCTTCTGGTTGATCCAAACATCAAATTATACCATGAGCATGTTAGACAGCAGGAAAACTAAATGCATAAATAACAAGCAACGTAATGTCTAATTTGCACCGAAAGCAGCATTCAGAAGACTTCGATTGTAAGAAAATAATTGAGATCGTCTGGAATCTCTTTGCCAAAATTTGAACATACAAGTGTTGGCATTTTATAGGAATTTAAAGTGATCTTGTTATGGGCTAGATGTTTGTGTGTGTGTGTGTGTGTGTGTGTGTGTGTGTGTGTGTTGTTGTTGTTCACAGGATATATCGGTTTTTGTCTGATGTGATTGATAAAGCATATTTATTTCTCCGTTGTTATGAACAATGCTGAAACAATCGAATTGGAATAAAAGCAAAAATAGGAGACGATACGCTTGTAAAAGAAGCCAATTACTGATATTTGCTGTAGCAAACCAATTATTGCCACTTTGAAAACTCAGAGATTTGGTTAAATATCATGCATTAGACAGAAAGGTACGCAAATTCATGCACTCCACAAAGACAATGGCTCATTCAGAGCGCGAATTAAGTTTCTGCTATATGTTCTATGGAAGAAAGCATGCTTTTCTTTCTCTGCATAACATTTTCAGTGCTAATTATATGAAAATATCATGTATTTACTTGTACTAACATTGAATTAAATCGTGAATATCAATTCAAAACAGTGCTCTGCTAGAAACGACAAAGTTAGAGAAAGATTGTGAATGTATACTTGTAGCTGCTAAACCGTCTGTTACTATTTATATGCATTCAGGACAAGGACATTTGATCTGCCATGTTAGTTCTCATAAATGTGCTACAAAAATTTGATTATTCGTATCTTGCCACTTAGTGCATGTGTTACTGCATTATGTAGTTTTATTATTAATCTAAATGTTATAGTCCATAAGGTCATCTTTGCCTACAGCGAAAAGGAATAAGATGCGTGACGTCTCTTTCAGATCATTTCTATTATCCACCCAGCGCGTATAACAACATATTGTGAACATTTAATAGTTGATCATTAGGATTGCTTATTCACTGATCTGTTTAACAACAATGAAGTGTAATGGAAGAGAAAATTGATCACTGATGTGAAGACACAAAACTCTTCTAATCCACCAGGAATGGAAACAGATATAAATACATCCCTCAGATAATTTGCTTTTTCATTCAGAGTACAGACGGTATAATTATTGTTCATTAAAGGAAATTTCAGATGTACTTTGAGTAAATAAAAGTATATTGCAAAATTTATCGATGCAGAAAATAAGCTGTCATAAGCATTTGGCTTTTTTCCCAAAGCTTACATTTAATATGGTTAGATACCTTATCTTTGAATAAAATCTTGGCTCTAATTTTGAATGCTAATGGTCTTGTAAACAACGGTGGGATTATATTAACTAAAAATACCTCTTTAATGAAAGGCTGTTGACTTTGAATTCATTGCACTGTTTAGTTATATGGCATAATTGTAACAACTCAGTTCTAATCCGATTATATTTGCCTTTGCGTGAGAAATTTACAGAAACACTATATATATATATATATATATATATATATATATATATATATATATATATATATATATATATATATATATATATATATATATATATATATATATATATACCTTTTCAAAAGCATTTAATGACCATATAAATTATTATTTATTAGTATTAGTATTAGTATTGTTATTATTATTATTATTAGTAGTAGAAGTAGTATTAGTATTAGTATTATATCACGTGATCAGTTAGGCTACATTGATAATCTTAACAAGTATTGCTGACGGAAGTGACAAACGAAAATTGAGATTGCGCAATTGGCATATCGATTTTCATTCTGTTATGTGCAATAGCTGATGAAAAAGCTGTATTAGTCTCGCTGTTTATAATGTACTTAAATTAAGAAATAGAGGTATGCGACCTGGATACGATTGACTTGAATCCAATTTGACTGCTTATTATCCCACTTCTTGTTCTATCAAGTGTAAATATTATAACATTATTCAGTTTATAGTGTGGATCCTTTCATTGTCTACCAGACGAATTTACTCACTTTAATCTCTGCATGAGCGTTTGTGTAATTAAGCAAGGAAATCAATTTTTATATATTAGTTCCATATTCTCGTCATATGGAAACAAATAGGATGTGGCTACTCGGGAAACTAAATTTCTGCCTCCAAGTCGAAATCAAAGCCAATGTCAGGAAAAATAGATAAATTTCTTTAACTGGATTTGCCTTTAGTAGACTTGCTGAACAATAAAGTTTTGTCTCTAAACTGTTTTGTTTTTTTATATAAGAATGCATATTTTTCGACATATACATGATGTCCTAATGGGCTATCACAAAAATCATAGAAACTGTCTGGAAGATATCAGTCTATACTGAAAGACAAGATCTACAATGAAACTTGCGAAGAATATTAGTGTCACCAGTGCTAAACAGTTTGCGGTAACAGGTCAACAGCGACTTTCGGCTTTGCACATATATCTTCGAAATACCGCTTCTACTCAAACATTACAAATATCGTTTTAGTTTATTTTTTATGTTTTTAAACTTTTTGTCTTCCACAAATAAAATTTATACCTTCTCTACCTTTTCAGTCTTGTTTGTGGTTGTATATCTTGTTTGTGGTTCTATATCTTGTTTGTGGTTGTATATTGTATAGCTTGTAGGCTTATGCGAGGGCTCTCCTCCCCTTTTCTTTCCTTACGCTTCACTATGACGCTCTGTGGTTATATGGGTGGTAAATTAGTTTAATTTTAGGAACTTAAAGTCGATTTATAGGGGAAAGGTGACTAAGCATTAAGTTTCTAGGTGGTTTTAGGTTTCTTTCTTCCTTCACCTATAACATCCTTACCTTTGCGTGAATTCTGGTTTGTGTTGGTGAGTAGGTATGGGTGATGGTTCGTAAATGTCATGCTGGTCGGTGTCTCTTTCTCTTGATCAATATATGTAAGTTGAATTAATGAACTAATTTTAAATTAACACGTTTGAGCTATTTCTGATATATTGAGACAGTTCTTATATAATGTTTTCTTATTTTAATTGAAATGTCGAGTTTGAGTAAGTTAGAAATGTTCATCATCTTTATATTATGAAACATTTAATTCACGTTTTCTTTGATTTTTAAGATATATATATATATATATATATATATATATATATATATATATATATATATATATATATATATATATATATATATATATATATTCACATTTTCCTCTTTTTGATTTCAATTGAAAACCTAAACCTCTGAATCGTTTTAAAAATACTATATAATTTTGTGGTAAACGTTTTGATAAAAGTGTCTTTTAAATATCTGATAAGTTTTTTTTCAAAGGAATTTATAACGCCAAAAAAATTTTTAAAAAATTTACATTTGTTATCTTTCAGCCAATTAGCTGAGGGGTCAACCCCTAAACTGTAAGCAAACAAAGCCCCACTTAGTTTCGATTCCGAATATATTTCACCTGGTACACGTGGGATTGATTCCAAATATCGTCATTATTCTAACAATATCTAAGTTCAAAAAATTTGGAATGGATTCTCAAAAACCGCTTGGAAATCCAAACATGTTATATTCGTCCTTAATTATTACCTGGACATATTTTAATTGCTTTTATACGTATATGCACTTTAACAACTTGATCTGCAACAGTCTGTTGTTTACGTTTGATATTAGTACGAAAACAGTACTAGAAGAGCCCATTTCGTGCTATCAGAAATCTAAAAATATATCTATAAAAATGATAAATTGATACAACGTTTATTCTTAAAAATAGGTATTCAAAGGAGGAATTTCACATATTTCCTTACATGAGATTCTCTTGAAAATCGAACCATGACGATTTTGGTAATTACTCCAACGTCCAAAGCAGAGAGAGAGAGAGAGAGAGAGAGAGAGAGAGAGAGAGAGAGAGAGAGAGAGAGAGAGAGAGAGAGAGAGAGAGACCGCTGCTGTATTTCTGCTTGCATTGGATCTCTAAAAGTGGTGCTCACATTGCCTTCCTTCTTTTCCATAGTAGGTGTTGGCTTCATCTTGTTCACGATGACTTCTCCAAGGATGTGAATGTTTAAAACGTTCAATACCTATCCCTTTATATACCAGCTAATGCAGTTTTATCCAGTCTTAACTGGCTATTTGTTCTTTTATCTCGGCCTCGTGGGTTTGAATGCCTTAACGGTATTCAAGCAAAAGTATGCATATGACACATGCATCTTTTTTTTTTAAAAGGTTGACCTTGAAATACATTGTTTTGTTTTAGTACTGTAACAACCATGATTCAAATAACTCTGTTATAATCCGATTTTATTTGTCTTTCAGTGAGACAAAAAATATTTTTTTTAAAACCCAATAAACAGAATCACTTTCCTTATATATGCAAATCACTGTTCAAATACGTTGAATGGTTATTTAAACTATTGTATAAGTAAACAATTAAGTTGCATTGACAATCTAAACACGTATTGTTGATTGCAGTGACAAACACAAATTGAGACCGAGAAATTAGCACATCGCTTTGGATTCTGGTATTTGCAATATAGGATGAAAAAGTTACGTTAGTCTTGCTGGTGTGCTTTTTATGTACTTACATTTAGAAATATAGAGATATACAACAAGGACAAGATTGAATTGAATCCAATTCGACTGCTTATTATCCCGCTTCTTGTTACATTGCATAGACGATTTATCAAGTTTAAATATTATAACATTATATTATTCAGTTTATAAAGAAGACGCTTGTCCTTAAATACCAGACGTATTTACTCGCAATAATATATGCATGAGCGTTTGTACTATTTAGCAAGGAGATCAATTTTTATATATTAGTTGCATAGTCTCGTGATATGGCAACAAAGATGATGTTGCGACTTCGCGGATGTCAAACGCGTAACCTATGGCAAAAAATGGTTACAGGGCTACAAGTGGAATTAAACAATAGTTTGCCTGTCCCTGTAAACTGGTTTTACCCTTGGGTGCCATATACGTGATCTCATAATGGGCACTTACAAAGATCACATAAACAGTTTGTAATAGATCAGTCTACACTGAAAGACAATAATGTCTTATGAGTGTTGGTCACCACATCTACAATGAAACTTGTGAGGAATATTAGTGTCACCAGTTTCAAACAGCTTTTCTTAACAGCGATTTCAGCGCTTCACAGATCACTACGAAATACAGCTTCTACTCTCATTATTACCAATATCGTGTTATTTTATGTTTATTTTTATTTATTTTACCTTATATTGTCTTTCACAAATAAAAGTTAGATCTTCGCCCCCCCCCATTCTGTCTTGTTTGTGATTGTATTTCAGCATGCTTGTAGGTATTTGAGAGTATAAGAACTCCTGCCATTTTCTTACCTTACACTTCACAAGGACGCTCTATGGTTATATGTGTGATAAATTAGTTTAATTTTAGGGAATTATATTTGAATTCTAGGGGAAAAGCGTCTGAACGTTTTGTTTCTAGTGGGTTTTAGTTTTTTTTTCTTCCTTCACCTTTAACAATATCCTCTGCATGAGTTAAGGTTGGTGTTTGCGAGTAAGTATGGTGCTGGTCAGTTAATGTCGTACTAGTAGGGATATGTCTCTTGATCAAAATATGTGTGTTAAATTTAAGAACTTATTTTAAATGAACACGTTTGAGCTACTTCTCATATATTTACCTACTTCTTATGTTTCTTTTCGTATTTTGAGTAAGATAAAAACATTCATCACCTTTATTTTATGAGACATACAATTCACGTTTATTTATGTTCAAGATAAATATCCACATTTTTTGCGAAAAGGTTTTTTTATTATGCTTTTATGAATATTTTTCGTAAACATTTAGCAATGTTCTATTCCATGGCCAGATATAAAGATTGAAAGGAAATGGGAGAGTTCAGACTCTCTCTCAAAGATAAGGTGTCACGCATAATAATGTAGACACGGCTACTTCCTTTTGGGGAAAGCTTGGCTAGCGAGAAGGTACCAAGGATCTAAAAATACAATAGTTCTCAAATAGTTGAAGCGGGAAGTCGAACTGTTTATTTATATAATTGATACAGAAGATATATAATGCTAAATTCCAAAAATATGCTCCACAAAACATTTACATTGAAAAATACACAGAATGCACTACAATGGTTTTCTTTTAAGTTTACCAACTTCATATGCTTGTAGCTTTTCGTATTTTAGAAAGTGTTATAAATAATAGATCTGAATCAAATTAAAGATTATAAAATAGTTGAGATTAATGCAACAATCATTTTAAAGAAATATATTTTACTCAATTTGGGATAAAATAGTAGTTTACAAAACAATAGTAAAAATAGTAATAAAAAAACAATAATAAAATAGTAGATTACAAAACAATATTCTTTATTCCTTAAAGGATATCTAAATTTCCAAATTAAATCTAAACATGAAATCGATAACCATTTTAATCTTTTTTTACTATTATTATAAATATAATAAATATCAATTCTTAAAACAATTGAACAATCCATTTTATTATAATATGAGAATAAAAAGAGAACTCATAAGACAATTGTAGTAAGGAACATTATAACATAAATCTTTACTTCCAAAAGTACTTATTCTCTAAGTTATTTTAGAACATAAAATAATTTTACCTGAAAATAAAATAGTTCTCAACTAGTTGTAGCGGGAAGTCGAGCTGAATGTTAGCATCTTTTGGGGGCTTATTTATACTAGATCACGACACCTCCTAACCTTTTATGGTGGCGAGGGCTAACACACGCTCGGGCTTCATGATTGTTTTAACTAGCGAGAACCGGTTTTATCCCCATAGAACTACGTATGTTTTACGTTTTTATTTCAGCCCTTGGATTAACCTCCAAGCCTAGATACTAAGTTGGAAAATATGTCAAGAATTTTTTGCCAATGAGTGTAAGCTTAGTGAGTTTATACATGTATAATGCGGCAAACTTTCACCAGTTATAGAGGCAGATTATTTTACCTGTTTGTAAAGATTATTTGTTGAGTAAATTTACACATACAAGAATGAGACTTGCAAAAGTTGTAAGGAAGCAATCTTTATCAAGATAGAATATAGCTCTATTAAAAAAAATTAATCTACATATATTTTAATGTAAATTATTCCCAATATAGTTTAATGAAAATGAGTCTAAAGAAGAGTTAGTTTTAATACAATTTAGAGAGATTTCTCATATTCTCATTTGTACTTACATTTTCCCTCATAACATATTTAGCAACTTCCTATGTTTCTTTTCGTATTTTGAGTAAGATAGAAACATTCATCAAATTTATTTTATGAGACATACAATTCACGTTTATTTATGTTCAAGATAAGTATTCGCATTGTTTCTTTTTCCATTTTCAAGTGGAAACCTAAACTTATGATTCGTATTTAAAATACTATATAATTGTATGGCAAACGTTTTGAAAATATGATTTTTACATACTGATAAGTTATATTTTAAAAGGATTTTCTAAGTCCACAACTCCTAGGTTGTAGAAACTTGTCTTTCAGCCAATCAGCTGAGTGGAACAGCTGCAAAAACCATACATTATTCAGTCTTTGATCACACAAAACATGTCTGATAAAGGAGAATTATTTAAAACGACATACTTAAGCAGCAATACAAGCAGCAATACGATGTAATATGCTCTCATATGCACTATGTATGATTTTTATAGTTTTCCAGTAATAAATCTAGCTCACAATGTAGAAGCAATAATGTTGATGAAAATTGTCTTAAGAAAGCAACCTGTCTTTCCTGAAGTCTTATATAGTGTCTACCGTTTTCAAAAACATTGTTTTGTAAATCCAAAAGTATGGACTCATTTTGTATTATTTCATATGTAAAAACTAATTCTTTGACGTAAGTTCAATAAGCATTTCTTCAAATTATCAATGAAATTAAATCGTTTGGTTCATAAAACAGATCGAATGATAATTAGGTCATTCTGAAAGGATATTAATACAAATATGATAATTTATTCTTTTCGGTTAACTTTCCAGTACATTTGACTGCTTTCTCACGTAACTGCAAACAAACATTTGCTTAGAGCTCGTCCTACACAGAGATCAAATGAAAAGATTGATTATTGTTTGCGAAGGCTGAAACAGTATTCAGCTCCAAATCACCGAATAAACACGGCTGAATTCGATCGCATAAATTATCATTGATCTTGCAAATAATTTCGCAAGATAAAATTAACTATTCATCCAATCGACACTTCTACATAAACTTACAACTTGTTTTATCCTTTTGATATATATATATATATATATATATATATATATATATATATATATATATATATATATATATATATATATATATATATATATATATAGTGTATTTGGGTCTCTGCGTGTTTGTATGTGTGTCAGTTAGATGACGCTTCAAACGTCTTATTGATCTCTTTTCTGAGTTAATTTGCAAAGCTATTTATGTCTTATAAATATCTTGGCTGTTTCTAGTATTGTTTTAATGTTACAAGCAAAGGTGTATGCTTATATATATATATATATATATATATATATATATATATATATATATATATATATATATATATATATATATATATATATATATATATATATATATTTATATATAAATGTTTACAAACTTATAAATATCATTCAGAAGGTTTGATATACATAGCGATTCAATTAAACATCATTGTTTCGTTAGTGCATAACGTAAACTGTTTGATCTCGTATAGCAATATGTATACCAAATACAAATTGCACATTCGTAAAGTATCATGTACCATAAACAACAATGAAATATTGAATGTGTCAGAATTAGAAGGCTTTATCCAATATGTTGCTGCATTTCTTCAACTCTTTGATATTGCTTTTTTATACAAATACTAGAATGTATTATAATGTAATATACTATACGTAGTTATTGATCTTTTGGGTAGAATATATTTGATCACATCTTGCAACTCGCGTATTTGAAGTTGGAAAATACTAATATAAATTATATAGTAGATATATATACAAATATATAGTGGATACACAGACAAACTAGCATGCATTACCAGCAACTGTTGTAGCTACCTTCCATTGGAGCTTGCCAGATTTATAAATATATATGTTAGTCTTACAGGTATGTAGTCTTGCAGCTCTGAAATGAACTTAACTCATATGTGTCTCATGTGATTCGTGGGAATCAGTTTGAATCCTGATAAACTTTTTATATAAACAGGCTTGAAATTGATTCCACAATCTTATGTCAATGTTCCACAAAATGTTTTGACATACAAATGTGGTATAACTCCACACAATATTAAATTAGTAAACTTGAGAGGAGTTGCGAAAATCTCTTACCAGGAAAATGTGGGATCGATCAAAATGTAATCCTAACATGCAAGCTTTTGATTCCAAACATCTCATACCGAATATATTTGAACTTGTTTTAAAAAAAAAACAATTTCTTACATTTAAATATTGTGTTAACTCCCAAAACTGTTTAACCAAAAATTTACCACTTCGTCTCGACTGCAAACTTATTTCACCTGCCACACGTGGAATTGAACCCAAATACCGTCATTATTAAAATAGTATGTAACCAGGCAAATTTGGAATGGATTCCCAAAAACTGCTTGTTGATTCCAAACATATTGTTTCTGGCATACGTTAAATAGGTCCTTAGTTTTCCCCTAGTCATATTTGGAATTGTTTTTATAAGTCTGTGCACTTTTAATAACTTGGTATGCGACAAAATGTTATTGAGATCAGTCCCAACAACAGTACTAGAAGAGCCCATTCTTGCTATCATCAGACTTAAATAATATTAAAAATCAAAATTTGATACAACGATTATTCTTAAAAATAAGTAGCAATTAAAAGGATGAATTTCACATATTTCTCGACATTAGATTATTGAGAATCAAACCTTGACAACTTTGTAATTACGGCAACTTCCGACCCAGAGAGAGAGAGAGAGAGAGAGAGAGAGAGAGAGAGAGAGAGAGAGAGAGAGAGAGAGAGAGAGAGAGTATTGTATCTGATCTTTGGTTTTGGTTGGTTGAATTTTTACGGCGCAGCGGCACAAAGAGGCCATTTAGCGCCATACAAAAGGTTATATCCTTCATTATGTACAAATGGTAAAAAAATGAATCTAAATATTTATAATTTTATTAAGATATATAACCATTTATATGTATGAAACGATTAAAATATATCACCGTTTGTATAAAACAAAATAATTTAAAATTACTAGCATGAAGACGAAACTAACTGCACAAAATCCATGGACAATTAATAAAGACATCTTTCTTAATGCACAAGTTGTTCTATTTGAAAGCCTGGAACGAAAATGAATATGCATAATGGTACAATTCCTTCCATGGCCCTGCTAAAATGTAGTATTTGCTTCTTATGACCCTTAAATTTGGAGTACTATACACTCCACCGACGAAAATATATCACCATTTGTATGCATAAAGCGAAATAATTGAAAATTACAGATATTAAGATAAAAATAACTGCTGCGTCACACATCCATGGAAAATCGATAAGCATATCTATCTCATTGCAAGCTGCCATGTTTGAAACTTAGAGTGAAAATATACATGTATAACTTACACTGCACAGTTAAGAGCTCAAAGGGTTATTTGTGGCTACGACTGTCATCTATGGGGAAAAAACTGAAACCTTGTTATTATATTATGATATGTGTCTTAAGTTTACAGTGGTATTTAACAAACTTACAGAGATTCAGTTAATCGCAGACATGCGGATACGTTTAGTTGATGTAAATACATTTGGCAAGGGAAATAATTGTTTAATTTACTCTGTGGAGTTACCTCGCTTTATATATGCAAGCGCAAGTAAACGAAATCGTTAAAAAATGTCAAAAATAGGATAACAAAACTGGGCTAACCTAAACGATTTATATTACTTGTTCATAACCGTTTGGAAATATAATACTTAGATACTTTGGCTTAGCGTTATTGACGTATTTTTCAGCCAGTTGCAGGAACCTTTTTTTAGGAAAGACTTCTCGTGCTTCTTCTTCTTCAGTGATCCGTGGGGATGCTTCTGTCTTGACCCCTGAGGATAGTGTTGGTGATAGAATTTTCATCAAGGCCTTCACATCTTTCAGAGTAGGTAGAGCTGTTTCGTCTGGTGAAAGAGTTGCAGTTGCTGCATCAATTGACCGTACCGATGAGATGTTTCAGTTTCGAACAAATCGTTGCGATCCATCAACGATTGCAGTTCATGTTGAAACTGGGAGAACTGACGATTGTGATATAATTGCGGGGTTTATTGTTCTTGCCACCAGTAGTATTCCATCCATCGTTTGTTATGGCACTAAAGTCCGTTTTCTTTCTTCCATTAGATTTCAAGGATCATGTATGAGACCTTTTCACTCCAGTGTTCTCCTATTATCTTCTTGGTCTTTGATCTTGGAATTATATCAGCTATAATATGTGACGCGTCACTCATAAAAGGTTTCATTATATTGGTAACAAGTCCTAACATGGGTAAAATCCTCCACGTTGCACCAACATCTTTTTCTTTTGACGAATATGGATTTATTTTGGACCATTTAGCGAAGAACGTGTAGATGTTTGGCTAAGCATTTTTTCTGATGTGGAGACAAAGGTATTGTGCCTTTCAAACCATTCACATATCATTCGCCTTGGAGGCGGTTTGAATGAGTTTTTTCGCATGGGTGGATAAGCTTTGGACAGGACAGACATGTCCCAATGTTTGACTAAACGAGTTGTCCCAATGTTTGACTAATCGAGGAAGAAATCCTTTCCTCTTCTTTCATTTAGGGGTAGAAGAAGAATGTCTTCTCTTGGGCGACATCTGCGCTTGTTGGTTTAGCGACGGGACACACCAAAAATACACTAACGTTGACAACTTGTCACACGGCCTTTTATCCCTTTTTTGCACTATAACTTCGTCATAAAGGTAACGATGTGTTTTCCAAAATCGCCGAAAAAAATTCTCCTCTTTGGTGACTCCTCTTATGCTTTAGACTGGTGTGTCTTTTCTGAGGGTGAAGTCGCTGTTTGACTAAGCGTTTATCGCATGACGAGACTTTCTTTTCTTTTTTCTTTCTGAACAGGAGAGCGACGATGAGGGGACATCATTGGGTTGAACAATAGACACTAACATATATGGTTCGACATCTGACTTTTTCTTAACTTTTTGCGAGCCTGTCCTTCATCCTTGTGAGAAAAAATTCTGAGCTATCTTATCGAATTCAAGCAAAGGGCCAAAGAAACCTTTCTTTTGGTTAATTCTCCTTTCCTTTGAACAAATGTGTCTTTTCAGAAAGTGTCGCCGATATTGTGCTAAGCATTTCTTAGTATGACATGACTGTCTCTTTCGTTTTCCATTTCTATTTTGCAGAGAAGAAGAGCGACGATGGTAACAGTGTACACTTTTTGGTGCCATCTTGAGGTGTTTAACAAAACAAAAAAAAACACTGATGTTAAAATTGACCTCAGGTCTTTTTATACTGGAATGCGTCGCCACTAATTGTGTTTACGTCGTATCAACTTGATGACAGGTAACACACGTCGTGGAGGAGTTCGCATAGGGCTAAATCGAGCAAATTCTTCGTTGGATAAATCCAGTAAACTTGGTCACACGCCTGATCTCTCTTGGACTTTTATTTTGGGGTCAGGTATTTTGTGAGCAGCGGCCACTGCTGCTAAAGATGAAAACGGTATCACCCTTGGAGGAGACATTTTTGGAAACGCTCTCTTTTTGTAAAGATTGTTTTCTGTGGAATTTTCTTTTCATTTTTCTGAGGTGGTGACTAGCTCTTCCATCGTTGCTCTTTTTATTTTTCTTAGGCGGTGGCCTAGTCTTGACACCGTGGCTCTTTTCCTTTTTATTCTGGGTACATCGGGGAGTGGCTTTTTCTTCGGGGACGAGTTTGGTCGCATTAGGATTCCATTTTAAGAGGGAACGAATTGTGACACCACTTAGAGAATCACTACCGTCAGGTTTCAAAATGATTTGCTTTTTAGTTTGAGTGTTAATGCATTAAGGTTACTTTCTTTCTGTCAAAAAACGTTTGGTTTGAAGTGGAATCTGAATGATGCCTAGCAGTAATTGACATGCTGTCACCGTAAGACTTCTTTGAGACTGGCTTCTAAGACACAAACACGTATTTGTGGATTTTTTTTCTTGACTAATGCCATACAAGGCACGAATCAATTTAACGGGAAGATGAGACTGAAGGGACATCATGTTGAAGGTGTGTGAGACAGAATCCAAGTGACGAAGGTTTTTATACATATTTTCTTTGGTGGTCATTATTAAGTCGACGACGGAGACGTGTACACGACAGGTCCACCGTCTTGAAACCGGTGGTGAAACAGATGAGAACGAAATCGCAAATAATTGGGGATAATGGGTTTTAAATCCACGAGTAAATAGGCGTGCAGAGTTTGAGTGATATCTTCGTAAGCATGAGTTAGCCAAGGTGTTCCTAACTGTTTGACTAAGACTTGCACTTGCGATTTATCTCTAGTACTTTAAAACAAGCTCACATAATGGGCATTAAGACTAATGGTATAATGGTCTTTACTCTGTTGAAACACATTTTGAGTGATGCAAATGTCACTGACATTACGTTGATGTCATTTGCGTGTAAACCAGTTTAATTTCTTTTTCTTTTCCTAACATGTCATCGAAAATAACCAGATGGGTTTTACTGGGATCAGACACGATTCCATCGTCTTCGACCAGAATGCCTTCCACGGAGACAAATTGAATCAACTTGACTTTCTCGTAAAAGGCTGTACGCTGATTGCCACTTTTTCTAACACCACACGATGCGCTGAAAAAGGACTATCGATCAAATGATGTTTATGTTCGATCAAACGTTTGACAAATTTGGTTTTGTCTGAATCGCTAGGTCCAGCAATGAGCATGTTGAAGATACAAGTCCTCCCAACTAGCATGATCTAAATTTTTGTGAATGACTTTAAAAGTGGAGGGAGAGGGAGCAAAGACAGTAGAGGTAGCCACAGTAGTGTCAGGAATGTCATATTTTTCAACACGAAGACAGACAAGACAGGAGTTTGTATACTTTTGTCAGGACACGTTTATTGCAAACATTTTTAATTGTGAATAACACGAAAGACATAAATACATAAAGGCCAAATGGTTAAGTACATGGATAAAAAACATTAAAACAACCATAGTGAAATATAAACAAGTTTCTACTTTACATTTTTTTTTGGCATCCAATTGTAGTGTCCTAGTGACAGTATGTAATGTTCTAAACCTTTGTACATTCCTTGGTACTGTCACACAAGTGTTCTCCTGGAATGGCCTTTCGGGAATGTCAAGGACTGTCCTGTCCTGAAGAGAATCGTTTTCCTCGGTGATCGGCTGTACTTCTTCAGCTAGTACTGTCACTAACACGGGTTTAAAGGTGACTTTTTCACAGAACGTTTTAATGTTTTAGGATTACAAATCTCGAGAATAGTCGGGCACTTCTTTATTCCAAGCCTCAAAGCTCCAGCTTCTTTTCCAGTCATGTATATCTGTCCACTGAGGATGTAAGTCACAGCTACACACACACCCTCATACACATCTTTGGTACCTAAAAGTTGACTAATCTTGTTTTCCCGTAATGGTCGAGACGGATCCAGATGAAAGCGCAAAGCTTTGAGGAAACTGTGTCTCTCGTGGGCATTTAAAGGGACCACGTTTATGTTTTATCATGTGGTAGGTACTGTTCGTAAAGAGTCCACAAAGCATCGGACAGTAAAATAAATCCAGAAAGCAAGTCACCAAGACACACTCGACACGTCGACCCCAATTCAATGGACACAGTTCTCGTAAAAGACAATGGCAATTCTCAACTGTTTGACTATGATCATGGATCTCCTACCATGAAATCTGTTGTATAACCAATGATAAAGGTCCTGGCATGGTAGAACGTTTTTATAGTCTCTTTTCTCGGTAGCTATAACCGTAATTTCTGCACAAACCTGGTCGTATTAATACGTTATGGAATCTAAATTTTCTAGTCAGTAACTGGCACATGATAAGTCAATCAGAAATTTCCTCTTCCACTAAGTATACATTGTGTACAAAATTTTGGTAACTCTCTAACTCTTCTTCTGGAATTCGATTCAGTAAGTGAACCTGGTAGTAAATATAACCTCTAACAGCAATACAACTTTTTCTCCGTGAGTAGTTAATCAATGTCTGACCCCTTGAACACTTTCTCCAGACTCAATCCTCTTATAGCATTGAAGTGCCAGTGGTTTAAATGTCGGTGACGAAACGGATGCAATAATTCTTTGCGTTTGACTTTTATTCTGACCAACTCTCGGTAAATGCGTTCTTTTAACTCCATAGGTAAACCACGATTGTTTTCTTATAAAGGCTCCATTACCATTGATCAGTTAAACACTCGCTTCTCCAAGAGCGAAATTATTAAAAGTAGTGAGTTATTTCTGTTTACTGCCATTCAGGGTAACGGTCAAGAATCTCAATAAATTCTTTCAATGTAAATGGCCTAAAGGGAAAAAAAATGAATGAACACACCATTGATCCAGAGACATCGAGCTTATTGGTTGACTTTTTCTTTTTCCTCCTGAGAATTTCTCGACACAAAAGTTCTACAGTCACAAATTGAGATTTGGCTCTAGCAAGTCCCTGTCAAATGTCTTTGTAGATCTTTTGCAATTCGAGTGGTAATGTTTGAAGATTAATTTTGATATCGGGTTTAAATACTTGTCTAGGGGTGGTCCAACGTTTGACTCATAAACACGTTGCTACTTTCTTACACGAAATGATTGGCCCCACTTCAAGGACGAAGTCCCACTAAATGTATGTAGTGACAATCTGGAGACCAACGAGCATGTTCCAGGTAATCTTTCTTCTCCCACTCGTGAAGTGACACGCCACAACTGAAGCACGTGCCTTTATCCCCTTCGTCCAAGTAGAAAATACCGGCTCTGGCTAATTCTTCGGTGTAGGTCCTTCCATATATTTTGACCATTTTGCTCGGAAGGTTTGCAATCGACTTGCATAGTCACAGTACTCTGGCAATCGAACAGGGAACGAATAATCGTCTTTTACAGACTCATTTCAATAAAGGTGTCGTGAAATCCTTAGGACTGTGCTCAGTTTTGCATGACATCCTTAGGGTAGTAGCCGCATGGTGTTCTTTGGAGATGGACATCCACCATAAAAGCCAGTAAAGGAAAACGTTATACGAAAACCAGTGGCATCACTTTTATATTCGTCAGGTTTGACACATACACCATCATCATCATTTTCTATGGTAGGTTTCGTCGTCATATCAAAGTTCCCATATGATAATGTGGTACTGAATCACTGGGATCACAGCGTACGGCATCTTTTCTATTGCAAGGCACAGCATCGCGCTTGAGTGTACTCTTCCTGGATACTTTCTGTGTAAAAGAATTTATCTTTCTCTCTCGGTCTTGGTAGTCACAATGAACTATTTTTGTTTCTACCCTTTTTATATGCTGACCAATATCGGCATGTCCGTACGGTAATGTAAAGTGGTTAGGAAGCCGCACTCGCTTCTGGTACACGATTTGATTGACTTTTTCCAAAAGTCGATTGACGATTTGCTGTGTGGGTAAACGTACGATCTTTTTAGGTTGGTAAGTGGTCACTTTAAAGTTTTTCATCCTATCCAGAGTGCAAGGTTTCTTTGAGTACCACTTGATTGGAGCGATACTTGTGAGTCAAACCTTTCACTTTACACTCCGTATGAACTTCTTGAGGGTAACGGTATTCTTAACCGTAATTTTTGGGACCACCACTTGCAAAACTTAGAATCTTGTCTTCGGGATGCTTGTCCGTCCAAGCTCCTAAACTGCCTCCTTCGATTTTAGGTTATTTTTGACCCAAACCACTGATGTAGATACAACTGTCCGTGTCAAAATATAGCACACAGTCTCCTAACAGTTCTAATGCTTCGTACAATTTTAAGCGAGCATGGGCTGTCACGTAAAAATTCTTATTTACAATTTTTATCCAAGACTGGTGACTTCCAGTACTTTGGCAATAATCCAGACTGATGACTCCCAGTACTTTGGCAATAATCCAGACTGATGACTCCCAGTACTTTGGTAATAATTCAGACTGATGACTCCCAGTACTTTGGCAATAATTCAGACTGATGACTCCCAGTACTTTGACAATAATCCAGACTGATGACTCCCAGTACTTTGGCAATAATCCAGATTGATGACTCCCAGTACTTTGGCAATAATCCAGACTGATAACTCCCAGTACTTTGGCAATAATCCAGACTGATATGATGCGTATTTTAAATTCACATGTAACACTGACAGCAAGATAGAAAGGTGTATTTACAACTAAGACCTAATGCATATTTATGGCTCGCCTTTCTCGACACATAAATTAAACTTTTATTGATGTATTGTATCATTTCCTTTTTTAAATTGGTATTATGTTGTGTTATTATCGCTTTATGGCATAGCATCCTCCTCTTTGTAGGTGTACAGGTTTCTTTCATATAATTACCTACGTGCACAATGTTTAGAACATTGTTGAGATAAAAAAAATTGTTTCATTTGTGTTATTCCTATAACGTATGAAAAGGTTATTTACTGAATATGAAACATTATTATGTCCACTTTCATATTGTGTATCATACCCACGTAAGCTAAACATCGATCAAGTTTGAATGTGACACCAGTCCAACACTGTGATGCAGTACAGTTCAACATGTTCTTCTTTGTACAGCTGCGAAAGACTAACGAAAAAGGCGAAAGTATAATCTGTATTATTATTATTATTATTATTATTATTATTATTATTATTATTATTATTATTATTATTATTATTATTATTGGTACCATGCGCAGAGGCACGTTAATGACGTGTTACAATGGCAGTGTCTAAGACGGAACAGTTCTTGGCAACCTTTAATACCCATAATATTTAGAAATCATGAACCTATTGCAGGTCTTGCTCGTGATATCTTGAAGAAAATTACCCAACATTATTTGTTTAAGAGCCGATTAATGCTGAATTTCCGTTGCCTCGATACTCGATTGCTAAAAACGTACTTCTGGACAGTGACCAACGTTATATGTGTGATACGTACCCAATATCAACCTAACTTAAAAATAAGAAAGTCCATCTGATTACTCGATCCTTTCTATGTAATGTAGGCTGGCATAATATGTCGCACTTATTAATTTTAATTTCAAATAGTGACTACATCTCACGAAATCTCACACAATTGGCTTTAGGTGAAACTCAGTACAACCGTCCTCGTGACAAATCGTATCTAAGTAGGACATAAAATAACAAACTTTAGGGTATCCTTTTCAGCATTTGAAACATTAAATATGTGATTAATTGTGCGATTTGGCTTGTTATGTTTTTATTTGGATTGTTTTCTTTAATATTGGGTGTTATAGTCCAGTTTCTCCACAACAATTAAGTTGGTTCATCTTTGTAATTCTCATTCATTAATCGGCTCTCTCAGATGTCAGAGATAGAAAGACGTCATTCTGGCCTCCTTTAGAGATAGAAAGACGTCATTCTGGCCTCCTTTAGAGATAGAAAGACGTCATTCTGGCCTCCTTTTGCGGAACTTTCTCTCATGGCGTTGAATGTGTTTGCTACTGGGGTACAGAGAAGTACTGGACCGAACTGCAAAAGCAAGTCTGAATTTTGTTTCCCCAGTGGCGTAGCAACTATATTATTAAAATCAAACAATGTCAAGAAAGAAGGTTACATATGTAAGGTACTACATTCAAGATGTAGAAAGCAGCAGGGAGGGTGAACCCTACAAATTTTTGCGACAAAATCGATTAAAGCCTCAGAATGCCAAATGGAACCTTCCTACGAAATCTCATATTTTAACCAAAAAAAAATTAAAGGCCCCATTTTACAAATGGAGCCTTAGCGATTTTGTCGCAAATACATTGTCATAACCACCCTCAAATTGCTGCCATCTACGTCGCAAATATGTTGTCATTTCACCCTCCCTACTGCTGATTAATACAAATTATTTAACCAAATTATTTGTTAGCTTTTCACAAACAGACTAATCGATAATACTTCACCACGTAGATCAATCAAATTATTTGACTGATCGGTGAGTGTAAAATTAATTCTAGTTAGTAAATCATTTTGACATTGCATATAGACTGGATTAGTCGGATTTTCAACAATTAAAAATCCGGGGGGTGCTGTTGGTGAAAATGAATAAAGAATGTAACCTTGTCGGGCTTGATTTGATTGTTCCATATTAATTTGATAACTTCCTTCGATTACATCACACGTTAAATTAAGTGCAATCACTGATGAAATATTCACATTGTTCGGTGCGATATGTCTACCGTCGCCGTCGGGAGAATTATTATGAGTGAGGATAATAGGCTTCGGCCGGCTATCTTTCCATGATTGATAAATTTTATTAAATCCTTCGTCGATGGCAGTTCTGAGTTGATTTTTTAGTTCAGGTGTGTTATATCCTGGAAATTTATAATTTGGATTTTCATTTATATTTTTTTTATAATCTCGGGCGGAACTAGTTCTTGAAATTGGGTTATTTTCATCAGTGAATAGATTAGTAATCCTCGAATTAAATATTTCCATGTCATCGATGATTTTATTACCCGCGGAGACTACACTAATGAACTCAGCTTGTGTGAGTAGACCGGATCTTAACGACGGTAATAACAATTTAAAATCCTGATTCATTTTTTTGAAGATATGGGATTCAATATCTACGATTGCTGGACTTGTTTCATATATTTCCAAAATTTCACCTTCCTGTGGGATATAATCATTATAAAATGGATAAACCCACTCATCTTTACCATATTCATTCTTATATCGATATCTTTTTGTAAAGTTTATATCGAGGAGGGTTTTATATCCTTTTGATGAATTTTCAGGTCCTATTTCATCAGTGACATAATCAGATTTTACAGGCTCGGGCGTGGAATTACCAGCACTTCTAGGTGGATCTTCGGGCCATCCTAATACTGTTCTTATTGAACTGTTATAAATATCTACAACGTACCCAGGAGAGCCTATTTCAATTGTAGATGATAGTGTTGGTTCATGAACTGTTATCGCAATTTTTGATTCTTTTTTAGTAATAGATTTTATTCTACGTTGTAATTCATTATTAATTTGCTCAATTTGATAGGACCCAGTTGGTATTGAAACAACGTTCCAATCTGGAGTGTCATCTTTTTTATTCCTATATGCAAATACCAGAGAATTATTAGGTCTCTGACCGCCAAATGGAACCGATCTGATATTAGGCCAACTATGATACACTCGTAATTTTGCCAACGCGATTTCCTTTACTGAAACAGGTGAGGGAAAATTCACACTGAATTTAGGGTTTGTTGACGATATTGATATCATGCTTGTTTTCCGCGGAGTGGTATTTTCTGCTATCCGCTGAAGTAGTTGAATCTCTTGCGACATTATTATTATTATTTACAATGTCTAATTTTGCAATAGATGAAAAAACGCTAGCGTTTTTAATCGTAGTATCATAAATACGTATCATCGCGGAGAATTCGTCTTCGGTAATTATCGTATCATCAATCGATGATGACATCAACGAGGATAATTGTGAGTAACCGTTAGATACTGCTTGATGTTTTACTATATAATCGTTAAGTTTTTCTTGAGAACACGATGATATTTTTTTAGTAATAGCATTTGCAATTCCAGCAAATGTTGTCACCGCGGAAATAGCAATTGGGACAGCAATCGGAGCTACCATTGTTACTGAAGATAGTATAATACCAGCACCGGCCATTATACCAGATACCGAGTATACTGTAACATCAATTACGGTAATTCTCCTGCTTATACTTTTTAATTTTTATTTCATATTCATCAATGAGTGTTTTGAGTTTTGTTAAGAACTCTTTGACGGTATCATAGCGATATTGCGATGACGGAATCATATTATTTTAAAATCTCAAGTGGTTTCTAATTGTTAAAACTTCTAATTTAGATCAGCTACAAACTCCATGTACCATACAAATGATGTCTTATTTAAATTAGGATCAGTGCTTGTTATTGTAAACTGTTTGTATTCATCCAGGTCAATAGTCGTTGAAATCACGTTGTTGTATCCATATGAAGTCGATGATGATATATTAAACTGATTCAGTGACACTATTGTTAATCGATAAATACCCTTCTTTGACACAGTGAGAGTTATTGTATTCTTTTTAGGTTCCCAATCTAATGATCCAGAGAGAACTGTGTATATCATATTTATGATATTCCTCTCATGAGGAATCTTTATTCTTTCAAGTAGCGGAAGATTGTCTGTTTTAAATTTTGTAATATCCTCGATAGATTTTTTAATACTATTAATGTTATCTCTAATAATACTAAATCTAGTATCATTAATAATTTTAATATTGGATTTAATTTCATCAAAATTGGATTTAATTTCAGCGAGGGATGGAGAGGTTACCGCTGGTGTTCCAAAAAATTTATTGATAATATTTCTACGAAGGGAAGTATATGTTGTTATATGTTTTTCAAGTTCTTCATTTAAATTTTTTAATGCATCTGTGATTGTAGAAACAAGTACACCTGGTTTGAGTTTTCCATCATTTGAATATAACACTATTGTATCTTCAACGACGTCACGTCTTCGTATTAAGACATCATCCAATGAAACATTACTAGATTTCAATTTGCCCTGGCGATCTTGAAATACAACTATTTCCCCAGGATCTACACTTGACAAATTTAATGTCTCGGCGATTTCATCTTCGATTATTTTTTTTACACTTTCGACAGCTAATTTACTATCGGTTTCTGTTTTTTTTTATTCTGATAAAGGTCGTCCCCAAATATCAATCATTATACAAAAACGCTACGTTTTTTTCTAAATCATAACGCTATCGTTTTTGCCATTGCCTGCTAGTATATTCATTAACAACAACTTGTGGTGGTTTCCTTGGAAATTTAGATATCTCTGCAAGGACATTTAATACTTCACGACCGCATATCGGTGGATCATTTAACTGTTGTGTTGGTAGCGTGGAATAAAAAATTGGAGATGACTTTGTTATTGTGGATACATATCGCATGAATTCTTTTGGTGGAGCTAATCCATATGAATCAAAATAGACAATTCCACGTGGATCAATTGCATATGCGACCCAATGAGTTCCTTTTCCGCTGCTGTTATCAAGATTGATAATACCCGTTTCATTTTTCATTGGTTTTGACGGTAATTGATCTCTCATGAAAACTCCTCTAAAGTTTTTTATTGATAATGATTTTACAGCATCAATTAAATCAAAATTGGACATTGGTGAAAATCCTAGGGATTTTTCCACTAATAAGCCGTTCCTGGTATTCTTAGGCCCGTGCCCTTGTACCAATTGTATGGGGTTCCTGGTAGTCTTAGACCCTTTCCTTTTTTTATAGCCTTTCCCAGTAGCTTTTTTCAGGGCCATTCCTGCAGCAGTACCAACGGCTCCTAACGCTGCCGCCTTCGCAACCGCTGGGGCAGCCGCTGCAATCAATGCTGGAATAGCAGCTAACAGCGGGAATATTCCACCTGATTTTATCATACTGGCGATTGCTGCTTTCGAAAAATCAATTTGAACTCCTCGTTTGTTCTTTAGCGCATCATTGAAATGTTTTATTTGACGATCTGTGAATGATAATTTATGTGCACCACCGGACATTTGAGTGGGTTTCAGCGTTATTGTAGTTCCACATTCTTTAGCCGACTTTGATTTCAATTTCTTGACCTGACCATCAGTCAACTGGACATTAACAATACTATATGCCATTCTATTCTAAATGTAATTTACACTTTCAATTGATCTTATTGCGAAAATCCTAACTACATGTTTGGAAAATCAAAGGTTTTCCACTGGTGCATCAATAAGTCTCATTCGTCCGCCAACTCCTTCTAACAACATTGATTTATCACTGAGAATGACAGCAACTGCTCTATAATCGGCTATACCAGCAGGGCGTTGTACCCGAGCTTGGAAGTATATTCAACAACAGATTGTCTCATCATGTCAATATGTTCCAATGAAAAGTAATAAATCGGATAGTGTTTTTCAAAATCAATTTGCGATATTTGCAAACCAGTATCAACATTTTGATCACGACCCATATACGACAATATTCTATGATATACACGTGCTACGTTGTTGTTTTCATAATTAAGCTGTACAATCTCTGCTGGCTCTTGTTGTCCGTTTATTCTCAACGAAACTTCACTTACCCCTAATTTATCAAATATCATATGACTAGATAATTGTCGACCCACTCGATTTGCATCCTGTAACGCTATAAAGATATGACGTGGAGCTGAAACACCTTGTTTTGATGCTAAGTGCCATGTAAATGTGCCATTTACATTATCCTGCTTCGTATCAGTCGTTGTTGTTAGCCAACTTAGCAATGATTTTCCACCTGTGACCATAAACGATAGTAATTCTTGCTCTATTGTAACTGCTGGTGTCAAGACGGGTATCCATAGAACCAATTTATTTAAAATGACTTTACCATCATCAACATCATCAGCACGCCAGATTGCATCATTGTCATTCTCCTTTCGCACTAACACGACTGTATGCTTTGCTCCATAGATGACTTTTCTGACATTTCTACAGAATCCGAATATGTGATGTAACGGAATTGCACATGAAAACCGTCGATGCTGTCCTTTTAATGCTCCTTTTCGTGTTGCAAATCCTAGATTGAAATTATCATTGACCCTTTTTAAAATGTCGAATTCAGCGTCTGGTTGGTCTTCACGGTCTAGATTAGCTGCGAGTTGTTGATCAGCCAATGCAGTAGCTTGCGCAGTTCGTACTTTAATAAACTGAATATGGTTAGCATGATCAGAAGTATCCTTAGCAAACATCATAGACGGACCAGCCGACCTTGTATAATCATCAGAATATCTCGCAAGTCCGATTATTGTTGTTGCAATATCAACATCTTATTCTATTGATTCAATTTCTTTTCCATCAATGATATATCTTGCACTGTTAAATAGCGCCATAATGCCATTATTTACAAAACCAACTCGGATATTTTGGTCATTCTCATATGGTGTATCAGCTGCAACATTTGTTACAAGCTCTCCTACTACTTCAATAAATGCCTCACACGGCAAAAAAGTATCTACTTGTATCTTGAACTTGAAGTTCAACTCTCCCCCGTTGATTAGGCTCTCTTGCAGGATAGGCATAATACTGATAGTTAATTTTAGAATTATCTTTATTCACCGGCGCTGCCATATCAAACGCTGGATCAGCAATTTTTTTAAATGCCATTTATACTAAAACGTATCGTTTTTCTAAATGTAGTAATGCTATCATTTTCTTTTTCGTCTGACATTTTTACGATTTCCTCCAAGACCGCTTCCCGCTATCATACTTGCAATATTACTACTATCTGGTGAAGTCATTGCTAATGATGCTAGTTTTTGTTCCACTGCGTTATTTATCACTTTACTGACATTTGCAGGCATCATTGTTGTTGAAGGTAGCGGTGTTGAAACTATTTGTGGTGGTTTTCGTCCGAATCTAGATTTCACCAATGACGTTATTCTATTCTTTGCGGTAGAAAAGGCCGTTCCTGCAAGATCTCCAACAGCGTTAATTCCCTTATTACGAATAACATCAATGGCTTTCATCGCTAATTGTTTAGCAATTGGTGCTACTTTTGGGACTGTTCTTGTGAATAAACCAGCCATGGTATTTCCAAGGCCGTCTCCATAGTATGCCTTATAAACGGGCAATCTTGCGTTTGCCACATACACGTTTGTTGGTTTATTGTGATTATAGTGTACTATCATCTTATTTGAAATGTCTTTGTAATTTCTAAATGCAAGCAATTAGAAATTTCAATCGCTATAATAACCACTAAATTCCCCTGGAATTCCGTCCATTAACTCATCCAAGAGTTCTCGATACGTATGAATATCAATTATCCCACTTTGGAATAATCGTCTGCAAATATCAAATGCTTCATTAGTTATTTCGACTGAGTTATTCCCAGCTCGCTTACCTCCCATAAGAAGCTCAAGTCGTGATATATCATAAATGATATTACTAGGACACATATGAGAATCATGATGAGAACTTCCATAACCCTCTCCTGAAGTACTTTCTGATTCGGAAACGTTTTGAATTTCTAGATCTGATTCGGAAACGTTTTGAATTTCTGGAGATTGTCGACCTCGACCTCGACCTCGACCTCGTCCTCGACCTTGTTGTTGTTCTTTTCGTTGTTCTTTTAGTTGTTGTTGTTGTATACCATACGCATCAACTCCCATTTTAAAAGCTCTGTATTCCAATGTATCCTTATTTAAATTTCCGGGTTCATTTTTATTAATTTTAAATAACCAATCCACCCATTGATCTCGTTTTATTATGTTCTTTTTATACTCGTCTTTTAAAAATTCCCCCCTGTTATAATAACTTTTGATAGCAAAGTCACCAAATAACTCATAGTCTTTAGGTTTCAACAATTGAATTTGTCTGATTCTTTCTATAGTTTCATCAGTGAATTTCTCGCTAAAAGGAACAATTTTTTAACGGGGTTATCATCAATATCAATATTATCCATTTGTTGTATTTCTCGCTGAGTTTGTAACTCACCTGAAAGCTGTTTTATTCCCTCGCGAGTTTTTTCAGTTTCTGTAGCAATCTTTCCTAATACATCAATAATAGGTACTGCTCCCTCTTTAGGGATGTCGCCGTATATAGCACGTTCTGTTGCAAGTTTCATATCTTTAGTGGCTTTAGTTACAGGGGCAAAAAGTTGTTCGCTTCCAATAGAAAAGTCAGTCTGTGCTTGCTGTCTAAGTTGTAGTTTATCTCGCACGTCATCTCGAATTGGTATAAACTTTTTCAGTAATGCTAACCTCTCACGGGCTAGTCTGTTAGTTAATGCTTCTGATGTCATTATTGGAAATGCTAACGTTTTTTCAATTGTCGGTTTCAATGCTTGCATCAATCAAACGTCTTATAGATTTCACTTTCAAAGCAATCTCTGACCGAACTTGGTACTATTCCCCGAGTTTCTTTCTAATTGCTTCAACTATACTAAATAGCCGAATGAATAAATTAATATCATTGTTATACAAAGAATCATTAACCGCTTTTTGGATTCTTTTTATCAGTGAATACATTTTAGGTAGAACATATCTTCCACGTTTCAATTGTATATCAATTTGTTCAAATTCATTCAAAAGTCTGTCTTCATTCAAAAATTCAGAAAGTACGATTCCTTGATTTCTTAAATTTGATATTTCTGTGATGATAGATGTAATATCTTGAAATTCCATTTATTGAATATTATTACTAATGTATTTGTATCTTTAAAATATTTTTATATACAAAAAAAAACAAAAACATATACAATGCCTGTCTCTTCCTCATTCGAGTTCCGAGGCAAGGGAGGCACATACATTAAAGACTTATACAATACCCTAACTCCCCAATCGAGTTCAAGGGCGGGTTATATGGGTATTAGACGTGAAATCCAAGTGATTTCTCTACAAACATTGAACATATAACATAAAGCCTCATTTGGAAACCTCTTTCACGCCAAACGACGTCAAAGAGGCCCAGAGGGGGGACATCACATTCTTGGAACTCATTTAGTGCCTTCGCATTATATAAGCCCAAGGGCCACAAACATAGATCTCCCAATTGGAAGCTCTAACGTAACAAATGCTATATTAGGTCTTCCGGAAGATATGTTGTGGGGGGTATATACAATGCGATTATATACAATGCGATTATATAGGATATACAATGAATAAATATTTACAATGAATGAATATTTACAATGAATGAAAATTTACAATGCGATTATATAGGATTTACAATGAATGAATATTTACAATGCGATTATATAGGATTTACAATGAATGAATATTTACAATGCGATTATATATATATATATATATACTAGGGACAGTACATTACATATAGGATGGTTATATATACAATGAAATGATAGGATGGTTATATATACAATGAAATGATAGGATGGTATGATAGGGACAGTACAGGACGATACAAACATGAAACGACGGGGCGGACCTACACCCAATCTACCAATCAAAAGCAACCCAAGAAATTAACCCTGGTTGCAGTTGAAAAAATTCAACCACACCATGTCAATGGCGTGGGAGGTTTGATTGGTAAATTGGGCTTCGTTTTAAAGCCCCAAACTTATTACGGCTCATATTATATATAAGGTAACTAATACTGCAGTGTCAATGTGTAGGTGTGTATTTATTTTCCTAGCATTTCATAATGAATATTGTGTAGTAATTTCAATGGAAGCTAAGTATTTAAATACAACATTAAAACAAGAAATACAACTGTTAAATAATAGCAATTTTTTTTATTAATTTCTATAATATTACGATTAAATAATCGTAGTAATAATGGATTACATGACGAGAAAACTCTGTCATGGGGATCCCTGTCAATTCAGGACCTGCTATTCGAGAAAGATATTTTTCTGAATTTTATTACATGTAGCCACACTAAAAAAAACTAAACTACATGTAGCGCGCTTTACTATTTTGACCTCACATACAATCTATTTTAATTTGTAATTACAAAGTAATTTCATTTTCATACAAAATCTAAACAGCGCTGTTAACGCTGTCTTTGTAATTGGGATTTTTAAAAAATCTATTAATAGAACCCTGGTCACACGGCCATACATAACTCTGTCAAATTGTCTACCCTGTACAGGTTTTTCCAACAAAACCCTAACTGCTGTTCTCAATACAGTCTTTAGAAACAAGAAACAATAACACAAAATCAAAATCCGTACAACCTGATACGTATATATACCGAGTTAACCATTAAATACGTACATGAGATCACACACATCATTAATTCAATCCAATTTCACATGTGTTCTCGCACGAATTACATATCCGGGAATCAATATCGAAAGTAGGATAGTCACGTGACGATCAGTAGTAATGAGGGGAAATACGGAACAAAATTAAAAGAATAAAAGAATATATTCTATTAATAGTAATTATTGAGAGTTATCTTGTAAATAGAAAAACTTTATTCTATGTCCATTTTTCTTTGAGATAGCTGTTTGATAAATCCCTTCAGCAACTTTTCGTACTGAAGGAATACATATTCCAAAATATTTTCCCGTAGCATTCATTGAATGAAAAACTCTTTCTTCATTCGTCGTTGTATCAAATGACTGTACTGGTCTCTTTCCAACTGACTTACAAGTCCCTGTCTTTCCTTTTTTTATATTCTCTCTTTGAGAAATGCATTGTAAATTGGAAATCGCGTTATTTAAGGGATTGGAGTCAATGTGATCAATAACACAGCCATCTTTAATCGGTCCCATATAACACTCAAAGACTGCCCTATGACAGAGATATCCCTTTCCTCCAGCAGTAAAACACAAATATCCTTGACTATTAACATATCCCACGGGTTTCTTTAGTCTACAGTGTCTAACAACACCATTACGAGATATTTCATAATTAACGAGTATTGGATGTGGTCTGAATTCTTGCTCCATTTATATAATAATACTATTTGTCTAATTCATTATTTGCTTTAATTATAAATCTATTAATGTAGTCTTGAGGGGTTTTTATGATTTTGTCTTTGACAGAGTCATGGTTAGGGTCAATGATAGCGTTTTCTATTCGTTTATCATAATAACGTTTTAATTCTCTAAACCGCTTACCCCCACAATTGATACATAATTGTGATTTTCCTCTCACACCCACCCCACAATTTATGCATGGGGACGGGCCTGTCGAATTATTTCTGACACTCTGTAAGTGATATCCACAGAATTCACCTCTACAAGATTTATTGCATGGGGTTACTGATCCAATCATAAGCCATTTGCAGTGATTCATTATATATAAACAAACTTTTCTATTTAAATACTTGTCTTATTTATATGAATGAAGAATTCAAGAGATTATCGGCAATCAAGCCTTGGAAAAATATTAAATTCAATCTTGATAGAACTCTCGAAGACGTACCAAAAGAGAGAATAAATAATAGAAGTCTGATTAGAAAAATACGAGATTGTGTTCATGAGTTTAAACAGGACGGCGCATCACACACCTGGTCAACATTTAAAATTGATGGTGTTGTTGATGCTAGAATGAATGATGAAACAGCAGCTATGATACTATCACAACTTGGCAATAAACGGTATTTTCTCAGAGTGAAATTCATTATCAATTTAGAATCGGGCGAATGGGTTATAAGAGACAAGTTTGAACCAATTCTCAAAGATAGGACAACAGTCATTGTTAGCCGTGATTCCAGACCAGGGCTGTTAACTGGAATTGATAAACCATACTATGAAAAAGCGTATCCAGAAACAGCAATCGTTTATGGGATGTATCCGTTAAATAACCCTGACATTGGAAAACTAGCACCAATGGAACAGTCAACGTCAGTGGAAAAGCCACTCAACTGTGTGGCTCAACGAGTCTTAGAACACTTTACAAATGCACTCCGTGGGAATAAATTAACCGATCTAAGACATAAAAAAATAGATCAATGGGAGCTAACGGTGAAAGAGAACGGAGCAACTATTTCCGATATAGCTAGATTGGAAAAGTCGTTGAGATTTCCGATAACCGTTTCAACGATAACTGGCGAAGTATTTTACGAATCGAAATACAATAAAAACGGAGCTCCAATCAAAATTATTGATCATAACAAACACGCATGGACATCCGCGGTTACAATATTCCCGCGAGACAGAACAGTGAAGTATATCCCAGAAGAATTCAGCAAGGATGGCATTCTCACTGAAGAAAGATTATTCGATGCTATTGCTAGTTTGTGTAAAAACGACCCTGTATCAGTATGGCTACTTCATAGTTTTGAAGATGAAGAATGTCAATTCAATCAATTTGTGAAACCTAACGGTGAATTATATCGCAGTGAAAGTCTACATAATAGGATGAAAAATCTAGCAATAAGTCTCAGTGAAAACGCTAGCGTTTTTAATGAAAAATCCGAAGATTACGAACAGTTACTTACAAATTGTTTTACAATTCCATCGGTTGCAGCTCATTTTGCAAGAAAGAAAAATAATTGGAAACCAACACGAAAAGAGTTTTTACAGGATGTTCAATCCAGCTGTTTGGAATATTATCATGGCGGTCTATGGAACGTTAAATACAATCGTGAAAGTATGATATCAGTTGATATCGTTGCCTGTTATCCAGGAAGTTTTCTAGGATATGGATTCGCTGGTGAGTATTTTAAACGGTTTGGACATCCCACACATGAAATGACTCGCGTTGCTATTAATGGACCACTGCCTGATTTTGATTTGACCGGTTTTGCTTGCGTAGTATCATTTGAATTCGCTGAAGGACTTCATCCGTGTTGTTATGTTTGGATTGGTAGACACATGGCTGAAAGGATGTGGTTACCAATAGTGTTATTGCGATATATGATTGATTGTAAAATGTTAGTTTCCTTGATTGTCAGCGAAGCGATTATCTCATATCAAAAACAAACTAATGTCTGGTTACCAGAACCAGAATGTCTTGATAGTATAATCGATAAGTCTAGAAAACATATTAATGCTGACGAGGAGTATATCATTGAATGGTCAAAAAAGATATTTAATCAACGAAATAGTGAAGCAAAGGATCTCGGCCGAAGAATAATCGGTAAATTTACACAAGGTGGAAAAAAATTTAACTTTAAAAGACAATCCTCACGATTGATTATAGATGATGCCGAATACGACTTCGTTATTAAAGATGCAGTAGAGAAAAATAGATACGCAAATTGTAAAACAGCCTTCTTGTCCAATAAAACAAAGTTAGGTAGAATTGTTACTTACAGTGATGGAGAAAGCTCTGCATATCTACATTTGAGAGCTTCTATGCTGGCTTATGCATCTATCAATTTATTTGCAATGATAAATAGATTTCCTAGTATAGCAGTCAGAGTTGCAATTGATTCAATGTATGTCGATAAAAAATATATCAAAGAGATAACTAAATTTACTAATAGCGAAGAGACTTGGGGAACATGGCGAATTAAACATGAAATACAACGCGATTATTCTGAATCAGCAGACCTTGAGATTAAAAGCAGTTACCTGAAGAACGATAATTCTATCAGTGAAAATCCGAAGTATTTTCTATGTCTAAAGCACCACCGATATCAGATCCAATTTGTAGATATAAAACAGTTTATTTAAACGGTTGTGGTGGATCTGGAAAGACAACACGTGCGATAGAATTATATCGAGAGAGAACGTCCATGATTGTACTCACACCAACCCATAGACTAGCGAGAGAGATCAAACAACGAAATGTTGAAGCTTGCACGTATCATAGTTTTTTTCGATACAAGGGCGATGCTTGGACTCCTGAGCGAATGGGTGAGAAATTTATTCCAGCGGTTATTATTTGGGATGAAGCATGTACTGTTTCAGAAGATGTATTAAAAATGTTTCTTGATTGGTTATTGCAAAATAATACAAAAATTATATTGTGCGGCGATCATGGTCAACCACCACCATTTGTTGGTAGAAGTCCACATAATTGGTTAAAAGGATTTGTTGATTATTACGAAGAAATTGATACTGACTATAGAGCACTCGATGAGCAGTTACGCGAGTTTAAAAAACTAATTAGATTACAACCCGATAGAATTCAATGTGAAGTAGCGCGTGAAATAATTTCTGAAACACCTTTGAATGATTTTTGGGAAACATGGAGACCAAATGATTTTGTAGTAGCAAGTAGAAAGATAGTCAGAGACGCACTTCAGAAAAAGTTGTTTGAGCTACACAAGAAAAAATTTCCAACGTTTCCAGTACCGTTGTGTTATAGACCATTGGATACACGAAAGCAGAATATTGAAGTTGAAATTCCAGGCCAGACGGAGAAACAGATTCTAGTGTTAAATGATATTGTGCTAGTTGATATCAATACTGTAGAAGATACATTATGCGCTGATAAATCACCATGGACGCTTGGTTATGTAACAACAATACACTCGTCACAAGGATTGACCATCACGGATACAATTGTCTGGATAGTTGATAATCGCATTGAATGGTCAAATTTAGTCTATCTCTCAGTGTCCAGAGTACGACGAATAAATCAACTACGAAGGATTGTTTTCGATGATGATTTTAATGCAAACGATGATAACACTGATATTAGCATCATTAATAAAAAAAACTCTCTGGTTACAAACAGCAGGACAAAAAAAAACAACGAGAATTTGATATTGATGCTGAAGTAATAATCGCATTAAAAGAACAACAGAATAATCACTGCGCCAGTTGCAATTGTATAATGCACTGGCAGTATTCGGATAAAGACCCTCGACAATTCACCGTAGACAGAAAAAATAACAGTCTTGGTCATGTCAGAAACAATGTGATGTTGACCTGTCTTGAGTGTAATAGACGTAACGGAGCTAGTTAAGACCATGTGGCGGTAATTGAGTATCGTCCGGAATGACTTGTAGTTGTTCGCGTGTAAAACCACGCTGAGGTGCAGTTGAATCCAATCTGTAGATTGGAGGTCTACCAGTTGATCGCGTTATGGTTGAAATTTTATGCGTAGTAACACTCCATATAGGATCAGTAGCTCTTCTTTTACCGCCTTCAAGCTCTCCTGGTTCGTATAAATATCTCACAGTAACATCACCGAGAAGTGGTTGAGTGCTAACCCGCTGCGGTTGTTCGGGAATATATTCTTTTTTTATTGCAATATTTGGTTTCATATTAATAGTTCGAGTAATCTCGTTATTTAACGCTGCAACTACACTCGGTAACCTTTGGACCCATTCACGAGATCGTTTTTCTTGGATGAATTCTTTTGCATATTGATATCCAAATAACCGTTCTGCAAGAGTTCGATTAAATCGTTCTACAATTGCCTGATCACGATGTAGCGCAGTATGTCCCCGTCGTATTGTAACACTATGAGTTTTCATTGTTGATAGAACAGCACCTTGAAACTCTTTGCCAGGATCAACTTGTAATAGATTTGGCCATCTTAGAGGACCTCGTCTATAAATCCTTTCAAATGCAGAAGCGACTTCAGAAGCTGACTTTGTTTTCAATGGTTCTGCTTGTTTAAATCGACTCGCAATATCAACTACAGTTAGCGCGTATTTGTAACCATGGTCATGTGGTAAAAACAATAAATCAGCCTGATGAACTTCATTGGGTACGGTAACATCAAAATGAGAATAATTAATTTGTTTAGGCGGTGGTAGATAAATTTGCCATATAGCCTGTTTGGATAACCAATCTTTTGCAGTGGATTTTTTCACTTTTGCAGCGTTAGCGAGTTTACTGATTGCTGCTTTACCCCTCCAGTATCCTTTCGGAGAATAATAAATAGATTCCATACTATAAAAACACTGGTGTTTTCAATTACCAGCACCTAACACCAATTTGCCTTTCATAGCTGATTTGACCAACCATGAAGCCAATTTTTCTTTGAAGGATTTATCGGGAATAGCATTTAACGCATGAATTAATTTTACATCCGCGATATGTCTTTGTTGCAAATTATTGCTTTTATATGCAACATCATGAGCATGACATGCCTTATCAATAGCATTTATCGGATACTCACCAGGCCGGGGCTGATTTTGATCATCAAGTCTGATATCTAATCTCGTTCCGGGACCACAGTAGCTATATCCTGGAAGGTGTTTTTCTCCGGGGTATTTTGCCCATGGGGTTCCGGGGAGTTTTCCAAGTTTTGCGGCAATATCACCTCCGAGTTGCTTTTTTTTAAAAATCGAAATTTTTTTGTACCACATGTTACACACTTACCAGTAAGCGCTAGTCTATTGTTTTTAGTTGTAATGGTTGTCTGATCGGTTGTATCAGTACGCTGTTTACACTTAACACAATATAGATCCATAATTTATATATAGCGTTATGAATATAATTGATTTTTCAGCGACTAAAAGAAGCGAACCGGTAAAACACCACGCAGCGCTTCCGAATTCTGTCCGTGCCATTATAATCGGACCATCTGGATCAGGCAAAACACAATTGCTGCTTAATTTGATAATGCGATTTATGAAGTGGGATAAATTATATTTAGTTGCCCCATCCGTAGATGATCAACGGTGCTATGAAGTGCTAAAAGATCATAATGAAAATGCATCAGAAATTAAAGGTGAAAGTGTAATCGACTTTATTACTGATATTAATGATGCACCATCAGTAGAAGATCTCGATGGAGACATAAACAATCTTGTAGTGTACGATGATGTAATGTTAGATAATCAAAAGAACTCTGCTAGAGTATTTTCCCGAGGTAGGCATAAAAACACTGACGTGATATATGTCACTCAACGATATACTCAAATTCCAAAAGTGATTCGCGATAACTGCAATATTCTTGCTGTATTCAATGGCGTTGATACACATACGCTACGAAATATTTGGCAGACATGGTGTTCCGATATGGACTTCAATGGATTTAAAAATTACTTTAGTCATGCTCAGTCAGTCCCATATGGATTTATAACAATAAATTTACACGACCCTCGGTCACGATATCGTATTGGACTTGATCAAATATTTGGTTAAATAATTTGTATTAATCAGCAGCAGGGAGGGTGAAATGACAACATATTTGCGACGTAGATGGCAGCAATTTGAGGGTGGTTATGACAATGTATTTGCGACAAAATCGCTAAGGCTCCATTTGTAAAATGGGGTCTTTAATTTTTTTTTGGTTAAAATATGAGATTTCGTAGGAAGGTTCCATTTGGCATTCTGAGGCTTTAATCGATTTTGTCGCAAAAATTTGTAGGGTTCACCCTCCCTGCTGCTTAGAAATACATATAAAATTATTAGAATTACATATGCGATTATTGTACTGATTCAAAACTTACCAGCTTCATACGATTTTATAGGATTCTAAAATCGCCGTCCTTTTGAGCTTGACTTAAATAATTAAGTATAGAATGAACAAACGACAAAATATACTTAAAATATAGCATGAATTCAATATTTTTAGCTAATACCTAAATATTTTTTGTGGTCAAATATCATGTTTTGCAGTTTCAAAGGTATTTCATTACTAAATCAATTACTATTGAGCATGAGATTGGCAGCAAGTCCTCTTAACAATAATTCAAGAATATAATTACAATACAGACAAATTCATAATAAATTCAAAGAATCCATAACGATAATTCATAAAAAATATTATACAATAAAATAATAGATTGTGTTGCAAGAGAGACTGGGTTATTTTCCATGATGTCTTTAAACAACAATAAAATGTATTGAGATTCTAATGAACAAATATTTAAACTAAAATAATATAATAATATGCTAAAAGGAACTCCGCATTTAGAAGCCCCATTGGAGTAGCAACTTAAAAAAGCTCAATGCGGTGTGTATTTATATCCAGATTTGGAAAGGCAAAGTTTGTTACATGCGCCTTCCATTCCAACAATTTTGTTTGTGTGTTTATTACATATCACGCCACGACCTTCCTAACATTCTATTCATCAATTTCCTTTCCACACGACTTCTGTATTATGTACATTCATAAGCATTATCAGATTGTTTTCCATATTTTTATCACATAATATAGAGAACATAGGCTAAAAGAGTTGTCTTTTCATAGTTCAGCATTCACAAATAATAATAATAATAATAATAATAATAATAATAATAATAATAATAATAATAATAATAATAATAATAATAATAATAATGTTTCCATAACCGATCCGGTGGCCTAGTGATTAGAGCGTCCGCCTCGGATGCGGGAGGTCGTCAGGTTCGATCCCCGGTCAAGTTATACCAAAGACTTACAAAAATGGTACTAACAGCTGCCTCGCTTGACGCTCAGCATTAAGAGGTTAGTGTTAGGACTGGTTGGCCTGTTGTCAGGATAATGTGGCTGGGTGGGACATCATGCTACATGTCTGCGGCATGATGCCCCAGTGCTAGACATCAATATAAACTGTCAAACTGCAGACATCGTAGTGATATGACTGAAAAATTGTTAAAAGCTACATTAAAATCATAAACACACAAACACACATAATGTTTTCATCGTTCTTTTTGAATTACTGGTGTGCGTAGAGATGCAAAAGACTTAAAGTTTAATTAAGTTAAGTGCATATTTAGGATGCTTGAACATATTGTTCTGTTTCAAGACGCAAAGTATTTTTTTATTATTATTATTATTTCAGAACACTCAGAAACAATTATGTCCGGTATCCATGTAAGGAAGCATCCCGATTAACCGAGCTATCAGTTATATCGTCTCGTTTTGGTGTACACAGAGCATACAAACTCGTTTCGGTGTACACAGAGCGTACAAACTCGTTTTGGTGTACACAGAGCATGCAACGTCTTTCTTACAACAGTTTCGGCTGACTAAAATAATATCAATCTCAACCCAGTAGTAACTTAAAATCTTACACTCTAATTTTGTGCATATCATTTAATAACTCGCTGCTAATATCCAGTTTAGTCAACATTTCAAAAATTTCAAAACGTCTTGTGTAGTATGATTCCTAGTGGGGTTCAATTCATAGGATCTGCATGGTCTATAATGGAAGTAACAGGAGGAACTGGACATGTACGATTTACTGTAATCTCAAGCATGCGAAAAAATATTCTTGCAATCTAATCCTTCCAGTGAGACGGAAACATTTATTTATATAACTATTGTATGAAAATAACGCCACCACCCACCCACCCCCAGTAACAAAGAGTAGTTTTCATAAATTAAATTCCAAGATACTCCTTTCTCAAAGTAAATAATGATTTGAAAATATAGGAGCTTTCTAACTCATTGGAAAACTAATACTTGTAGAGTCACTTACGTTTTATTTGAATAATTACAGTAAAGTGTTTTGCCCACGAACACTACACGCTAGCCGGCCCAGGGTGTGAAACTCATCACTGAACATTTGGATTCTACCACGCAAACCAAAAACCTGGGACGTCTCTCTCTCTCTCTCTCTCTCTCTCTCTCTCTCTCTCTCTCTCTCTCTCTCTCTCTCTCTCTCTCTCTCTCTCTCTCTCTCTCTCTCTCTCTCTCTCTCTCTCTCTCTCTCTCTCTCTCTCTCTCTCTCTCTCTCTCTCTCTCTCTCTCTCTCTCTCTCTCTCTCTCTCTCTCTCTCTCTCTCTCTATCTCTCTCTCTCTCTCTCTCTCTCTCTCTCTCTCTCTCTCTCTCTCTCTCTCTCTCTCTCTCTCTCTCTCTCTCTCTCTCTCTCTCTCTCTCTCTCTCTCTCTCTCTCTCTCTCTCTCTCAACTTGATTTCCTATCATGTATTAGTGAGCTATAGGTATCACGGTACCAATTATTTTTCAATAGACCGCAATGCTAATGTTTTGCAAAATAAATATACTTTCTATCCTACTTCAGCATGCATGTCACACACTGTCACAGAGAACAATGTTAGTGTCAATTGGATAACAACGAAAACAGACACTCCATTTAAGAGAGATAACTCTGCTGGAACTAGACAGGGGTAAGAGTTATCTAGTTACACAAGACGCATTTTTAGTCATGTGTACCACATTTTTAAAAAAAATCTTAAAAATACAAAATGTGATCTAGATATGAATTAACATTATCTCACATGTTGCCAAGAGGCTCAACTATTTTTCAAGCCTAACAGAAAGTACAACTCTTACAAAATGCACCAATCACAGATAGTTTTGTTGTTTATTTCTGAATGCAATGTTCCTTACACCGGTCTCACCGGACAGTTGTTTTGCCAAATTTTCATCCGACAATGACCTATTGCAGAAAAATGTTCATAATTTTACAATAAAGATACAAATAAAAACTAACTAATGATTTTTGTTGAAAGGATGCTTGTAAGATTCTGACTAAGGTATTAAGGTTATTTCCTTATGCAACTAGTGGTTTTGATACTGAACCTATACTACCACCAACCCCTCTTTTTTACATTCATTTTTTACAGAAAAGAGCTATTTTCAACCTGTTCCTGTGAGAAGCAGGCTCACAGAGTCAGTATGTACCTTATTGATCTTGAAAGTTCACTAGTACTATAACAAATTAACATACTTTTCATCACCCCTCAACCATGTAGATTTTTAGATATTTACCTCTGAAGCAGACACATGTAAATACGTAAGCCAAGTCGGATGCACATTTGCAGACTAAGTTACGCATTTGATCTCCAGTGCTAGTCTAACTGTGACAGGCAGTCACCAACAAGGCAACCCATTTACAAGGCTAACTCAAAGTAAATGTAAACCACATTACAGATTTAGCTTATGTGTGAGTTTATAAATGCTAGGGTTGTGATAATCAGGCTTATGCCTTCTACCTTAAAAATTAGGGGGGGTCAAAATACGAAACTATCCAGTGAGACCTTAAGCTCCTCCATACTGAGCTTGTACAATTGTTACCGTTATACCTATACTTAGCTGCATAGAGCCTCAACAATTGTATGGCACAAATACTTGAACTGACAGGCTGACAAGGGCTAAAATCCTCGAAATCGCGATAATACAAAAATAACCAGCAAGATTTAAAAAATGCCTTTCCTCCAACTTTTTTTCATCAATTGCGTGTAATAGTGAATTATATCTTATCACTAGAACAGAAGATATTTAGACTACTTCTCACTTGAAGTCAAACTTAATTGTCCAATAGTATGAATGAAGAAAAGTGATATTTTCGATACAACAGCTGCAATGATGTAAATCTCTCCATCGTAATGTTTTCATATCCTGCAATATAACGCCCTCCAGGTTGGGTCTCTCTCTCTCTCTCTCTCTCTCTCTCTCTCTCTCTCTCTCTCTCTCTCTCTCTCTCTCTCTCTCTCTCTCTCTCTCTCTCTCTCTCTCTCTCTCTCTCTCTCTCTCTGTATATATATATATATATATATATATATATATATATATATATATATATATATATATATATATATAATGCAATAAACTGACGACGAACAGTGCAAAACTAGTAACTAACTTACTTGGGCGCTTTCGACTCTTAATGAGTCTTTTTTAAAGGCATATACAAAACATACACAATACAAACAAATAAACATAAAAAACGTTGTGACTGTAAAATTCTACATGAATGTCTCTACATGAATTTAACCAATAGATATATTATGTCTCAACCAGCCTGTATAGACTTGCTGCGATTACTGAAAGATGTTTTTCTTTCCCTACAAATCTACGAGTCATAGCGACATCTATTACTTTGTGTACATTTATGTAACGCATATTATATTCCGGATAGTTGATTCTATACCATATACTTTATTCTTATAGTAGTAATTAAAGGATACTAAGAAGATTTAAAAATGTGAAAAGAAACTGTGTCGGCTGCAAAGACTAATTCTGCTAGTGCATAGTTTTCTTTTTCTAGTCTCCATGTTTTATTCCGCTTGGTTTCAATGTTCTAAGGCGGCGTATCCAGTAAGATTTCTTTTCCTTCCTGGTTTCGGAACTCCAGCAGGAGTTGTTAGCAATTTGCAAAAAGTATTATATCACTGAAAGTGTGGCCAGGGGAGGAGAAGTGTTCTGTGACCGGACTTCTGTACAGCTTCTTTATCATCCAATCAGATCTATGAATGTTTATCCTTTTGTGTATCTTGTACATGTGATCCATTGCTGGATCCAGTGCATTTGAATGGATTGTTATTCGCCATATGATTGGCATTCTTTATATTACCAACCTAGTATGGCACGATCTACCTTTAGTGTGATCTAACACCCTTTCGGTCCTGTATCTATTTCGTGCTAGTGTATCCGTTCCAATTATTCCTTGTATTTAAATAATTGCTGTATCTATCATCCATGTAGAGTTTTACAATCACAACGTTTTTTATATTTAATCTCTGTTTTGTATATGCCTCTGAAAAAGATTCATTAAGAATCGAAAGCGCTCATGCTATTTAGTTACTAGTTTTGCACTGTTCGTCGTCAGTTTATTGTATCTATTTCAATCAATCCCTGACACACATGATCTCTTGCTGTATCCAGTGTGCTTGAAATGATGATTTGTATTATATATATATATATATATATATATATATATATATATATATATATATATATATATATATATATATATATATATATATATATATATATATATATATATATATATGTATATATATATATATATATATATATATATATATATATATATATATATATATATATATATATATATATATATATATATATATATATATATATATATATATATATACATGCTTGATGCGTGTGTGTGTGTATGTGTGTGTGTATGTGATTTGGTTCCAAAATCATCCCATTTGCAAAATACATATGCAGAATATTTTTCAGATTTATAAATGTATAGTTTTAACTGAAACATAAATAAATCAATCGATAAGCTTATCTCCTATTTGTTATACCAAAAAGAAATTGTTTATTTGAGTTAAAATGGTATTACATATGCATTTTTATATCATTCTCTTTAAAAATGACTAAAATTCGCATTCCATTTTCTTTCTGAAGACGGTTAGTAATTATTATAAAATACCTTTTTAAAATCATTATAAAGCTGATACAATTAATTATATTACAAGCTTTAATCGCCTGTGTAGCCCTGATGGCAAGGTCAAAGTGTTAGAAGTTAGGTTAAATATAAACTTGCCTTTGATGAGTATGAGGTATGCTTGAAAACATCTGCTGTTATAAATTTTGTGATTGTTTTTTCCGTTAACATCAATGGCGCTAAACTTTAAAGCGTTTCTCATAATAAAAATGTGTTTTTATTCCATGTCTACAGCTATTTGAAGCATTAATTGTAAAAGTCTGCTGTTGATCTTTTGATTATGCAATATTTGCCCATTATCAAAGCAACATCAGCACAATTTAAGATTTCATTGTCAAAAGTAGCGCTTACCTTTATTTGGCATTTGTACAAATCTGAAAGAAAATTATTATTATTATTATTATTATTATTATTATTATTATTATTATTATTATTGTTGTTGTTGTTGTTGTTGTTGATCATGATGATGATGATATTTATTTAATAGTTCGTACTAAAATTAATTTATTCTTTATTTATGATGTATTGTTCAAGCAAATTTACATTCAGTTGGATAAATAAAAATTGTTAAAAATTTTGATTATACGGTCTAATTAAAAATTAATACTATCGAATACAAACATCTTGCAGACATTTCAAGTAAGTTATCTGATGATTAAATCCGTTCCTGTTGTTATCTAATCAATAGTCATTTAAGACATTTCACGCTTCTGTCTAACTAAGGGCATTAAGATTTTTATTCCGTAAATGTGTGTAGCCTCCGTAAATTCGTGCGTCTGATGCAAGTCCCCAGTCCCAACCATTTTCCTTATTCAGGTTCTGATAGTCGAAACTTCCGCTGTAGGTTTGCCATCGGAAAGTTTATATAACACCACTTTTATAAGAAATTAAAGTGGAAGATGGCAAACCTTTGTAGATGCAACACTGGAGTGCGGATTGTAAACGGTAATCTTTCAGATACAATCGATGAATCTTGCTACTTAAAAATGTTATATTCAAAATAATATTCAAGGACTTCGATGTTACAAAGTTGATTGGTGAAGGACGGCAGAGTTTTGATTTTCATTAAACACGGTGTAATTTGTTTGAAGCATGTTACTGAAATTTAATGCTGTAATCCAATTTATTGAATGCATCTAAATTGTGCCGTAGCAACAAAATTCCTCGACCTCCATCATATAAAAACAAAATAGATTGTTTTCTTGCATAATTTGTGGGAGCAGAAATTTGCTACAGAAATTGTGTAGTGCTTTATTATTACAACTGCAGACTTATGTGCAATATACAAAATACATAACCTGAAACACTATATTATCGCGGTACTTAATGTTATTATCGGTCTATATTAAAACCATTTTGTTATTGCTGCATTGTTACAGATTGTTTCTCTGACTTTTCCCTATCTGTTCCTATAAAACATCTCCGTCAATCCAGTCGTGTAAATGTAATAAGCTGTTTATGGCAACTGACCCAGATTACCATAACATGGGGGAACAGCTCTATATTATCATGGCATTTGCACGACTTAAGTTTGGTGGCATGCACATATTATAATAAACATAAATTTCAACTTACCAGTTGTATGGAATGTCTTGCACTGGCTAAATATTTCAAAAAAAAAATAATGATTCTATTTAATTGAATATTTTGCTTACTTAGAGATTTTTTGTTGGTCTACAAACTAAAATGATTTTTTTTATATCCATCTTTAAAAAAGTCAAGGTTCTGATATGATAAACTTAGCTAAGCCTTGGCGGATTGAACCGATATATTAGCACTTAGTCTTAGCGACATCTCTTGGATTTCCTGAGTTGCCTCCCTTAGCATTTGGTAACCAATAGCATGAGTGCATTGTACATTGGCTGAATATGCTAGGTGCAGTAGACCTATTAAGGATACTTTGGAAGTTTAACATCGAAAGCATGACTCTGTACCAGAGGGAAGCCATTACAGTCATATTTGAGTGAAAAGTATCTGTGCAAACATGGACAGGCACCGGAAAATTGCTTTTTTATCAGTCTATTCAAGTTGTTTGCTTCCCTTGTCTTAAAATTTGTAGGAACAATATTTAAATTTGATGTGTATATAAAGAGAGAGAGAGAGAGAGAGAGAGAGAGAGAGAGAGAGAGAGAGAGAGAGAGAGAGAGAGAGGTAAAGCTGCCAGGTGAAATTGGTGACCAAAAAAGTATAAACTTGCCTTTCTGTTATGAAATAGTGATTGACCAGCATGCCACTTATTTTTGTCACTTGTATTTAATACTATTTTCAAGCTCATAATAATAATTAACAATTTTTCGAGCTCTGATTCATCTTAACTATCATCAGCCAGTATTTGTATGAAAAATCATTATCTGAAGATGAACCACACTAAGAATAAGCTATTTGGGGTTTTCTAAGTAGCCCATAGTTTAAACACTCATTTGTAAAATTTCCCTGGTGCAAATTTTAATTGTGAGATGATGCTGTTCCAGGACACAATTTATCAATTAAATTTTGTTTACCAACCATTTATAGCATGTGACAAGCAATACAAATGGCTAGTTTCTGATCAAATTTCATCAATGCTATAGTTTCATCTAGTCTGTCTACAGATTAAAACCATACAGAATGTTATATTCATGATATTTTAGAAAATTATCTTCCAGTCGATTTCATGCATATATGGCTTGATGTAATGGTATTAGGTTTGCTACATGTAGTCTTGCTATTAAGTGGCTACCCTCTGCTGATTTCACATGGTGCTGGTGAATTCCAACTTTTAATAGGCAGTTGGCTCTGACCCTAAACCCCAACATAAATGTCCAAATATCAAAAAAAAAGTGACAAAGTTGTAAACTCTGACTGTTTTATGCAGAATGAACTGTAGTGATAAGATAATTACCATGGAACTGGCAAGGAGGGAGGAATACCATCTACATCATTTGGTGCAAATTATTCGATGTCAAATGTTGTCTCATCCTTTTCGTTTTATTTACACAAATGGGTGCTTTTCAATCAAAAAGCTTCTCAGATGAGTTCTCACTTCAAATAATAACAAGGCAGATGAGTAATGCAATTTTTGATCGCTGACAATTAATATAAATTGCATAAGGTAAGTGTAATTTTGTATCGATTGTCTACCATTTTTATCACTATATATATTGTTACAACAACAAAAGTATCAGTGCATTGATATATTGATGAATCATTTCACTTCTTGACCTTGCAAGGAAAGTAAATGTGTTGACATAGGTCATAACACTGAAAATATTGCATTATTGTGACATTTTATGTCAGATTGGTATCAGAATTTGGATTCTTATCAAACTTGACAAATAATATCCATTTCAAGCAGTGTGTGACATCTGTATGCCACCCTTTGTATAATAGTTTGGTGTTTTTGCAAAGCACATACCTTTTATTGTATGGCAGATGAAAGGTAAGTATGCCTAAACTTGCCACAGTTCTGCTATGTAACTTTTAATATGTGAAAAGTTTGTACTATAAAAATGAAAATAGTATAAATAGTTATAAATTGATGAATAAGGTCAATTTACTTTAAATTATTTAGAAAGTTTGAATGTTGCAACTGATTTTTGAGAACTTGATTTTTTTTTTAGCCTCTGTCCATTGTATAACCAGTTTTGTACAGGTCTTACATAATGAATAGATTTCAAGTGTAAAAAACAGTTTTTGATATTGGATCAATGATGTTTTCATATCAGGTATTTTTACAAGTTCTTAGATACAGTCAATACAAATTATACATCATAACATATAACATGTACCTTATTGTCCTCAGTTCATGGAATAATAATGTGCAAGTGGGTTTAAGATCACAAAATAGTGAATAGTAATGACTTATCTTTGTTTTCACATAAACACAAAATTAGTTGGTTAATTGCAGTGATGTTGAGTTATTTTAATGCAAAGATCACACTAATGTCTTACATTACATTTTTTTTCAACCCTCCCCAAAAATAAATTGTTTACACAGTGTCTGTCAGGAACTAAATTTATATGGAACTAATTTGTCTTGAATCAGAATGGATAAACATGGGCACCTTAAAGTATGAATAAAATGTCTGATATTTATCACTTATTTTATGGCATTGAAAAATATATGTAAACTGAGCAACAATTAACAGTATGTGATACAAGGTAAAGGTGTTTGTTACCAGATAGGTATGTTAATACTTCTCTAATTGTTCTCTAATTGTATAATGGTCTTTTAGTCCAGTCTATTTATTTTGGTCTTGTTAATCCAGTCTATTAATTTATTCTGGCAATTGCTTTAATGTTGAAAGGTCATGAATGGAAGTTGTTTATTTAAACTAGAGTAACATTGAGCCTTGTATCACTCATAAAATGGCGGTACCAACATTTTACATATCAGTAAATTCCATGAGATGAATGAATTTTAAAATAATAATTGTGTGATTGCTATCAATGGACATTTGGATTCTTGACTTGTATTAACTATGCAGGATTTTTCTTTAACAGGAATTCTACATAACCATAGTCCAATTGCAGTTATAAGCATTAGGAACAACACCACTGCTGCCAAACCGCCACAAAAGGTTTGTATATTTATTCATAGTTATCAACACCTTGAGATTAAAACTTGTACACTAGACCAATAAAAACTTTACAAAGATCAAAAAGCATGAGAAAAATATATTCATACTTTTTATAAGATCATCCCTTTTAAAGCAATAAATGCTATGCACAAAGTATATTTACTTAATTATTTACATTTACGAAACCTGATTTCATTCTTTTTACTTGTGTGTTGTATTATGTGCAACACATGTTTCTTTCACACTTTTCAAAATGTATTCTGGAGTTTTAAAGTCTCTGCAGCAGGTGTCATTGTTTATTTTACAATGTAAAAACGATGTTACTGTGTTTGAATTCAGAGAATTCCTACATTCTGTATGTATTTTCTTCATCATCGAAAAAGATCTCTTACAGTCTGTGGTGTTCCTTCAGATGATATATGCCTGATGCCACCACTTTAAATGTCTTTACTGTATATTTTACAAAATGCATTGGAAGATCCTAACTTTGGCTAAGTCATTTGAAGGATGGAATATTTCAGCTAGATGAAAGAAATAAAAAAATTATTAAAAAATTTAGATTTGATATGTAATAGACGAAAATCTCTCATATTTATGAATTTATATATTTTCCCCATAAACACCATTATATAACGCTAGGAGCTATAACAAAATTTAAATTTAGAAATAAAAACAGATCGATAAAGTAGCAAGCAAGAAGTACCTCATAAGCTGTTGATTATTAATTGCATATTTTCAAGCGATGATAATGACGTCACTCAGTATCTGTACTACTTTTGTCATGCTGACAGTGCATCTTCCTGTTTGCATTGCATAAACTTAACTCAAAAATGTGACAGCATATTAACATCCCAGTTCTAAATTCAGCAGACTATTTATTTTTAATTAGTATATTTTTAAAATGTTTAATAAATTGACTTTATCTCCACACAGAAAACTCTGACAAATTTTAGTTATACCATCATGAGTGCCACACTTTGTAAAGTATGAAAATTGAAAACAACTTTATGCATTTGAGAGGTAGTATAAATAATAAAATAATAATGTATAAAATAAGAAAACATACTACACATGTAGTTAGTCAATATTAGACATTTGAGTGAGCATCAAAATTCAGAGGGATAAACGACAAGATCTTCACACACAGGAGTTGAACTATGAAATTAAACTCATTTCATTATCAGACAAAGGAAGAGCGTGGTTTTGAGTATGATTTGATTGGTTATTTCAGGCCACCATGACCTCAATGAATTCTCGTTCTAAAAAAATTATGTCCCAGATTCATACAAAACAAGCAAAAATATTATTTATGAAAAATAAACATACAAAACAGTTGTACAGCCATACACTGACCAAAATGAAAATAACGTACAAATTACGGGTAAACTGTACTAGTTGACACCTATGCTTATTTGGACTAGCAAGTAACCATTAGTTATTTCTTAAGGTTAATAATGCAGAAACAATGCAAAATATTAACTATTTCACAAGGGCATGATTTTGTAGCCAGCTCTGATGTCATGATCTTCTCATCAGATTGATGCCTTTACTTCTTAAAACTCCTGTTTTTTTCAGTATTTTCCATAACCTCTTCTAAGTTTTTTTTTTTTATAAATCCTCACTTATTTCATCCAAAACCTTCAGCCCAATTCATTAGAAAATAAATGTTTAAATTCATATTAATAAAAACAAAAAGCAAAAATACTATTATGTTGGAAGGGACTGTGTTTGTAGAATTGAGCCCTAAACAAATGCAAGAACTAGGATTAAAAATTGTAAAGCATATTTAGACTTTTTATATCCAAAAAGTTGTTTTCAGTAAGTAAGTCACAGATTAATCTTAAAAGAATTTTAAACCACAACTTTCAGATTATCTCCCTTGCATCAACACCTTTGACGTTCAGGCAGTTTTGTTTCTGGATGTGAACAGATATATTAAGGCTTCCTTTGACTTAATTAAAGTCATGCCATAACCTTTAAAATCATTTAAATTTTATTGATAATAAAGTTTTCTGAAGTCACTTCCAATGCATCATGGACCTTTAAATAATAGTTTTGGATTACCATGGTTTTAAGATTTCGCACACAGTGAAGACCCAGTAGTTTCCTACAACTCTGAATCTAGCTAATTTTCATATTTCCTACCAAGAAATATGTGGAAGCTTTACGAGATAATCCATTGCATGAACAGATTCTTATTGATAGAGGAATACAAATTTATGTGAAAAAGAATGGCAGCAATAATTATACTAAATATGACCTATTACATGTGTCTTGGCCTGTTGTTATTTTAAATTGATTGCGATTATTTTATGACAGTTATAGGTCTTATTATTTTTTCTCCCCCCATGCCCCAGTTTTCTTATCACAACCACTACTAATTGGATACTGACCATCCAAACCTCCCAATTTCAACAGAATTTTGTGTAATGTGTAACATGCTCATGCGGAGAAACCACCAGTAAGCATCTTTGTCCCAGATCTGGAACAGTAAACTTTTGACAAGACATGCAAAATGTCATAGTCACTTCATAAATAATTAAGACTATAACAATCAAACATTTAAATGACTATACTTCACTGCCTGTAAACATTTACAAAATCAGTGAAAATGAACTTTCAAGTGGCTGTCATTAATGGAGTAAACTACCAGTAATTTTTCAGTTGCATTTCATTTTTTTCAGATCTCTGCGTAAGAGTTTTATTTAGTTGGATTTTTCTGGTAATACCTTTCAGAAGTATATATCTTTGTCACTGTTATCATGTTGATTTACTGATAATGACAAAAAAAATTCTACAAAAGTTATCTTTAAACAACATTCTACTAACAGAATCTTTGATATATAATATTTTATTTTATAAAGCACCATTCTAGGTTTGTAATCCACTCTGGCTTCCTAGTCATTATAGAGCATTAAAAAACAGTTTGATCATGATACACATATATGTATTGCATTAATATTAGGATAATTCCAGGGAAACTGAAATTGTCATATGTTCAGTAACTATTTAAATTAAAAAACATAAACATGTAAAACTTATTACCTGTTTCACTTTATTGCTTCTTCAAACTGAATTCAGATCATTAATTGCATCATTAAATCCTATTGGTTTTGAAGCAATTAGCATTAAAGAAAATGAAATTATTGTAAGAATCTTTGTGAGATGCTGTAACTAGTTTTATATGATGCCTTAAATGTTTAAATAGCATGGAGAAATGACATTAATAATGTTCCTTTGCAGTCATTGTAAAAGGTTTTTAAATTTGTAACATTCTGTAAAATCAAACATTAATATAAGAAATAATATAGTTAAGATTATGTATTTTTAAATTTGGTAACAAATGGGTCAAAGCTAGATAGGCTTCTTTAAATTGCACAATACAGTTGTATTGATAATTTATGAGTTTTCTACATGCTGTATTTGCTTAGGCAATCTTCATTACAGATAAAGCAGTAGGGAAATGGAAATGCCCATATATTTTAAATGTATTAAATGACAATTTTTGTATATAATTTGGGAATTTTTAACAGTTGGAATAAATGAAAAGTCATGTAATTTATGGAGACCATTTAAGTGTGTGACTTTGTGAGATTAAAAAAAGATTGAATGCTAAAGTTATTTATGTCAAATCTATATATGCTTCTGCATTTACATAGCTGCTGATAGATTTGTTTAGCATACTGTGTGCCATAATTTATACCAGTTATCAGATAAATGACATTTGAACTTGTGCATGAAGGGGCATAACTCCACTAAACAAGGTCATGGAATGCATAAAGTCGAACCTGTTTCTGGTGTCAGCAATGTTAAACTACTTGCTAAATTTGTGTATGTAAAGTCAAACAATTCACAATAAATGTTATATAGCAGAAATGAAACAGTTGATGGATTGACAGACTGATGGGTGTACTGACTAGAGGTAAACAGTTGATGGATTGACAGACTGATGGGTGTACTGACTAGAGGGTTCCTTGACTTAATCTAGTAGGATCATAATAAGAACATGTAGGAACAGATGTGGATTTCTACCAGTTGTATTCAGCCGATGTAGTGCCTAAGAACACTTGTATGTATTAAGTACTCTCTCTGATGAGATAGACACCCAAATTAAAAAAGTTTAACTTTATTTAATGTAATTAAAAATTAAATTATTATAGCATTTTGTCAGGACTTCAGATTTTGTGTTTAAGTATTTTTGCTTCTGTTTTACAAGGAAAATTGGAAATAAAACTGAGATGTTTTAATAATATATAAACATACTCATAGGTGACTACATTTCTTTCAGACAAAATTTGGACCGTTGAAAGACCAAGACAGGATTTTTACAAACCTCTACGGTCGACATGACTTCAAACTCAAAGGGTCAATGGCTAGAGTAAGTATTCCAAATATAAATCAAAGCATTACAGTACTGTGTTTTGAAGTATTAATGTGCCATGAAGTTTTACAGTAATGTGCCTTAAAGTATTAAAGCAATGCACCTTAAATTATTAATGTGCCTTAAAATAAGTATTTCAGTAATGTTTTTTAAACTGTTGCATTAATATTCCTTAAAGTATTACAGTAATGTGCCTTAAAGTATTACAGTAATGTGTTTTAAGGTATTACATTAGTGTACCTTTAACTACTAAAATGATGTTCCTTTAAGTAGTACAGCAATGTGCTTTAAACAATTACATTAATATGCCTTAAAGTATTACAGTAATATGCCTTAAAGTATTACAGTAATTTGCCTTAAAGTATTACAGTAATGTGTTTTAAAGTATGACATTAATGTGCCTTAAAGTATTACACTAATGCACCTTATGCTATTAAAGTAATGTGCCTTAAACTATTATTGTATTACAGTAATGTGCCATGAAGTATTACAGTAATGTGCCATGAAGTATTACAGTAATGTGTTTTAAGGTATTACATTAGTGTACCTTTAACTACTAAAATGATGTTCCTTGAAGTAGTACAGCAATGTGCTTTAAACAATTACATTAATATGCCTTAAAGTATTACAGTAATGTGCCTTAAAGTATTACAGTAATGTCCCCTAAAGTATTACACTAATGCACCTTATGCTATTACAGTAATGTGCCTTAAAGTATTACAGCAATATGCCTTAAAGTATTACAGTAATGTGTTTTAAAGTATGACATGAATGTGCCCTAAAGTATTACACTAATGCACCTTATGCTATTAAAGTAATGTGCCTTAAACTATTATTGTATTACAGTAATGTGCCATGAAGTATTACAGTAATGTGCCATGAAGTATTACAGTAATGTGCTTAATGTATTTAAGTAGTGTGCTTTAAATCAGGCCCTGGGTGGCCAGGAGGTAGAAAGTGCATGCCTTTATCAATCACTGCTATATACCTCTGTCTGTGTGAATTAAAGTCTCAGCCAATGTTGTCATCTGAGAAAGCTTGCTAGTAGCTTCATGGTGGTACTTATTGGAGTTTACCCAAGTTTATCCTCCACCAGTTATTCTGGCCACCATTTACTGTCTATCATAGGTTGAAAAATGGCATTAAACCCAAACAACAATAACAATATATTACAGTACTCTGCCATAGCTTCTTAAGAATGATGTTCATCTTTCTGGCTGGTTGCCTGCAAAGCTCAGGTTAGGATCATGTTCACAGACACTTTCTGGCTGGTTGCCTGCAAAGCTTAGCTTAGGATCCTGCTCACAGACACTTTTTGGATGGTTGCTTGCAAAGTTTTGGTTAGAATCCTGTTCACATACACTTTTGTGCATTGGGGCACATAAGTTGTTTTTTAGACATGTCTTGTGATGTATTACGTTTCATTAAATAGTAGATCAGTACCTATAATTGTGAACCATGGACTTACTTTAGCATTTGCATTTAGCCTGTTTTCTTAGGCACTTGCTTTTGGAGTTACAAAATGTATAGCTTTGTTGTGAAAACTTGGTGAGCTATATATCTATCATGTTCCATTGATTTTTTTTTTTGCTAACCTCTCTATTGAGCTCTTCTCTAAGTTAAGGTTTGCATTTATATAATATTCAGTGTCACATGTTGCTATTTATTTTTATCATGTTAATCAGTAAATCTTTAAGTAAAAAATCGGTCATGATGACCTTTATTGTATAATCCAGTGATTTTAGTATAGCTCAATTTTGTTGGCACTATTGCTGTTAATTGTCAAGTTTACAAATCCTAATGGCCATGAGGTGCTATTGTTCAGGTCAAATCTGTGTACATATTGAAGCCATTTCAGCTATTCTCACTTAGTGTCAAGAAATATAAAAATAATAGGGTACTAGACTGCGACTAATGACTCACTTCTCACTTCACAAAATCGCTGCCTTTAAAAATGCATGGCATTTTGTTTAAATGCAGAAGATTGTGTTATCAGTCTTGTAGTTGGCAACATTGATGATTATAACCACTCTACAGATATTTCATCTGCATAATAAAATCATATACAGTTAGCAACATCCGAATAAATTATTACCAAACATTAACATGTCATCACCTAAAGGGAGATGATTATTGCAGAAAAAGTTGGTTATTATAGTCTACAACATCGGGTGAGGTGGTGAGGGAAGACTTGCCAAACAATTTTAAGTAGAAAAAACTCAAATAAAACAATTTTATGTTGAAAAGACTCAAGAAAACAACATTGTAACCCATAACAAAGTTATTCAGCAGCAGGGGGAAAATGGAGCATATGGAAAGAGAATTACAAATGTACCAAGAATTAAATGACGTTTTTGAATGGTTTTACAATGTGCATGACAACAACACCTGCTCACATATCATGCTTATGCCAAAAATAAGAACTATTAATGCATATTCATTTGAAATAAGTCAGTTATTAAACAACAAGAACCTTTTATTAATTAATGTTGCTTTTAAATGAAGATATTTGAAGAAAGATCGTGTTAAAAATGCTAAATAAAGATGCTGATATATACTTATAGAACATAAAACATTTCAAACTTAAGTTGGCCCATTGTTGGTAGCACAGCATACACAGAGCCAGTATATTATTTTATCCAGACTATGAACATTAAAATTAAATATGAAATGAAATTTCTGGTATCTTGTATCCCCCTCTCAAATGTTTGGACTTGCTTGTGTGCACATGCCTGGTAAAACATTGAGATTGCCCAAACCAAATTTGAGCATGTCCCAAAGGGCTGGCAAGCAGATTTTAAATCACTGAAGATAGATACATGAAAGTAATTTTCATTGCCATTATTTTTGAAAATACAACGCATTGGGAGCTTGCACATGTATAATGTTACTTCAGTATGGCTCATATTTTCCCCTACAGGGAGACTGGTACAAGACCAAGGAGATACTTTTAAAGGGTCCTGAGTGGATCCTGAAAGAAGTCAGCACTTCAGGTCTACGGGGTAGGGGTGGAGCAGGATTTCCCACAGGAATGAAGTGGGGCTTCATGAATAAACCAAGTGACGGAAGGTAGAACTTGATATAGACAGATATTACTCATCCTTTGAAACATTTTTATAATGAATCTTTTAACAAATTATTCAGATTAATTTGGAATGAATCCACTATACCTATTGATTTGGAATGAATCCACTATACCTATTGATTTGGAATGAATCCACTATACCTATTGATTTGGAATGAATCCACTATACCTATTGATTTGGAATGAATCCACTATACCTATTGATTTGGAATGAATCCACTAATACCTATTGATTTGGAATGAATCCACTATACCTAATGATTAGTTTGATTCAACATTTTTTTTAAGTGGCAACCACTGCAAAGAGACTGGAATATATTTCATTTTTTGTCACAAAGTTTGTTTAGTTTTACGGGTCCAGGGTCACAAAGCCTGCAGGTTGACATGTTGTCTGCCGTCCAACCATCCTTGAGTCCGCCATTTTGTTATGGCTACTTGTCCAGAGCAAAAGGTCACATAAACATAGTTTACACTAAAAAGACTTTTTATTTCTATTTATTCCTAAAGATAAATGGTGCCAGTCTGACATCCACCACCATGACAGCCATCTTGAAAATCTTGTTATCACTACTTCACATGAACACACATTTATACCAACCTGATGTCTTATCAATGATAATTGTTCAAAGACCAGAATTGCCAACATGAGAACTATCTTGAATTCTTAATATCTCTAGTACAAATAAATGTAAAGACAAATAAGTAAGGGATTTTTGCCAGATTTCTTTTGATATCAACATTAATATGGTTTCCTTATGAAATTCAATATGGCTGACATGGTGGCCATTTTGAAAATATTGCTATTGCTACTCCTTGCAAGTGGATAGCTGGACTGAAGCCAGGTGAGATTGGATCTTGCAAAAACAGTCAACACAGTCATGTGAATAATAATGACATTGCACATGAATCAATGAGTGAATCTCAAACATACTCATGTACATAATATCCATCAGAATAAAAGTTCAATAAAGGTTGTAAGAAAATGATATTGCTTAGGAATGAAACTCATCAAAGTATAACATTTCAACAAATAAACACAAATATCCTGTATACGAATGATATGATTAGAGTAAGAAACTATCAGCAAAATATAAATTATGTATGTAATTATAAACAAGTATGGTTGTCATGTGGATATGTCACTATAATGTGATGACTATGAAATTTATAAACAAGAATTATTGATATATGGGTCATTAACAGGTATGATGGATGTATGATTGATATATGGTTCATCAACAAGAATGATAGATTTATCATTAATATGGTCTTTTAATGTATGATTGATATATGGTTCCTTAACAAGTATGAAGGCTGCATGACAGATATATGGTCTGTCAGCAAGTATGATGGATGTATGATATGTGGTCTATCAACAAGTATGATAAATGTATGATTGCTATATGGTCTTTTAACAAGTATGATGGATGTATGATTGCTATATTGTCTCTTAACAAGTTTGATGGATATATGATTTCTATATGGTCTGTTAACAAGTATTATGGATTTATAATTGGTATATGGTCTGTTAACAAGTATGATAGTTGTATAATTCACTTCATCACCCAGGTAGCCAAGTGTTCTATGGCATTAACCATTACAGATCACTCATGCATATATCTGTCAGAGTTAAAGCCTCGGCCAAACCAATATGATTATGTAAAAGCTTGTCATTAGCTTCCTGTGTGTCATTGGTTCTTTTTAGGGTCCTCCTGAGTTCTTCCTCCACAGAATATACCATTTATATCCTGTCATATGCTGAAAGATGTTGTGAGATGACACAAAACCAAGCCTGATGAAATATTTGAATTTCACTTGTTTAGTGACATTGAATTAGGTTTTCACACAAATGATATTGAATTTAAACTGATTCATAAGTGGAACACATTATTTATCTCATACTGTCCAGTTGATGATCGTAAGAGATTTTGAGAACACTACTGGCATCGAGTGGTGAAGAAACAATCACACATGGTCCACTCCTCTCAGGTTGACAAAGGTTTCTTGAGAATCTCTTTATCCCACATACCTGTTGGACCAGAACCCTTAGCTCCTCACTTTAAGTTAGCCAATTCCGTTCTTCAGGCTCATGTCACCATTGGCCACAATATCCGGGTCACACAAAACTCCAGATTTCAAAGACTCCTCATGAAAGCAAAATTGTAATGCATGATTAAGTACAGTAATTACGTTATGCATGCACATTAACTGACATTATTAAAAATGACTGTATGAAATTACTATTATAATAACCATATTTCATATATGAATCTGTCTCTGGCAAGATTAATTGCACTGGATTATAAGAACTAGAGAACTTCTCATCATTGATATGTGCTACATATAAATGAATTTAGTCTCTGTTAAATTTCAAAATGGCTCACATGAAATAGACAATACTCTATAACATGGCATCACATGACATAGGTCTGATTTTCTGTAAAATTTAAAGTAAATTCTGAAACATGCAAGATTTAGGAAAAATCTGTAACAAAACAGAAAGCAGGAAATACATTTTCATTTTCACCTATCTCTACAACTGAAAATTGCTTGCATAATGTGATTTGAATTTGGATTTTTTTTACTTAGCTTTAACAATTTTCAGTCATATCGCTATGATGTATGCAGAATGACAGTATTTGTGATGGCTAGCATTGATCATGCTACAGATATGTAGCATGATGTCCCACTGAGTCACATTATCCTGATGCCAGGCTAGTCAGTCCTAACACTAACCCCTTGATGCTGAGTGCCTAGCAAGACAGCTGTTAGTACCATATTTATAAGTCTTTGGTATGACTCAGCCAGGGTTTGAACCCATGACCTCCCACATCAAAGGCAGACATTTTAACAACTTTGGTTGCATAATTTTGACAGCTACCTAACAAAGCATCTGTATTGTAAATATACAGAGAGATATTTGGATTGAAATCCAAGACCATGTAACACAAGATAATTGGGTTTCTCACCATTGGCACTTTCTACATGTAACAGTGAGTGAACTGAATTCATTATCCCAAAATAGGTAAGGCTGAAACTATACATAACCCACCCATTCTCTGAGTAAGACTTTATTTGGCAATGAAACCCAAATTTTTTTCCTAAATGAAATTGATTCAGATCTGACATCCTGAATGACAACCAATGTATCCATCTTTCATAATTTTTTATGGCTACTGCTTTAGAATGAATATTCTTGTCAGCATGATTGATCATTTCCATGTGAAGTTTTCACCTTCAGTAAGGCAAGGTATCCACCAATTCCATCAATAAGCAATCCACCAATTCCTTCAGTAAGGTATCCACCAATTCCATCAATAAGCAATCCACCAATTCCTTCAGTAAGGAATCCACCAATTCCTTCTATAAGCAATTCACCAATTCCTTCAATAAGCAATCCACCAATTACTTCAGTAAGGAATCCATCAATTCCTTCAATAAGGCATTGTACTACATAATCCACCAGTTCCTTCAGTAAATGCTTTATACTACATGGCAGAAACATCAATTGTGGACTGTAACAATTTTGTACACAGGAAGGTTGAAAACAAGAAAAAACCCATGTAGGTAAGATTTTAAGGGCCATAACATTTGGCACTAGTACAGTATTGACAAAATCCAATTTAAAAGGCTGTACCAGTCAGCATTGAAGCAGTTTTAGCAAAACTTTGAGCCCTTCCTTCTCTGACAATTATTATTCTTTTTGTTTTGGAACACTCCATAGTATATGCTGATAAAAATTTACATGTAAACATATTGGTTTAATTTAATTTGAAAATAAAAATTAGATTATTTAGTATTTGTGCTATTGGAAATTAAGATCAGAATGAAAAATAGTGCTGCTGTACAATATTTGTGTCAGGCTTGAACACATTCCATCTGCATGGATTATTGATAAATTTGGTTGATTTTCAGTTATAAAAGTTACGGTTCTAGTAATTGCAAGTGTTAAGCTTAAAAATAAATTTTTATTGTATTACACCATTTTACCTGGTGATAAATGATGAAACTTTGTCTTTTGAGACCTAAATACTTGGTGGTAAATGCAGATGTTTTGTCTTTTTTACATCTAAGTTGTTAGTGTAAATGATAATAGGAATTCTTTTTACATCTAAGTTGTTAGTGTAAATGATAATACTAATTCTTTTTACATCTAAGTTGTTAGTGTAAATGATAATGCTAATTCTTTTTACATCTAAGTTGTTAGTGTAAATGATAATAGGAATTCTTTTTACATCTAAGCATATCATGGCAACTCCTAATAACTTTGTCTTTTGAGACCTAAGTGCATAGTGGTAAATGCTAAGAACCATCTTTTCAGAGCGAAATACATGGTTGTAAATTCTAAAAACTTTGTCTTTTTAGACCTAAGTACTTAGTGGTAAATGCTGATGAAGGAGAGCCAGGGACATGTAAGGACAGGGAGATAATGCGCCATGATCCACACAAATTGGTTGAAGGTTGTCTTGTTGCTGGGAGAGCTATGGGTGCCAGAGCAGGTAATAAAATTGCAGCAGTTGTTTTAAGATATATGACTAAATCTATCAGTACAAAGTGAGATAGAGGTACCACAATACTTGTCCATTTAAGGATCATGTGTTTCACTCAAACAGATTGCAGATTGAAGAATAATAAATGACTGGTAGTCATTTTGAAGGGGAGGTAACCATGCAAGCTATGCATTTTTCAACAAAGGTAACTTGCCTTTGGCAATTAAGATTGCTTGCATTGCAGATGAAAAAGATAAAAGATAATTTATTTGGTAATGTACCTTTTGTGATAATGAAATCACAAGCCTGTGAAAACATTTTTCCCAAACTAAAGACAAAGTCAGAATTAAAAATTAAATATTACCATTTTTGGTAACTATAAGGTCATTACCTGAAAATGGCCGCCCTGGTACTTAAACTTCTAAGTTGCTTCTGGTTAGGGTAGTAAAGGCATTACTGATACGGCTCTTTGAAAATGGGCTAAGTATAGCTTAGAGGTATTTCATTGTGTATGGGACATCAGGCTTTATCTGGATCTATGCATGCATTAGTAGAAGCAAGATAAGAAGTGTTAACACATCATTTTACTGATTTTCTGTTATCTAAACAATGCCTTCCTAATGAAGCAAAAGACTGAATGGTCACTATGGATACATCAATAACCACTTTAATTAGGGAGAAACCATTATTTGGTCAGAAAACACTGTGCCACAGACTGAGTCAGGTAACCTTTACATATGGGGCATTTATCTAGGAGATTTGCATTGGTGGGAAATTAAATTGGCTATTGCAAACAGGTGACTGCAGAGTAAATGTCAATGTTATGACAAGATTGACTGTATGCAAAATGATATTTTAAAATATTTTCCATGAATCATTTGTAAATTTTTGGACAGGTGATGGCCGTAAGCTTTGCCTTTTAAAGATTTTTTTAGGTTACTATGATCTAGTTGCTGTGATTATGATAATATCCACACTGTAATGACTTATTTTGGTAAATTCAAAAAGTAAATGCCATCATTCAAAGTGCATGTTGATGATAATGTAAATAAAAGGTACAGTCAGATGTATATATTTGTTGGAAGAATTAGTTTCATTTAACAGTGTTGGCAGTTCTCATCTTTGGAGGAGATTCTGGCTGAATAAAACACATTATATCTGTTTTTAGCACTTTTAACAGATTTGAGTGGCAACCATACACCTAGCACATGTGGGTATTTTAAATGGTAACTAGACACCTAGCACACATGAGAGTAAGTTAAGTGGTAACTAAACACCTAGCAAACATGATGGTAAGTTAAATGGTAACAAGATACTAGGCACTCATGATGGTAAGTTAAATGGAAAGAGTTTGGACAATGGTAAGTTCTGAAGAAAGAAAATGTTCTGGGGCTGGATTTAGCAGCAGTTGCTTCCCTTCAGTTTGCATAAAGCATTTAATGCAAATTTTAGATTAAATGAAGTTGTGTTACAGGTATTGTGTATAATACAGAATTGTGACAGAAATTATGTATTTTCTATTTGCAGCCTATATATACATCCGTGGAGAATTTTACAATGAAGCTTCCAATATGCAGATAGCTATCAAGGAGGTGAGGTGATCTTATTGCAGAAATATCGTTTAACATTTCCAGTGATGTCTACTTTCTGTAGATACTGTTTTCCTTTCCTTAAAGGAAAATTGACTGAGGGATAATTCAGAAATGATTGTTCAGGAGGGTCAGACTGCAGTAAAATTAAAACATTTATTTATCATAGATCTCACGTTAACATGGCAGTCACTTGATACCAACAATAGCATAATTGACATATTCTTTCTGCTTGATGAATCTGGCTTTGCTCGAGGTTTCTGTGAAATTGACGTTTCTGGTACATGTTCTCAAAATAACTGGGTTGAAATTTACATTTCTTTTAGGGGTTTTTTTTACAAGAAATAGATGATTTTCATTTAATATTTTGAATGTTTGGCATAATAACATTAGAGAAGAGGGTTTGGTTGGTATCACATGAACTTTTTGATGTCCCAGATATTTAGGTTGTGAGATTAGGTAGTCATGTGTCTGACAATATAGATGGCAAGTACCAGTTCAAATGTCTTCATTATTGTAGTTTTGTCTTGTCAGTAAAAGGGTTAAAAACACATCATTGTAGCTTGGTTGGTAGAGCTTCTGACTCATAATCCATGGGCTTTGGGTTCAAATCACCCACACAGATTTTTTACCTTTGGTGTGTCCATGTGAAATGCATATAGCTTTCATATCCTTGTTATGAAGTAAGTGCTACAAATGCCAATAAAAACAAACAAAACAACAAGTTAAAATTAAAATGGTTTTCGTTTAATGTCAATCATGACAGCCATGGTGGCCTATTTGATAATTTTGTCATCTCATGTCTGATGGGCAAATCACCATGGAGTTTCACTGAGAAACCTCTTATCACTTGTAGCTGTCAGTATAACATCTGATAATATGATTGTCATAATAGTCGTCAGGAAAATCGTTTTTATGGCAGTAATACTTTATTTGGTGCTGTTGCCATGAAGAACTCTCCCAGTATTAAAATGACCTTATCCTCCCATTAGACTGACTGTTTCAGATTATTAAAAATGAACACAGACCCAGTGTGACTCCCATGTGGGTATAATAAAGCCCATTTCAATGTGAAATTTTGCAGGATGTGAGAAAGTATGGTCATACAAAAGCCCATTCCAGTGTGAAGTATAACTTTGTGAGAAAGTGGGGGGGCATGAAAAAAATACCCATTTCATTGTAAAATGTTACAGAGTATGAGAAATGTCAGAGAATGTAGAAAAGTGGGGGAATAAAAGAGCCCATTGAGTCACACACCAACTGCTTGGCACATACTAAATGCCAATGCCCAATTGCAGTCATTGGTCCGATGAGGTTTGGGACCATATCAAAAATAGGTAATAATACTAGGAGAGGATGAAGGGACCTTCTTCTTCCCCATTTCTACATTCCCATGAGAGGATGGTTCTTTCTCCTTGTAGGAGAAAATTAATAATGCACAGGCATCCTTGATGGTCTTACGAACAGAGTGCAAGGTAAATGTCAATCCATGGTCCTTCCCAAGAGAGGATAAACTCAGGTTGAGAGTGAATCATGCCCCCCCCAACCCACTCAGTGGAATAACATATATATCTCCTATCTAGGTTAATACCTTGTTAATCTCCTACCCAGTGTAATACTGTGTTTATCTCCTACTCAGTGTAATAACTTGTTGGGATTTTTTTTTACCCAGTGTAATAATACCTTGTATATCTCCTACCCAGTGTAATATCTTATCTCCTACTCAGTGTAATACCTTGTTTATCTACTACCCAGTGTAATACTTATTTATCTCCTATACAGAGTAATGCCTTGTTTATCTTCTAATCAATGTAATTATTCAGTATAGTCCTGTTTTTCTTCCAGGCCTATGATCATGGTTTGATTGACTTCTAATCAATGTAATTGTTCAGTATAATCCTGTTTTACTTCCAGGCCTATGATCATGGTTTGATTGGGAAGAATGCCTGTGGGACTGGCTATGATTTTGACATATTTGTCCACAGAGGAGCTGGGGCCTACATCTGTGGAGAGGAAACCGTAAGTAGTGTGTTTGCTTCATTTTGCTTGGCCATTGAATTTAAATAGCTTGAAAATTACAGACAAAATTTTAAAACTTTTTTAAAAAAATTTTAAAAGTCTCATCAAGCTGAAATACTGTATAAACTGCATGTACATTTTAGAGTTGTAAAATTTGATGTTTTAAAAGTTTTCTTCTTTGTTAGTATCATTTAGATGTAATTGCCTGTACAGAACAGTCAATAACTGGTATTTACCTATCATATAGTATGGGACAATGACCAAACATGGACATCAGTCTCGTGTATATTATTTAGACAAAGGCCAATCATGGACATCAGTCTCATGTATATCACTTAGACAATGGCCAATCATGGACATCAGTCTCGTGTATATCATTTAGACAAAGGCCAAGCATGGACATCAGTCTCATGTATATCACTTAGACAATGGCCAATCATGGACATCAGTCTCGTGTATATCATTTAGACAATGGCCAATCATGGACATCAGTCTCATGTATATCAATTAGACAATGGCCAATCATGGACATCAGTCTCATGTATATCAATTAGACAATGGCCAATCATGGACATCAGTCTCATGCATATCAATTAGACAATGGCCAATCATGGACATCAGTCTCATGTAAATCAATTAAACAATGGCCAATCATGGACATCAGTCTCATGTATATCAATTAGACAATGGCCAATCATGGACATCAGTCTCATGTATATCATTTAGACAAAGGCCAATCATGGACATCAGTCTCATGTATATCAATTAAACAATGGCCAATCATGGACATCAGTCTCATGTATATCATTTAGACAAAAGCCAAGCATTGACATCAGTCTCATGTAAATCAATTAAACAATGGCCAATCATGGACATCAGTCTCATGTATATCAATTAGACAATGGCCAATCATGGACATCAGTCTCATGTATATCATTTAGACAATGGCCAATCATGGACATCAGTCTTGTGTATATCATTTAGACAATGGCCAATCATGGACATCAGTCTCATGTATATCAATTAGACAATGGCCTTTCATGGACATCAGTCTCATGTATATCATTTAGACAAAGGCCAAGCATGGACATCAGTCTCATGTATATCACTTAGACAATGGCCAATCATGGACATCAGTCTTGTGTATATCATTTAGACAATGGCCAATCATGGACATCAGTCTCATGTATATCAATTAGACAATGGCCTTTCATGGACATCAGTCTCATGTATATCATTTAGACAAAGGCCAAGCATGGACATCAGTCTCATGTATATCACTTAGACAATGGCCAATCATGGACATCAGTCTCGTGTATATCATTTAGACAATGGCCAATCATGGACATCAGTCTCATGTATATCAATTAGACAATGGCCAATCATGGACATCAGTCTCATGTATATCAATTAGACAATGGCCAATCATGGACATCAGTCTCATGTATATCATTTAGACAAAGGCCAATCATGGACATCAGTCTCATGTATATCAATTAAACAATGGCCAATCATGGACATCAGTCTCATGTATATCATTTAGACAAAAGCCAAGCATTGACATCAGTCTCATGTATATCAATTAGACAATGGCCAATCATGGACATCAGTCTCATGCATATCAATTAGACAATGGCCAAGCATGGACATCAGTCTCATGTATATCAATTAGACAATGGCGAATCATGGACATCAGTCTCATGTATATCATTTAGACAAAGGCCAAGCATGGACATCAGTCTCATGTATATCACTTAGACAATGGCCAATCATGGACATCAGTCTTGTGTATATCATTTAGACAATGGCCAATCATGGACATCAGTCTCATGTATATCAATTAGACAATGGCCTTTCATGGACATCAGTCTCATGTATATCATTTAGACAAAGGCCAAGCATGGACATCAGTCTCATGTATATCACTTAGACAATGGCCAATCATGGACATCAGTCTCGTGTATATCATTTAGACAATGGCCAATCATGGACATCAGTCTCATGTATATCAATTAGACAATGGCCAATCATGGACATCAGTCTCATGTATATCAATTAGACAATGGCCAATCATGGACATCAGTCTCATGTATATCAATTAGACAATGGCCAATCATGGACATCAGTCCCATGTATATCATTTAGACAAAGGCCAATCATGGACATCAGTTGCGTGTATATCATTTAGACAATGGCCAATCATGGACATCAGTCTCGTGCATTTCAATTAGACAATGGCCAGTCATGGACATCGGTCTCGTGCATATCAATTAGACAATGGCCAATCATGGACATCGGTCTCGTGCATATCATTTAGACAATGGCCAATCATGGACATCAGTCTCATGTATATCAATTAGACAATGGCCAATCATGGACATCAGTCTCATGTATATCATTTAGACAATGGCCAATCATGGACATCAGTCTCATGTATATCAATTAGACAATGGCCACTCATGGACATCAGTCCCATGTATATCATTTAGACAATGGCCAATCATCGACATCAGTTTCATGTATATCATGGGAGCATATCTTTCAGTAACAGTTTATTGCATGCTATCCTCTTGATCTAAAATCTATTTGTAGTAAGATTTCTAAAGTTTTTATGCATTTTTAGTACAGTATTAGGTAAATATTGGCACCAGACTTGACCTATACATCATTTACATTATTAGGCAAATATTGGCACCAGACTCGAACTATACATCATGTACAGTATTAGGTTAATATTGGCACAAGACTTGACCTATACATCATGTACAGTATTAGGCAACTATTGGCACCAGACTTGGCCTATACATCATTTACAGAATTAGGCAAATATTCGCACCAGACTTGACCTATATATGATGTACAGGATTAGGCAAATATTGGCACCAGACATGACTTATACATTATGTACAGTATTAAACAAATATTGGCACCAGACTTGACCTATACATCATGTACAGTATTAGGTTAATATTGGCACAAGACTTGACCTATACATCATGTACAGTATTAGGCAACTATTGGCACCAGACTTGGCCTATACATCATTTACAGAATTAGGCAAATATTCGCACCAGACTTGACCTATACATCATGTACTGTAGTAGGCAAATATTGGCACAAGACTTGACCTATACATCATGTACAGTATTAGGCAAATATTGGCACCAGACTTGACCTCTACATGTACAGTATTAGGCAAATATTGGCACCAGACTTGACCTATACATCATGTACAGTATTAGGCAAATATTGGCACCAGATTATGTAGAAATCAGAAGTATGATACACGTCTTGATACATGAAAAATATGCCCATACATATAATGATATAATGTAATGATATGTAATCATTTCGAAACTTGGACAAAATAAAAGTAGTAATACAAAACTTGTAATGCTATGCTGAGCATGATACAACAAATTTAGAGTCTACAAAAATGGCTGATATTTTTATGGTCAAGACCATGGTCATTTCCAGACCTGTGCATTAGAGAGAAATCTACACAGTGATGTACAAGTACCTCATTTATTTGATTTGGATGTGTTTACTTTTTATAATTTTGGTAATTATATAAATTTAATCTTTTGGTATGAAAAGAGAAGAGAAAAATTATTTTGTGGTTAAATTATATTGTATAAAATATACATGAATAACTTTAATATTTTTTCACAATCCTGCTGAAATTCATGGTGTGTAGAAAATTAAATTTTATGATCAGTGAATAGATGGAATTTTATTGTGTGGAACAATATGTATGATTTTAACTTTTTGATCATGTTTACTAGTTGCATACATTCTAACAAATCACACTTTATTGGCTTGGGTGTTGTCCTTTCATTGTGTTAGAGAAGGAGGAAACTGGAGAATGTGCATGGAGAAAATAGTGACCTTTGGTTGCTGCTAATTCTAGTAATGTTGTAAATGTGAACCTCACCCTGGACTGCAGAGGAGAACATCAAGAGCAATAACATTCTGATGTTCAACCTAAAAGCATTTCTGAAACCTCAGATTTTGGAATTGTAATGCCAAAAGACTGGTCTTTTGTTTGTCTTTGGTTGGCACCATGTAGCCACCATTATGTGAAGGTTTTTAAAGAGATAATGATCAAACTTTGCCCAAAAATGCATCATGGGAAAGGTTATGGGTGGGGTCTTAATCAGACCTTCATTACCATGGATACATTTACATAGACAATGTAAAGATGTATACCATGAAAGACAAATATTGCAACTCTTTGATGGCAAAGTCACATTGGTTGGTTTTGTTATTGGTTCAAGGGGATTTGTATCATGTGTCTATGGATATTAAACTTTTGACCTGATTAATTTTGTGAATGGTACATCCCTTTGGTATGCTAGATCTGAGCATTAAAAGTCAAGGTCACAGGATGAATTGTTTTTTCTTTTGGGGATGAATTTTAACAAGATGTGTGTGTGTGTGTTTGTGCTTTTATATATATATATATATATATATATATATATATATATATATATATATATATATATATATATATATATATATATATATATATATTTATAGAGAGAGAGAGAGATTGCTGCATATTAGCAGTGAAATGGAATAGTTAAAAGCAAAGATAGCATGGTCGCATTGCTTGATTAAACATGTGCTACTAGGGCTGCATTTACATTGTAGTGGATGAGACAAAAAATATATTGATTTTCATACTGTTTGCAGCCATCACATCTTTCTGGGTGTAATCAACATTTAATCATAACCCTCTAGATATGGTTAGTGATTAAGTACTTTTTTTTGTGTGTCCCCATTGCCTGATGCATGGATATCTTGATTTGGTCCTATTCACCTGTATCCATTGTCTGAGTCATTGGCATCTTGATTTGGTCCTATTCACCTGTATCCATTGTCTGAGTCATTGGCATCTTGATTTGGTCCTATTCACCTGTATCCATTGTCTGAGTCATTGGCATCTTGATTTGGTCCTATTCACCTGTATCCATTGTCTGAGTCATTGGCATCTTGATTTGGTCCTATTCACCTGTATCCATTGTCTGAGTCATTGGCATCTTGATTCGGTCCTATTCAACTGTTGCTATCGCTTGCTGCAGTGGTATCTTGATTCAGTTTTAGTCATCTGTCCATTTGGAGAAGTTAAAACCACAAAACATACACAAAAAAAATTTGGCAAGCCTTTTTGCATATTTTTTGGCCATAACAGCATTTTCCATTTTTTAAATATTGATAAAATTCAGCAAATATTACTAAAGTTAAACAAAGGAAATTTTATTGGTAGTTTATAGATGACTAAGATGTTGAGGTCATTATACAAAATGTTTCCATTTTTTAACAATTTTGGATATTTCTTGACTCATGTTTACTAATATGAACATTGTTAACATGATTAAGTAACAATCACAAGGTAGACTGGTGAAATTTAATATGTACCTGCATTTATATGTAGACAAGCATCATTCAATTTTCAGGGTATTACAATAATTTTTCTTAAGTTTGAAACTTTTAAAACAATGAAGCCAAAATCACTTCATGTAAACAAGTGATATTTGGTACATATGTTTTAATGACTTCTTTGGTGTGCATTTCATGTCATTATAATATCAGTTTGTCAAATGTTTTTCAATTTGTGAACATGTTGGACTTTCACATTTTGGTCTGCAATGGGAATGTGCTGGACTTTCACATTTTGGTCTGCAATGTGAATGTGCTGGATGTTCACATTTTGGTCTGCAATGTGAATGTGCTGAACGTTCACATTTTGGTCTGCAATGTGAATGTGCTGGATGTTCACATTTTGGTCTGCAATGTGAATGTGCTGAACGTTCACATTTTGGTCTGCAATGGGAATGTGCTGGACGTTCACATTTTGGTCTGCAATGGGAATGTGCTGGACGTTCACATTTTGGTCTGCAATGGGAAAATACCTGTTGTATATAGAGAAATCTAACACTGACTGCTTCATGATGCTTGTCTTCAGGTGCAAATCATTGTGTATTATAATATGGTAAAGTGTATGGAGTCAGTGGCACATTATTATAATGCTGGCTGAATTTGCACCAAATAAATTAAGACATCAAAAAAAGGCATCAAAAAAAAATGGAGTAAAGGGTAATATCTTCACATTGGAAACCAAATTATTTAAAAAATTACAAAACCTGTGAACATCAGAAGATGCGTCCTGTGTTGAAAAGGTTGTCCCCATTTGTCACTTCTAACAACATGCAAAAGGCACATCAGATCTATTTTACATCCCTGTAGTATAATTAAAAAGAAATGATGAAAATTTGTTTTACATTCTAGATAGAACAGGAATATTCATTGTGAGTAATGGATAAATTATTAATAAATATTGTATAGCAACCCCCCCCATTGAAGAACCTGCTCTCAATATTCGTGCTGTACAGCTCGTGGTATATTGAAGACCCTGAAAGCACAAAAAAATCTTTATTTGTATACATACAGTATGCATAGAGTAAATTTTTTCAGTCACAGACTGGGAAAACTGCTCAAATTGAGAGATGGTGAGTCTTTTCTTTGACAGAGTTAATGCAAAAAAAAACAAATTTGGTTGCTAATGGGGAATGGTTAACAAAACACAGTCTATATAGAAATTTTGAAGATACAATATCAGTGCAAAAAACTGTCGGCAAAACCTTTTTGATTTTAATTGTTGAACCCGCCTTGGTGGAAGCTGGACACACTGAATACATAGTCATCCATGTGCCCCCACATCCATATATTTATCCACACCCAAGATTAAAGAATTTGTTAAGTTTTTAGTTTTTGGATTAGGTCAATTTTAATTTTTGTTTTGTAATTTTCATGGTAAAGGATAGGTGAATTTGATGAAAAGGGAGTCTAATATCCTTTGAGAAAGTTTTGATGTCATCCAAATCTGGCACTTATGTCATTTGATCAAATCAAATTTAATAACTTGGCACAATACCATGTTGTTATGATGTAGTAAAACTAAATTTATAATATTCCTATTTTATTTCTGATCACTGGCAGTTTATTTAAAAGTCTGCTTTGTTGACAATAACTATTTGGTGTACTGTGTTCAAAACTTTTAGGCACCTCATTTTCATATGCTGGTATTTCTTTTCTCTTTAATTTCCCTATATCAGGTTTATATTGCATAGTGATAAAGCAGGAAGCATGGCCAAGCAAGCAAGACTAAGTATGAGTTTATATTTTATATGATTTTATTGTCCACATTAGAAAATAAAAGATAGGAAATACTGAATAATTGGTAAATTTGAAGATGGCTTCACCTTTAGCATTATATCATTTATAAAAATGTCTTCCTGCCATTTTCTAAAGTGAAACTTGCATTTTGTTGAACCATTTTCTTGCACAACTTTTACAGGCTCTAATAGAATCTCTGGAGGGTAAACAAGGAAAGCCCAGACTGAAGCCTCCATTCCCAGCAGACATTGGTGTTTTTGGTTGCCCAACAACTGTATCCAATGTGGAAACAGTGGCAGTTGCTCCTGTGAGTTTGTTTGGATTTTATTTCAATTTGTGTATATTTGTCAGTCATTGTGTTTGGTGTTTTTTTCAATGTCTGTACATCCGTTCATCTGTTTAGATTCTTCTGCTCAGCATATAACTTTAAAGATATTGGAGAGATTTTGATGAAACTTACCCCAGGTATATATCATAACTAATTGGTGTCTTATACAATATTCAAGTCTCAGAGTCAAGTGTCAGCTGTAGCAGTTCAGCTTACATGTAGTTGTCTTATCATCGCTATAAATCATGTAAGATGAACATTTATTTTTCAGTGTTGTTAAGTACTCTTGTTAAGTGATGTATTTTAAAAATTCCAGCTCATCTTTGAAACTCCCAGAATGGAGTTGCATTTCTGTACCATACAATTTGTTAAAAGAGTTTACAATATTCACTAGAAAAGTTTATCAGAGAATCTGTATCTAAAACATGTTTTACATTTTCTCAAATGCAATTGAAAATGACAAAAACAATTCAGAAATTCCAAGATTTCATTAATAGCATTCAAAAATGTGTAGATTGGTATGCAATTCCTTCCAGAGTTCTAGGTGTTAATGATGCATGTAAGTAAAATCTGATATCAGAAAAAAATTATCACAACATTTCAAGCTACAGAAATGGACTTTCTTAAATAGTCTCTTTGAAGAAGAGGCCAGATACCAGCACTAAAATTAGCCTGCAGGGATTACGTTACTCAGTGCTTATGGGATTAAGTGCTCTCTTTATATTAATAATGTCTACAGATATTTTGCAGATAGTATGTTTGACCTTTGAACTTGTAATGTCAGTCAAGATAGGTAAAGGAACATGACTCAAATTCTACTCTTGAAAGAAAATGATTGTCATAGTGGTTACCTTTCTTAACATAATTTCATAGGTTCTGAGTATCAATTAAGAAAATACATAATCATTTCAATATAAAATCCTAATCAAATGTGCTTGGATAAATATTTTTTACAAATTATTTGGAGTGATATTGGTAGTTGCTTACAATCATAAAATGAAGAACATGATTGTCAATATCTCATAAATTGTGTTCATGCATTTGATCATGTTTAATGTACAATTATCTAAATACTACAAATCGTATTCTGAATACTTTTCTTTTGTAGACCATATGCAGAAGAGGTGGTGAATGGTTTGCTAGTTTTGGTAGGGAAAGGAATAGGGGTACCAAGGTGAGTAGACTTTGGTAGGGAAAGGAATAGGGGTACCAAGGTGAGTAGACTTTGGTAAGGAAAGGAATAGGGGTACCAAGGTGAGTAGACTTTGGTAGGGAAAGGAATAGGGGTACCAAGGTGAGTAGACTTTGGTAGGGAAAGGAATAGGGGTACCAAGGTGAGTAGACTTTGGTAGGGAAAGGAATAGGGGTACCAAGGTGAGTAGACTTTGGTAAGGAAAGGAATAGGGGTACCAAGGTGAGTAGACTTTGGTAGGGAAAGGAATAGGGGTACCAAGGTGAGTAGACTTTGGTAGGGAAAGGAATAGGGGTACCAAGGTGAGTAGACTTTGGTAGGGAAAGGAATAGGGGTACCAAGGTGAGTAGACTTTGGTAGGGAAAGGAATAGGGGTACCAAGGTGAGTAGACTTTGGTAGGGAAAGGAATAGGGGTACCAAGGTGAGTAGACTTTGCAGAATGAATACAACTTTTTGTGAAAATTGCTGAGTTCAAGTAAAGTGTAAAATCAGTCTGTTAGCTTCTCTGGTAAAACATTTGTAGTAGAACATTAGGATTAAAATGAATGACTTTGACTAATGGTTAGCCTCCTGAATCTTGTTTTTAGCAATAAAGGTGCAAAAAAGTGTCTGCACACCTAAGTAGAAGTCACAGTTATTTCCCCTTGGGTACTAAGGGGTCTGTCCAGACATCAATTTTTTTTTTTTTACTAGGAATCTTGCTTTCTGAAATCACAAACTTGAATCTACTTTTGTCTTTTTTCATTTGAGCAGTTCTGGAGAATTTTCTAACTTCATGTGATCTTTACGTAACCACAGTTTAATTACCAGCCCAAAAATGTATTGTATTTAATCACAGTAATCATGAATAATGTCAAGTATTTGTCTATTATTACAATTATTACATGTTATCAAGTATTTGTCCACTATTACATGCTGTCAAGTGTTTGTCTATTATTACATGCTGTCAAGTGTTTGTCTATTATTACATGCTGTCAAGTGTTTGTCTATTATTACATGCTGTCAAGTGTTTGTCTATTATTACATGCTGTCAAGTGTTTGTCCACTATTACATGCTGTCAAGTATTTGTCCACTATTACATGCTGTCAAGTGTTTGTCTATTATTACATGCTGTCAAGTGTTTGTCTATTATTACATGCTGTCAAGTATTTTGTCTATTATTGCATGATGTTAAGTATTTGTCTTTTATTACATGCTGTCAAGTATGTGTCTATTATTACATGCTGTGAGGTTGTTCATGTAATTATTTTGTGCATTTGTGTTATTAGCATCCTTATAATGGTAAGTATGTGTTATGCTTGACGGATTTCACCTGTATATGCCTCTGTTTTGCTTTCTGCCAATACATGTGTCAACACATGACAAAGTGAATAGGTTGCAGTCAGTACGAAGATAACCATAATACCAGTCTCACTTTTATGGAGTGCAATTTTGGACCATACTTACAATAAACACCATTTTCAGTTAGAGAAATTAATGGTGGAATGCTGACTGGTCCAGAAGAAAATTGTGCATGCCAGATTATCAATGGTTTCATATCTGTTCCATCAATGCCCTTGCCTCCATGGTTAGAGCAGGTTGTCTTGGCAGTACTTCTAGGGCCACTACCATTTTGGTATGGTGACCATTCTAGACCAGCAGTGGACATAGTGGCACATGTACTTACTCGCATAAGCAGTACTGGACATGGGCTTTAAAAAACATTTGTCTAAAGACAAAACCAGGTTAAACACAGACTTGACATGCCACCCCAGTTGCCCAAATGTTGGCCATGAAAGACCATCTGAAATTTAAATAGCTACTAGTCTGGTCAGGTTACTGATTTAATGTAGTATCAGTTATTTTATGGTTCTCAATTTTTATGGTTTTGGAAAGAAAAACGTTTAGTGGGTACTTAAATTAATGAATTTACAGAGTTTGCATATTTTTTAACATTTTTAATTACTTGGAATAACTTCTGTAAATATAATAAATAGAGGTCACTGAAATGGTTAATACAGTGCTAACTCATGTATGAGCAGAAATTAAACACCTATCAAGCATCATCGCTTCTACTCAACATCAGTTGGAGCTAACTACACTAAGCTAATTGGTTTTTATAGTACATGCATATGATTTGTTCCTTAAAACAGTGACCAATAAGCTGCACCAGCAGTTACTTTCTGATGACAATGATGCTAAGACAGTGGCTTAAAATTGGTAGAATTTAACTAAGATCCATCGATTCGGATAATGTCATCATTCCACATGTGAACCAAACGCATGACAAGCTGCCTCTTGCTCAGTGCAGTTGAAAAGTAGTGGCAATATTTAATGTGTCCATGAACGTCTGAAGATGCCAACTAAATTGAAAGAAAAACCAAAATCAATGTAATCACTCCTTTGTTAATTTAGTAGCAGATTACGGGAATGATGTTGATTTATCAAAAAGTTTTCTAGATTTCTAGAAATGAAATGCTGCAAGAAAATAGGGTTGTGGTGCCTCATCATTTATGGTAATCCTTTTATTGAATCTTTAAATGATTCAGGCCAGCAATGAAATCCAGAAATGTTGGTACCATGCCAAAATATCTTTTCACATTGACAACTCACATCAAATTTTACTAGGATTTCTAATAGGCCCATATAGTTTCTTTCCAAATTATGGTTCAAGCCGCTGACATATTGCAGGCCTGAATTAAAATGACATTGCCCATGCAATTTATTTCCTTAAACCTTCACATCATGTTTAGTATTAGTCCCCACTGTCAATGGTTCCATTTACAACTGACTTAAAATTTCTAGTTTCTCTTTGTTCCCCTTTTGACAACAAAGATAATCCAATATTGTTCCAACATTTTGTCCACTTGAGTATATAGTTCAAAGCACATGTGAACAGATTGTGTCTTCTATTCTTTCAAAGAATTGCATCTCAGCCAGGGATTTTCTATTGGATCTTCTCAGTGATGCATTGTATCAAACCAGCTTGAGCAACCTGTTGCAGATGATTCTTTTGTCCCAGTGGTAACCAGAGCTTTGCCCATTGTATCATGTAGTCTCATTTTCAGATATTTGAGGTGTCATTTCCACAAATTTGAGTACCCTACCTTGCTTATGGTGAGTGTTCTCTTGCAGAGTCAGTAACTTGAAATTATGATCTGTATGGATGCCAGCATGGCAGGCATGGATGTCGACCTCCTGCCATCATTTCATGAAGTCATCAGTGTGAGTCCCGTTTGGGAGCATTTATTATACATCAGTCACCTGGATGAAAGCAATAATGAATAGATTTCAATCATGGCATGAGATGCTTTTAGGAAAGGACATCCTCAATTTGTCCAACACCTCCGCTATAATAAATTACATCAAAAGTTAATGGGGAATTAAATTCACAGATCTCTGACTTCTGGTTTAAGACTTGTTCAGGTGGTGTCATCATCAACAAATCCACATCTATGTTCATCACATCCTGGGTAGATTCAGTGTTCTTGCAGACTCAACGTCCAATAGAAACAGCTAATTTAAAATAAAAGTTTACCTTTCTGTACTTAGATGAATCTGTGGATCTATAGGTGACATAATGGAACACAAAACCACACACCATTGCCTCCCCAATCCCTGTTCCTGAAGCCTCAGTAATTGGCACACTTTCCATGGCCTTGATGCAAACACCTTAACTCCAATCCATTTGATCACATAGTCTTGCTAAAAGTGAAGAAATCTGAGGATCATCTGTTCCTCTTTAATCTCAAATGAGAAGAATTTTGGATGAGTGATCTATATTAACTTGGCAGCAAAAATGCTGAGGCAGATCTTTGTCTTTCCTTGCCAGCTCAGGTGACCATAAATGCAGTGTTTTATCCAAACCAAGAATTGTTGAACAATTTTAAGAACAAGTGATGGACAGAATAACTTGGACAGGAAGGCCTGCCACTTGAAAAGCAAATGAATGGATGATGAGTTTTCATTGAATTTTGTGAGCAAAAACAGATAACTATGTTTAATGCCTCAATAATACAGATTACTAGCTTTCTCCTTAGAGTATTTGAAGAGAAGATAATGGCCCCATTACTATAAAGAGCCAAAATTCCATGATTTGGAACTTGTTTTGTCTTCATTGAAGAGAAGATAATGGCCCCATTACTATAAAGAGCCAAAATTTCATGATTTGGAACTTGTTTTGTCTTCATTGAAGAGAAGATAATGGCCCCATTACTATAAAGAGCCAAAATTCCATGATTTGGAACTTGTTTTGTCGTCATTGAAGAGAAGATAATGGCCCCATTACTATAAAGAGCCAAAATTCCATGATTTGGAACTTGTTTTGTCGTCATTGAAGAGAAGATAATGGCCCCATTACTATAAAGAGCCAAACTTCCATGATTTGGAACTTGTTTTGTCGTCATTGAAGAGAAGATAATGGCCCCATTACTATAAAGAGCCAAAATTCCATGATTTGGAACTTGTTTTGTCGTCATTGAAGAAAAGATAAGTATCTTTCCTTCTGGTGAATTTTTATTCTGTCTAAAGTAAAGGCTTTATCATTGTGTCCAACAACAGAATATACATTGGGTTCTGATTTGACTGATTAAAGCACCTATAAAACACTTCTTGACTGTCAACAACCTCCTTGTGTGTCTACAATCTCCTTGACTAACCTTGCATACAAAACCAGCTTTCTAGACATTCTAGCTACAGCAGACAAAATCAGTAAGATACATGCCATGTTGGCTGAGCTATGGTCTAATTTCACTTGTGATTGCACGTGGCTCAGTTCATAAGGAAATTTCTTGTCATTGAAACCTTTGCATGAAGGGTATGAACAGGACACTAAAGTTTTTGAAGTGATAGATCAAATAAACTAAGCAGATGGGAAAATGGAGATCTTGTTACTTTCTGCCACTGTAAGAGGATAAGGACTCAGCATAGGCACTGCGATCTAGGGTTTGATGAGTTATTTGCTCTGTATTTATAGAACTAACAGAGAAAAAATGAGTTTTTGGCACATATCAGCACACCAACAGCCATAGCGCAACAAGCTACTTTCCTGTGTATATTCCTCAGCTTCACTATGATGGCATGTCAACACTACATAAGGCCATTATTTAGACAGTAATATGTTGCACCTTCTAAACAAAAATATCAAGTGAGGCATCTTAATTGCAAAACTGGATGATCATGAATAAAAAAAATTTGCAATGAACATTCATGCACTCCATCCTAGTGCTGTATTACATTACTCTTATCTTCTTCTTTTAAAGTTTGTAAAACGGTGTTGATTCATCCATTTTTCTGATTGACATGTGCAAGGTCCATTTGCTCTAACATTTTCTGTCATATAAATCCACAAATAAACACCATAAATTGTCTAGCTTATAATCAGGTGCCATTTTCTATACAACAATAGACTGGTTCACTACTTAATTTTATTATAAACATGATTAATCTGTGAGGCTACTTCAAATTGATGAAACCCATGTTTTTTTGGAAATGAGTCATATACAGTTGCTATCAATAGAAAACAAGGCAAATTTTTCCACAGCAGCAATGTTTTTAAAGCATATTCTCAAATTTATACAAGTGGAATTAAAGAGACGATATTAAAAATGAAAAACACAACTGCTTTAATGATTTTTATTTGTTTTATTTTTTAACTTATCAAAACAGTAATCAGTATACTGGAGAACATAAAACATAATTTGTTGAAAAATGGCGTAATGGTTATGACAAAGGTATAATGGCTGGCATGTATGCTTTTAAATTACATCACGCTGACACACACATCAAAATACTTACCAAATTGCAAACAACATTTTGTCCAAGTCTCAACGTGAAAGAAATAAATAGTAATAATATTTATTATCATAGGGTTTATCTTAATTTAATTAGAATCCTAGCTCACTTGCACTATGCTTACTCGACTACAATTGGATATGACCACAATGCATAATTAATGAACATGACCACAACAGACAGCATATAAATTCCATTGCGACTTCTGTTTTGAGAAATATTGACCTTATGAACAAATTGAAATTGACTTGTTCAGCAATTTTTATTGCATCCTGCAAGACTTTTAGGCTGGTGTTTAGTGCATCATTTTTAATTTTATTGCATCAGGGATGCACATTTGTGCATTGAAATGTGTTTTACAGCTGATTTGTTAATCACAACAGTGAAAAATGTGTGCTGTTATTGGGCTGTAGTACCTTTAAGATGTCTTTTGATATGAGGAGTGTGTAAAATGTCTGTTTATAAAAGGGGTGTGTATGATGCATGTTGATATAAGGGGTGTGTAAGATGTCAGTTAATATGATGGGTGTGTAAGAAGTCTTTAGGTATATAGGGTGTGTTATATGTCAGTTGATATTAGGGGTGTGTAAAATGAAATGAGGGAGTGTATAAGATGTCTGTTGATATAATGGATCTGCAAGGTGTATGTTGATATAAGGAGTTTGTAATGCAAATCTGTCATGTTATATCATTCAACTAGGATCTCATATGTAAAGTTTGATTAGAAAATATGTGATTGACAGTTTTTGTTAATCTTACCTTGAATCCCACTCAGGGATCCTAAGTATTGGAGCCAAAGATGATACCATGAGTGCAGGTGGACACCACAAAGACACTACAAAAGGATGGACAGACAGAAAAGTGAAAGTAGGGTTTGCTTTTTCATCTCCTTATTATAATTGTTGCATTTTCAGTTCTTTTAACTTACAATTCACTTTAATAAACTTCAGCTTTACAACATCTCTGGCCATGTGAATAACCCAACAACAGTTGAAGAGGAGATGTCCATACCACTCAGAGAGTTGATTGAGCGACATTCTGGTGGTGTTATTGGAGGCTGGGATAACCTACTTGCTGTTATTCCTGGAGGTTCCTCCACTCCGCTTATTCCAAAATCGTAAGTGTTTGTTCAGGTATCAGTTCTGCTTTATTAGTCTTATCTAAATACCCTGCCTTACCAATTATACAAATTAGTTCATGTCAATCAACCTAGCTGATGCTTCCTTGTCTCTTCGCATCAGTATAATGAAAAGCAAGGCACCAACTGCAACATGTTACAAGTTATGTAACTGTTATATAACTCTGGGACTACAACATTATCAAGTGGGAGTTCAAGTGTATTTGTAATTACAATACTGTAATCTGGGTACTTCAGTCTGTTATTAATTACAGTGTATTCATAATTAAAATACTGTAATCAAGGTACACCTGTCTGTTAAAATTAATTACAGTGTATTTGTAATTATGGTGCTGTAATCTAGGTAATCTTGTTCAGTTGCAATTAATTACCATGTATTTGTAATTACAAAACTGTAATCTAGGTACTTCCGTCACTTCAAATTAGAGTATTTGTAATTACAGTACTGTAATCTAGGTACTCCTGTCAGTTAAACTAATTACATTATATTTGTAATTACAGTACTGTACTCTAGGTACTCCTGTCAGTTAAACTAATTGCATTGTATTTGTAATTACAGTACTGTACTCTAGGTACTCCTGTCAGTTAAACTAATTGCATTGTATTTGTAATTACAATACTGTAATCTGGGTACTCCTGTCAGTTAAACTAATCACATTGTATTTGTAATTACAGTACTGTAATATGGGTACTCCTGTCAGTTAAACTAATTGCATTGTATTTGTAATTACAGTACTGTACTCTAGGTACTCCTGTCAGTTAAACTAATTGCATTGTATTTGTAATTACAGTACTGTACTCTAGGTACTCCTATCAGTTAGACTAATTACATTGTATTTGTAATTACAGTACTGTAATCTAGGTACTCCTGTCAGTTAGACTAATTGCATTGTATTTGTAATTACAGTACTGTAATCTGGGTACTCCTGTCAGTTAAACTAATTGCATTGTATTTGTAATTACAGTACTGTACTCTAGGTACTCCTGTCAGTTAAACTAATTGCATTGTATTTGTAATTACAGTACTGTAATCTAGGTACTCCTATCAGTTAGACTAGTTACATTGTATTTGTAATTATAGTACTGTAATCTAGGTACACGCGGTACCAATAATAAGCCATTTAAAATGTAGAAAAAAATCATTGTCATTACCATCATCAGTTTCATAGTCTTGTAGACCGTTCAGACCGAACAACCAGCTTCCTCCATTCTTCTCGATTTCCGTTTTTCTCAGTGAGTCGCTCAATGTCAAGTCTGTCCACTCCTGAATGTAGTCTTCCCATCTCTTTCTCAGCTGGCCTCTCTTTCTTCTTCCTTGTACAGTGCCTTGCAGGATTGTCTAGGCAAGTCCTTATGATCATGAGACATGCCCATACCACTGCAGTTTACATTTTTTCACTGTGGTCAGGAGGTCTCAGTGAGGCCCAATGGTTTATCTGATCCTTTGCCATTTTCTTCATTTGTGACATGGTCTTTGTATGAGATGCCGAGGATCTTTTGGAAGCATCTCCTCTCTGTGGCCTGTATCCTTTTCCTTAAGTCAGCTGTTATGGTCCATGATTCACAGACATAGAGAAATATGGAGATCACCAGTGAGTGCATCAGTTTGTCCTTTGAACTGATTGTGATGTTCTTGCCACTCCAGCTGGGCTTCAATTTTGTCAGCGCTGCTGTTTTCTGCACAGTCCTGGAGAGTACTTCAGACTTTGATCTTTCATCTGTTAAAATTGCCCATAAATACTTGAATCTATGAGCTGTTCTTAGTTCCTTGGACTGATGTCAGTGCTGATGCTCTTGGTGTTGTTTGTCATCAATTTGGTCTTCTCTGCGCTGATTTCCATGACATTTTCAAGCATAGCAGCCATGTTAAAAAATGTAGTAGAGCAGACAGCCTTGTTCCACTTCAGAAAGCTGTTGAATAATGTGGGAAAGAACAGACAGCCTTGTCTGACCCTGACTCTGTTGTTCTGAATCAGTCCCCTATACTGCTGTTGAAGTACACTGCACTGGTGGCTTTGCCATAGTGGTGCTCTATTACTGTAATGAGGTTGGCATTAATGTTGTACAGTCTCATGGTTGCTTACAAAGTTGCATGCCATACCCTGTCAAATGCCTTCTTGAAATCCACAAAGACATGGTACAGATCTTGTTGGTTTGGAGGTACTTCTCACACAATATCCTGAGGTTGAAGATCTGCTCTGTTATGCTGCGCCCTGCTCTGAAACCTGCCTGCTCCTCAGCAATGATCTTTTCAAACTGTAGTTTTAGGCTATTCAGCAATATCCTCAATATGACTTTGATTGGATGGCTTATAAGACTGATTGTATGGTGGTTTTGACACTGTTGCAAGTTGCCTTTCTTGGGTAGGGTGATGATCAGTGATTGGGTCCAAGGCGATGGCCATACTCCTGTTTGCCAGATCTTTTTGTAGATGTTTGTGAGGATGCTAATCATTTCTTCCCCTGATTGAACCACTTCTGCTGGGATGTTGTCCACTCCTGCTGACTTTCACTTTTTCAGTGATCTCACTGCTGCTTCTACTTCACATAGGAGAGGTGGCTGCAGTGTTAGTTGCCTGAGGGACATTCAGTACCTCTATTGTGGCTCTGTGGTTGTAAAGTTCTGCACAATTTTTTGTCCATCATTTCAAAATGTCTTTTTCTTCTGTGAGGCAGTTTCCGACTTTGTCTTGTACGGAGGTAACTCACCAATGTTTTGTGCTGTTTAGATCTTGGACCAGTTGGTATGCTTTCTTGTTGTTCCTTTTCATGTTTCCTTAAGTGTCTCGGGACTGATATTCAATCATACATATATACTTTTCTTTATTCTGTTTCCTTAAGTGTCTCTGGACTGATATTCAATCATACATATATACTTTTCTTTATTCTGTTCATAGAAATTATGTCTCCATAAAATTCAAGTCTAGCTTGACCATGTCTGGTGTATTACATTCAAGTTCTAATATTCATACAAGTTACATCATTTTAACAACTGCATAAAATGTGGATAGTTGCCTTGTGATCATGTTTTCTTCATTTTGTATTAAGATTCTAGCCATTAGTAATGTATCATTCATTACATACTTGTGATCATGTTTTCTTCATTCTGTATTAAGATTCTAGCCATTAGTAATGTATCATTCATTACATACTTGTGATCATGTTTTCTTCATTCTGTATTAAGATTCTAGCCATTAGTAATGTATCATTCATTACATACTTGTGATCATGTTTTCTTCATTCTGTATTAAGATTCTAGCCATTAGTGATGTATCATTCATTACATACTTTTGATTTTGTTTTCTTCATTCTGTATTAAGATTCTAGCCATTAGTAATGTATCATTCATTACATACTTGTGATCATGTTTTCTTCATTCTGTATTAAGATTCTAGCCATTAGTAAAGTATCATTCATTACATACTTGTGATCATGTTTTCTTCATTCTGTATTAAGATTCTAGCCATTAGTAATGTATCATTCATTACATACTTGTGATCATGTTTTCTTCATTCTGTATTAAGATTCTAGCCATTAGTAATGTATCATTCATTACATACTTGTGATCATTTTTTCTTCATTCTGTATTAAGATTCTAGCCATCAGTAATGTATCATTCATTACATACTTTTGATTTTGTTTTCTTCATTCTGTATTAAGATTCTAGCCATTAGTAATGTATCATTCATTACATACTTGTGATCATGTTTTCTTCATTCTGTATTAAGATTCTAGCCATTAGTAATGTATCATTCATTACATACTTGTAATCATGTTTTCTTCATTCTGTATTAAGATTCTAGCCATTAGTAATGTATCATTCATTACATACTTGTGATCATGTTTTCTTCATTCTGTATTAAGATTCTAGCCATTAGTAATGTATCATTCATTACATACTTGTGATCATGTTTTCTTCATTCTGTATTAAGATTCTAGCCATTAGTAATGTATCATTCATTACATACTTGTGATCATGTTTTCTTCATTCTGTATTAAGATTCTAGCCATTAGTAATGTATCATTCATTACATACTTTTGATTTTGTTTTCTTCATTCTGTATTAAGATTCTAGCCATTAGTAATGTATCATTCATTACATACTTGTGATCATGTTTTCTTCATTCTGTATTAAGATTCTAGCCATTAGTAAAGTATCATTCATTACATACTTGTGATCATGTTTTCTTCATTCTGTATTAAGATTCTAGCCATTAGTAATGTATCATTCATTACATACTTGTGATCATGTTTTCTTCATTCTGTATTAAGATTCTAGCCATTAGTAATGTATCATTCATTACATACTTGTGATCATTTTTTCTTCATTCTGTATTAAGATTCTAGCCATCAGTAATGTATCATTCATGACATACTTTTGATTTTGTTTTCTTCATTCTGTATTAAGATTCTAGCCATTAGTAATGTATCATTCATTACATACTTGTAATCATGTTTTCTTCATTCTGTATTAAGATTCTAGCCATTAGTAATGTATCATTCATTACATACTTGTGATCATGTTTTCTTCATTCTGTATTAAGATTCTAGCCAATAGTAATGTATCATTCATTACATACTTTTGATTTTGTTTTCTTCATTCTGTATTAAGATTCTAGCCATTAGTAATGTATCATTCATTACATACTTGTGATCATGTTTTCTTCATTCTGTATTAAGATTCTAGCCATTAATAATGTATCATTGATTACATACTTGTGATCATGTTTTCTTCATTCTGTATTAAGATTCTAGCCATTAGTAATGTATCATTCATTACATACTTTTGATTTTGTTTTCTTCATTCTGTATTAAGATTCTAGCCATTAGTAATGTATCATTCATTACATACTTGTGATCATGTTTTCTTCATTCTGTATTAAGATTCTAGCCATTAGTAATGTATCATTCATTACATACTTGTAATCATGTTTTCTTCATTCTGTATTAAGATTCTAGCCATTAGTAATGTATCATTCATTACATACTTGTGATCATGTTTTCTTCATTCTGTATTAAGATTCTAGCCATTAGTAATGTATCATTCATTACATACTTTTGATTTTGTTTTCTTCATTCTGTATTAAGATTCTAGCCATTAGTAATGTATCATTCATTACATACTTGTGATCATGTTTTCTTCATTCTGTATTAAGATTCTAGCCATTAATAATGTATCATTGATTACATACTTGTGATCATGTTTTCTTCATTCTGTATTAAGATTCTAGCCGTTAATAATGTATCATTGATTACATTAGACAGCATTAGGAGGAATCAAGATCCATTCTTTAGATTACATTCAATATTTGTATGGTTTGCAGGGATATCTTGTTTTTCCCCTGATTGAATCATTGAAGGTTATCATTTAGCAAAATAGAAGGGAACATATTTAATTAAATTTTATAGAAGGAAAAATGTTTAATTAATTTTTATTGATCTAAATTCAAATTTAAAGGTGCAACAGATGAAAAACAGATTCCAATGGTATGTTATTGATTCATTGGAAACACCATTTTAAATTGATGTTAAAATTGTATTAAAACATTTAAATTGATGTAAAAAATTTTTGAACATTATTTTAAATTGATTTGAAAATTGTATTAAAACCTTTTAAAATTGATTTAATATTTGTATTAAAACAAGTGATTATAATTCAGATGATATAGGATAGTAACACTACGATGCATATACTTGAATGGACATTTATTACTCGGTACAACCCAGTCCTTTCGTTGGACTATTCACTTGAATGGACATTTATTACTGTTAACAAACCAATCCTTTCTTTGGACTATTCACACTTAAATGGACATTTATTACTGGTAACAACCTAGTTCTTTCTTGGACTATTCACAATTTGAATGGTTTGTTTGTCACTGGGAACAACCCAGTCCTTTCTTTGGACTTTCACACTGGAATGATTTGTTTGTTACTGGGAACAACCCAGTCCTTTCTTTGGACTTTCACACTGGAATGATTTGTTTGTTACTGGGAACAACCCAGTCCTTTCTTGGACTATTCACACTTGAATGGTTTGTCACTGGGAACAACCCAGTCCTTTCTTGGACTATTCACACTTGAATGGGATATTTGTTACTGGGAACAACCACTTTTTTTCGGACTATTTACACATGAATGGTGTGTTTATTTGTGGGAGCAACCCAATCCTTTCTTTGGAATATTTACACTTGAATGTTTTGTTTATTTGTGGGGAACAACCCAGTCCTCTTTTTGGACTATTTGCGCTTGAATAGTATGTTTGTTTGAGGTAACAACATAGCCCTTTCTTTGGAATACTGACACGTAAATGGTGTGTTTATTTGTAACAACCCCCTAGTCCTTTCTTTGGACATTTCACACTTGTATGGTGTGTTTATTTGTGGGAACAACTTAGTCCTTTCTTTTGACCATTTACTCTTGAATGATACTATGTTTATTTGTGGGAACAACCCAATCCTTTCTTTGAACTATTTACATTTGAATGGTGTATTTATTTATGGGAACAAGCCTCTCCTTTGGATTATTTACTTGAATGTAATGTTTGTTTGTTTGAGTAATACAGTCCTTTGTTTAAAATGTACTCTTAAGTGATATGTTTGTATGGACTATTTAGTTTAATTCATACATTTCCAGAGTTTGTGATGATGTCTTGATGGATTTTGATGCACTGGTAGAGAAACAGACTGCATTAGGTACCGCAGCTGTTATTGTGATGAACAAATCAGCAGATGTTGTTAAGTGCATAGCTCGCCTCATTGAGTTCTACAAACATGAAAGCTGTGGACAGGTATGTCACAATCTGTATTTTGTTGCCATGCTGTGACTTGTAGCTTTAAGCCACATATTTTACCCTGCAATGTGCAGGTAGATTCATGGTCGCCTTAGCTTGTCATGAAGATCATCCCTCTATTTTTCTTACAAAGATTTTTACAAATCACTATCATGTCACCTCTGTGTGAGGTCAAGTCCAGACTCGGCTAACATGGTTAAGTGAGAAAGCCTGCCAGTAGCTTCTCGTGGGTCGGTGGTTCTTCCTGGGGTTTTTCAGGGTTCTTCCTCGACCATTAATACTGGCCGCCATGTATAGTCTATCTTGTGCTGAAAAATGGTGTTAAACCCTACAACAACAACAACAACAACAACAACAAAGCATTGGATATAGTGATAGTTCAGATGGGAGTCCAATCATTTTTAACATAGTGATCTTCCATCTTTCCATGGCTCCATTAGTCATTTCATTAGGACATCTTTGGTACCACTGGCTCAGATTTCACCAAACTTGGCAGTAATTTTGCAGCAACCACCTTTGAGGGTGATGTATTTACTGGTTCCTATTCCAAGAATCCCTAGGATTGGGTAGAAGGTCATGTAAATAAAAATTCCAAGAAACATTTTCTAATATTCACTTTCATTGTGTATGAATGAGTAGTTACAGTTGGGAATGAAATATACAGCGAAAGGTGAGGAGGGATTTGCAATGGCAAGTACTTGCAGATTCTGTTATGATCCTATCATTAGCTACTAAAAGTGTTACAGGACTGAATGATGTTCACTTTGTATAGCATGACGTTATGTAACATTGAATGATGCCCTGTTTATATGGCATGATATTTTGTGATGTTGAATGATGCTCAGTTTATATGGCATGGCATTCTGTAACACTGAATGATGTTCAGTTTATATGGCATTATATTATGTAACACTGAGTGATGTTCAGTTTATATAGCATGACATTCTGTAACATTGAATGATGTTCAGTTTATATGGCATTATATTATGTAACATTGAATAATGCCCAGTTTATATGGCATGACATTATGTGACATTGAATGATGCCCCTCCAACACGATGGGCATCAATCTTTACATCAAATACTTATACTGTCTGCCCCTCAAATACATCAAATACTTATACTGTCTGGCATGACATTTTGTGATTCTAAATGATGCTCAGTTTATATGGTATGACAGTATGTAACATTGAATGATGCCCAGTTTATATGGCATGACATTATGTAACATTGAATGATGCCCAGTTTATATGGCATGACATTATGTAACATTGAATGATGCCCAGTTTATATGGCATGACATTATGTAACACTGAATGATGCCCAGTTTATATGGCATGACATTATGTAACACTGAATGATGCCCAGTTTATATGGCATGACAGTATGTAACACTGAATGATGCCCAGTTTATATGGCATGACATTATGTAACATTGAATGATGCCCAGTTTATATGGCATGACATTATGTAACACTGAATGATGCTCAGTTTATATGGTATGACAGTATGTAACACTGAATGATACCCAGTTTATATGGCATGACATTATGTAACATTGAATGATGCCCAGTTTATATGCCATGACATTATGTAACACTGATGCCCAGTTTATATGGCATGACATTATGTAACACTGAATGATGCCCAGTTTATATGGCATGACATTATGTAACACTGAATGATGCCCAGTTTATATGGCATGACATTATGTGACATTGAATGATGCCCAGTTTATATGGCATGACATTATGTAACACTGAATGATGTTCAGTTTATATGGCATGACATTATGTAACACTGAATGATGTTCAGTTTATATGGCATGACATTATGTAACACTGAGTGATGTTCAGTTTATATGGCATGACATTATGTAACACTGAGTGATGTTCAGTTTATATGGCATGACATTATGTAACACTGAATGATGTTCAGTTTATATGGCATGACATTATGTAACACTGAATGATGCCCAGTTTATATGGCATGACATTATGTAACACTGAATGATGCCCAGTTTATATGGCATGACATTATGTAACACTGAATGATGCCCAGTTTATATGCATGACATTATGTAACACTGAGTGATGTTCAGTTTATATGGCATGACATTATGTAACACTGAGTGATGTTCAGTTTATATGGCATGACATTATGTAACACTGAATGATGTTCAGTTTATATGGCATGACATTATGTAACACTGAATGATGTTCGGTTTATATGGCATGACATTATGTAACACTGAGTGATGTTCAGTTTATATGGCATGACATTATGTAACACTGAGTGATGTTCAGTTTATATGGCATGACATTATGTAACACTGAATGATGCCCAGTTTATATGGCATGACATTATGTAACACTGAATGATACCCAGTTTATATGGCATGACATTATGTAACACTGAATGATGCCCAGTTTATATGGCATGACATTATGTAACACTGAATGATGCCCAGTTTATATGGCATGACATTATGTAACACTGAATGATGCCCAGTTTATATGGCATGACATTATGTAACATTGAATGATACCCAGTTTATATGGCATGACATTATGTAACATTGAATGATGCCCAGTTTATATGGCATGACATTATGTAACACTGAATGATGCCCAGTTTATATGGCATGACATTATGTAACACTGAATGATGCCCAGTTTATATGGCATGACATTATGTAACACTGAGTGATGCCCAGTTTATATGGCATGACATTATGTAACACTGAATGATGTTCAGTTTATATGGCATGACATTATGTAACACTGAGTGATGTTCAGTTTATATGGCATGACTTTATGTAACACTGAATGCTACAAGATGAAAATGATTTCAAGCTGTTGCAGATTTAAAAAGGTGTGGGAGAGGTCCAAAAGTACTTAATTTAATTGCAATGGTTGATTGGCATAATATAGACTTCTCAGGGTGTTTATCTATTGACCAGTTCAGTTAAAATTTGATGTGTGGCTGCTCTATTTATTTCTAGAACAGTCCAAAGCAGGAGTTGAAGGGCATTTTCTTTGTTTTAGCCAGGATGCACCCTTGTGGGATTTGCACAAAATAGACACCATGACCCACCCATAAGAAAGGAAATTCATTGCACCAAATGGGTCAAGCTAACCAGTTTACACAGTGCATGACATCTATCACTGCATCAGTTTTCTGAGCAACAGCATTGTTTGCTGCAATGACAAAACTACTGCACAAAGTACCATCTCAAAGTCCTTGCTTATAGTCACTGACTTTGATTTTAAAAAAACAAAAAACATTTTTCTTGGGAAATCTACCAGTTGTGGAGCCTCGTGTAAGTGCACAAGTCATAACTGATAAACTGAAATCCTACGTTGAATCCAGGGACATAAATCTTGAACATGTTTAATCATTTGGAACTTCTGTTATGATAGGAATAATGGAGTCTCTGCTACAACCAAAGAAGTGAAACCTCTTGCAGTTAATATTCTGTTTTTCACATCATTTGGTTTGGTACTCAGCTAAAGTAGATGATGGTTTATCATACATAGGAATCAGGAGACATTATTGGATATGTTCCACTATAATAATTTTAAAAGATCCACAGATAGAACATCACGGTAGCTTTAAATCTGTTGGAATGTGTCCAGTGTCACTTCTTTCTGAAGAAGAAAAAGAATCATTTGAAAATTGTGACTTGGATCTTCAAGTGAAATTCTATGGAGAGGATAATGTAGCAGCAGATGGGACTCTAAATAAAAAAAGTTTCTTGTCGGTGCTGAAGCATGTAGAAGAGAATGGTTACTGATGGTCATTAACCAAATGTACCAACTTTATAGCTTTTCAGACCTATGGGAAATGATAAAAAAGTACCAAAATGATATTTTTCTGACATGACAATGGCACAGCTTGCCATTGTGGCCCTTTTGTAGTCAGCTGATTGCAAATGAAGCTTTAGCTGCCAAAACAACATTCACATATGCTCAAGAAATTCTAAAGCAGACACATTGCAAAGACTTATGCTCAAGAAATCATTTGAAAGCAGATACATTGCAAAGACATATGCTCAAGAAATTCTAAAGCAGACACATTGCAAAGACTTATGCTCAAGAAATCACTTGAAGCTAACACATTGCAAAGACATGAACACTCAAGAAATTACTAGAAACCTGACAGATTGTAAAGATTGATGCCCATCATGTTGGAGGGGCAGACAGTATAAGTATTTGATGTAAAGATTGATGCCCATCGTGTTGGAGGGGCAGACAGTATAAGTATTTGATGTAAAGATTGATGCCCATTGTGTTGGAGGGGCAGACAGTATAAGTATTTGATGTAAAGATTGATGCCCATCGTGTTGGAGGGGCTGATAGTATAAGTATTTGATGTAAAGATTGATGCCCATCGTGTTGGAGGGGCAGAGAGTATAAGTATTTGATGTAAAGATTGATGCCCATCGTGTTGGAGGGGCAGACAGTATAAGTATTTGATGTAAAGATTGATGCCCATGGTGTTGGAGGGGCAGATAGTATAAGTATTTGATGTAAAGATTGATGCCCATCGTGTTGGAGGGGCAGACAGTATAAGTATTTGATGTAAAGATTGATGCCCATCGTGTTGGAGGGGCAGATAGTATAAGTATTTGATGTAAAGATTGATGCCCATCATGTTGGATGGGCTGATAGTATAAATACTTTATGTTTCCTGTGTTAGTACATGGTCAGAGACTTCGAAAGGAGAATTTTAAAGTAAAGAATGTAAATTTTAATTGGATTTTATGCCAGTAACACATGAAATAGACAATGTTAATGATCTTGTTTCTCAAATCTAAATGAAACACTGCATTATGCTAGTGCATTATCTTACCCAAAACAACCGAAGGATGCAATAGCAAAAAGTGTTAAAGTAACTGAAATGCATTGAAATTCTAAACAGAACTCAGTGTATATTTAAACATTAATATCTTTGAGAACGTTTTACAGAGAATTTTTAGGTGTAATATAATATGTGTTTTCTTTGTTTCTAGTGCACTCCTTGTCGAGAAGGAATGGGATGGATGATGAAGATCATGGATAGATTTGGTATTGCATTTACACCACATTCCCCAAAAATGATACAAACATATCTCATCTTAAATAATATGTATGCAAGAGACCTCGTATTTCATAATTTGTTTGCACGACAGACTTTTCCATTGAATTTAACAGCACATGAGAGGACCATGATGTAGCTATCAGGCAAAATACAGAAACCTGGAAAACCACTAGTTAAAATATTGAGATTGCTAGTAGCTATGTAGCTATCATACCAAATACAGGAACCTGCAAAACCACTAGTCAAAATATTGAGATTGACACTAGCTATGTAGTTATCATGCTAAATACAGGAACCTGGAAAACGACTAGTCAAAATATTGAGATAGCTATGTAACTATCATACCAAATAAAGAAACCAGGAAAACCACTAGTCAAAATATTGAGATAGCTATGTAGCTATCATACCAAATACAGAAACCTGGAAAACCACTAGTCAAAATATTGAGATAGCTATGTAGCTATCATACCAAATACAGAAACCAGGAAAACCACTAGTCAAAATATTGAGATAGCTATGTAGCTATCATACCAAATACAGAAACCTGAAAACCACTAGTCAAAATATTGAGATAGCTATGTAGCTATCATACCAAATACAGAAACCTTAAAAACCGCTAGTCAAAATATTGTGATTGCCAGTGTTATGTGGCAGTAGGTCTACATCTACACACATGATAAAGCCAAATGTTATTCAAAGATTTGCCAGTGTATTTTGTGACAGTAGATATATGTCTACACTCATGATAAAGTCAAATGGTATACCTAGAGATTTGCCAGTGTGTTGTGTGGCAATTGATCTAGGTCTACACTCATAGTAAGCCAAATAGTATAACCACAGATTTGGCAGTTACCTATTATTATATATCTGTGATAAAAGTGAATTTCCTTTACACATACATGTGCAATATATGGCATAGTTAAGAGAACATTATTGTTTTTGTTACTATTTTATGTTATAACTGGACCCTTGAAAATGTGGGAAGGTGAAGGTCATTGGGGGAATGTATCATTAATAGACTGCATTTATTTTTTTTTCTTGTAAGGTTTATTCAGTTAATTTTTGCCATCTCTGTTTAGGTTTGTTCATTGAATCTTTGCCTTCTCTGTTAAGGTTTATTCAGAGAAGCATTACCTGCTCTTTTAGGTTTATTCAGTGAAGTATTGCATGCTCTATTAAGGTTTCTTCGGTGATTCATTGTCATTTCTTGTTAAGTTTATATACTGAATCGTTGTCAGTTCTTTTAAGGTATATTCAGTAAATCTTTGCCTTTTACAAAAATTTAAGTCCAGCAGTCCATACATGCCAACCATTATGCTTATGGTGTAATCATTATGCTTTTTTTCACTAAATTACGCCTTATGCGTAGATGTACATGGATTACGCTTTTTCAGAATATCCCCCTCCCAAAAAATTAATAATTTGGGGGTTTTTTTCATTTTTATTAACATCCCACTAGTTGCACAGAACATATTCTAGAAAAGACGGCTTCTGAGTAACTATGACATTAAAGTATACTTGTCTGCGACTTTCCTTAGTGTTATGTTCTATTTATAGCAGCTGCCCTATTTCCAAGAAGATGTCTGTTTCTATTTATAGCAGCTGTCTGGCTTAGGACATAACAGACTGGTTTCTAATTTTTAACTATGCTCACATATTCTTTATTAAACATAATGTGAGGTACAGAACCATTCTGTAGGAATTTGGCAGTAAAAATCATCCTATTTATTGTAGTCGATGCACATGTTATGGCAAAAATATTTCTCAAATGATTTCACAGATGGATTAGAAGAAATAAAATGGAAAAAAATGACTTGGAGATAAATACATGAATAATACAATACAGTGCCATTCTAGGGTAGCTTCTCACCCATTGCAAGCTGTGTGGAATGGATTTTAATATTGGTCATAGTGTAAAACAAAGATGCCTTGAATTTGATTATTTTGCTAACTCCATTACTAAGGTAACTACTTTTTTACTTCACTAAATTGTGGAAACAAATATAAATGCAGGGGCATTATTTACCAAGCTCTTAATAGAATACTGACTACAACTAGTGGTAAAAATACAGTTTTGGTTATGTTATATGTGGATTACGCTTTTTCTGCTCAGATTACTCCTTTTGTCCACTTGGATTACGCTTTTTCCTCACTTGATGAGCTTTTATATCTATTTATAATGACTGGAAATGCCTGTCCTGATGAGCTTTTGTATTTATTTATAGTGACTGGAAATGCCCGTCCTGATGAGATTGACTTGATGTACGAGCTTACAAAACAAATTGAAGGTCACACCATATGTGCTCTTGGTGATGGAGCAGCTTGGCCAGTGCAGGTAAGATGGCATCCTACTGTTCCATATTTTGCCCAGGATTCAGTTTTGAAAGAAAAGGAATTTCTCAGGTTTTCCTTACTCTTTATACTGGCTATTTAAGAAGTACCTTGATGTCTTGAACATTATTAAAAGAACTTTTAATTCCCTTTTTTCTGGTCTCCAATGTGTGTAATTTGAATTATAGATTACATGACTTAGTTCTGCTGTGCACCTATTAGAAAAAAACCTATCTCTGCTTGGTCATTTTCATTTCTTGGACTTGATTGGTAAATTTTGATCAATAGAGATGACAACTATTTTTCCCTTTTCTATATTTTGTAATTCAATTATTTCATTCTCAGAAGCTGCGATTGTCTCATCTGGCAAAGTTCCCCTATTTAAAAACTTCTAAATTCTGAATGAAATTTGTAACATTTGTGCTTAGATCACATACAGTTTCCATAAGTATAATATCTAAATAAATTTCATCCACAATACATGAAATTAACATGGAGGTATGTCAATATTCTCTACATTGTGCATGTTGCAAATGCAAACAACTTCACCTTACACCTGCCAGACTCCTAGAACTTCATAATATCTGTGGAGATCCCACTAAAAGACAGGTAACATAGTATGAACTCTCTAGTTGTGATCAAGATGGCCACTGCAGGTAAGGGAACACTTTCACTAAACATTCTCTTGGGAACAGAAATTTGGCCAGTGCAAATAAAGGAATGCAATGTTTTAGAATAATTTTTTCCTAGACTCAGCATCATTATATTCTGGTAACATCAGATTAAGGTAAAAGCATGATGTTCATCAAATTATAACATAAAATTTACTCTGAGAAAATAATTTTTAGTATTTATTGAACACATTATGTGAATCAGATGTTCTCAAAATTTTAATTTCTGCATGAAATTTGTAACATTTGTGCTTAACAAAAATTTGTTAATTGAATGGCTCTTTTAGCAGAGTTTTAAGTATAATGTCATATTTTAGAAGATGGCAGCCTCATAACATGAATCCATATAGTTTTGATGACAAGGAGATTTCATTGCTTCTCAAACTTGCAAATTTGGGAATGAATAATGTTGTCAGTTGATGATTGAGTACTGCAGTTGGAGACTGAGTACTGTAGTTTCCATAGATATGTTGTTTTATAGGTTTTTAAATGTAGGGCTTGCAGTGACTACAAAATACGTAAAAATTGGTACTCTATGAAAAAGACAGCATTCTGAGTAATACTAGATGCTGATACATGTCACCAGCCATGTTGAAACATGATATATATACAGAATGATTTACAGTATTACTAGAGGCAATAGAAGTTGGTTTCACCATCCATACTGTATCATCATACATATTACCAGCCATGTTGTATCATGATATCACCAGCCATGTTGAATTATGATTCATATACAGCCATGTTGTATATCACCAGCCATGTTGAATCATGATACAATAACAGCCATGTTGTATTATATTTACATTCATGTTGAATCATGATACATATACAGCCATGTTGTATCATATTTGCAGTCATGTTGAATCATGATACATATCAGAATGATTTACAATGTTACTAGAGGCAGTAAAGTTTTACCATCCTTACTGTATCATAATGCATATCATCAACCATATTTTTTCATAATATATATATTGCATTTCTTTACAATATTTCTGGAGGCAATAGAGGTTGGTTACCATCTGCCTCAGGTCTGGGAGGTCATGGGTTTGAACTCTGTGAAGGTCATACCATTGACTTATAAAGAATGGTACCAACAAAAGGCTAGTGTTAGGATTGATCAGCCTTGTGTCAGAATAATGTTCTGGGTGTGCCATAATGCCCCAGTGATAAATGTCACTATAAATTGCCACACCACTGGTATTGTATCAATATGACTAAAATTTATAAAGCTACATTAAAAATCCAAAACACAGACACACACACAGAGGATGCTTTCACCATCCATATTGTATCATAATACATATTACCAGCAATGTTATATCATGATACAAAATCTCAATCATGTACAATGTTACTAAAGGCAGAGGTTGGATTCACCATCTATGTCATATCCCTGCCTTGTTGTTTCATATTTATCATGAGCAATGTTGTATCATGATAGATATCCCCCATCATGTTGTATCATGGTATGTATGACTATGTTGTATTTTGATACATGTCCCCCATCATGTTGTATCATGGTATGTATGACTATGTTGTATTTTGATACATGTCCCCCATCATGTTGTATCATGGTATGTATGACTATGTTGTATTTTGATACATGTCCCCCATCATGTTGTATCATGGTATGTATGACTATGTTGTATTTTGATACATGTCCCCCATCATGTTGTATCATGGTATGTATGACTGTTGTATTTTGATACATGTCCCCCATCATGTTGTATCATGGTATGTATGACTATGTTGTATTTTGATACATGTCCCCCATCATGTTGTATCATGGTATGTATGACTATGTTGTATTTTGATACATGTCCCCCATCATGTTGTATCATGGTATGTATGACTATGTTGTATTTTGATACATGTCCCCCATCATGTTGTATCATGGTATGTATGACTATGTTGTATTTTGATACATGTCCCCCATCATGTTGTATCATGGTATGTATGACTATGTTGTATTTTGATACATGTCCCCCATCATGTTGTATCATGGTATGTATGACTATGTTGTATTTTGATACATGTCCCCCATCATGTTGTATCATGGTATGTATGACTATGTTGTATTTTGATACATGACCCCCATCATGTTGTATCATGATGCATGTCATGAACCATGATGTATCATGATACATAACATGCTGTATCACAGAGTAATAGAACTGGCTTTATATCACAAGAGTAATAGAGCCGTGTTCTGCCAGCCGTGTTGTAGCATGAATTTTATCATGACATGATCATTGTATTTATTTGGAGGGCTTGTAAGTACACAAACACACACACAACACACATATACATACACACACACAAAATAGGTTACCAAGTGTTATATCTCCATAACAGTGGTGGGGCATGTAGTGTTATCCTCGTTCATCTGTCTTCCTATAATACCTTGATTAGGTTTTGTGTTTAAGTCAGTTTTCAGGCACCAAGGTGAAACATTGTCATTTAGGTTGGTTTTCAGGCATTGGGTGTGACATTGGCATTTAGGTTGGTTTTCAGGCACTGGGGTGTGACATTGGCATTTAAGATGGTTTTTGAGCACTCTGGTTTAACTGGCATTTAGGTTGGTTTTTGTGTTTTGGGAGGTAACATTGACATTAGGATGGTTTTCAGGCATTGACGTGTGACATTGGCATTTAGGTTGTTTTTCAGGCATTGGGGTGTAACATTGGAATTTAGGTTGTTTTTCAGGCATTGGGGTGTGACATTGGCATTTAGGTTGGTTTTCCAGCATTGGGGTGTGACATTGGCATTTAGGTTGGTTTTCAGGCATAGGGGTGTGATGGACTTTTAGGTTAGTTTTCAGTCACTAGGGTGTGACTGGCATTTAGGTTGGTAACATTGACATTAGGTTGGTTTATTGGCTCTGGGGTGTGACTGGCATTTAGGTTTGTTTTCAGGCATTAGGGTATAACATTTTCATTTAGGTTGGTTTTCAGGCATTGGGTGTGACATTGGCATTTAGGTTGGTTTTCAGGCACTGGGGTGTGACATTGGCATTTAGGATGGTTTTTGAGCACTCTGGTTTGACTGGCATTTAGGTTGGTTTTTGTGCTTTGGGAGGTAACATTGACATTAGGATGGTTTTCAGGCATTGGGGTGTGACATTGTCATTTAGGTTTTTCAGGCATTGGGGTGTAACATTGGCATTTAGGTTGGTTTTCCAGCATTAGGGTGTGACATTAGCATTTAGGTTGGTTTACAGGCATAGGGGTGTGACGGACTTTTAGGTTAGTTTTCAGTCACTGGGGTGTGACTGGCATTTAGGTTAGTAACATTGACATTAGGTTGGTTTATTGGCTCTGGGGTGTGACTGGCATTTAGGTTTGTTTTCAGGCATTAGGGTATAACATTGACATTTAGGTTGGTTTTCAGGCATTGGGGTGTGACATTGGCATTTAGGTTGGTTTTCCTGCATTAGAATGTGACATTAGCATTTAGGTTGGTTTTCAGGCATGGGGGTGTGACTGACATTTAGGTTGGTTTTCAGTCACTGGGGTGTGACTGGCATTTAGGTTTGTTTTCAGTCACTGGTGTGTGACTGGCAGTTAGGTTAGTTTACAGGCATTTGTATTTGATAGGCAGTTAGAAGCAAATTTCTTTTGCTCTTTTATCTTTGATTTTTTTTCTGGATCATGCAGCAACATGACAGGCAAGACATGCCTTTTTTTGTATCCTTCTTATTTGTATTTCATTTTTATATTTTTTATGGTCTCATTAGACATTTTCGGCCAGAATTTGTATCCTTCTTATTTGTATTTTATTTTTATATTTTTAGGGTCTCATTAGACATTTTTGGCCAGAATTTGTATCCTTCTTATTTGTATTTCATTTTTATATTTTTTAGGGTCTCATTAGACATTTTCGGCCAGAATTGGAGAGGAGAATGAAGGAATATGCAGTCAGTAAACCTCAAAAGAAAAAATCAATTGCAAAACATTGAAGCTAACTTGATATTTTATTGACCTTTTTAATATATGTAATTCACTACAGGAAAAAGGGTTTCTGCATCCAGTTTACAGTGGTGTACATCAGAACATTAGGCAATGAATTACTTGCTAGACAAGTATAATTTTCCATGGATTTTTAGAGAAAAAACATATTTGCTAAAACATATTTATTAAGAAATAGGACATTCATATTGCTGTGTAGTTGAAATACACTAAATGGAAATAAAGTCTGTGTTTACCTTTACAGTTATTTCTCTCATGGTATTTAGTGTCTAGATTTATTACCTGTATACACTCAGAATTCAAGTAGACATCAAGATTAGTGTTCTATTATGCACATATCATTTTTTTACAAATACTTTAACCATTTCTATAGCATTATTTTGTAGGGGTCAATATTCATCTCTCTCCCTTTTTATTCCAGTCACCACTTGTGGCCTACAGTTTTATAAGTTCTCATCTGTAGAATCAGCTATAAAGCAGATATCTTGCCATGGGTGTTTATTGTTTCCGTTATTCATTAATCATGCTAATACTGTATGTGATATAATTACCCAGGTGTACAGACCTCTCTAATTTTGTGTTCATGGGTGCAGCCATATTCAAATCATGTGACTGTCCACCATAAGTTACTGTTCACTTCTGTGGTTTGCCTGAGAGATGATCATTTCCTACATGATGATTCTGAATACCAGCATTTATCTTAAATAGTCATGTCAACAGAAAAGCTTATGCATGTAGATAAGTGATGTTTTATAGCAAATTGGATAAAAATAATTCCAAATTACAAATGATTAGCATGATCAGAAGGTAAATAAAGATAATCACTGGGCAATGCCGATTAAGTCATCTTAGTTATTCCCATTTTAATGGACCAGATCAAGTCTGGTATAAGAGCTGCTTTCAGATAAAAATAAATAAAATGACGACACATTATATCTGCAAATGTGAAATACTGAATAGCTTTGATATGTGCTCCAGATATTACCATCATCAGTCAGTTATAGTTTTTCAGATAAAATGCACTTAACACCTTAACCATGAGAATGATGCAGTTTTAGCTGACCTGACAAGAGTACACTTTAAAGTATTTTAAAATTCTCACACACACCCTCCACCTCGAATTACTGTCCTACTAACTAACATCTTGATGCAATGAGTGGGAAGGTCAAAGGACAAAAGGTCGTTATTCTGACTTTTACAGTTGTGAAAAGGGTGTAGGATAAAGTCAGAGATTAAATTGTCACAGTTATTTTTATTTGAGTTTTGAAAAAAGAGAATGTCAACAAGTAACAATATGACTTACGTAATTTTTTAAGTTTTCATACTGCACAAATTAGGACCATGATTTATTTGTCCTATTAAATCTAGTACTGATACAATAATACATTTTTACCTGATAAACTCATGCCCAAAACCACCACTTCCTGTTTACAATTTAATTTATTAACGAGAGACAAGATATTTGCTTCTATCATGCATATCTTGTAATCTTACTCAGTAATTGAAAAAACAAACCATGCCCAGAATTGAAAAACTCTTATCAACATCACCACATTCTTGTAAAACACACCTTTTCTAAGAAACAAACCAAAACTATTGATTGCCTAATTATTGTCAAAACCACTGCATTGTGCCCTACTTGATTATTTAATAGTTATTTCAGTGTGTAATATTTGTATCAATTAGAATACTGAGCATGTATTAGTACCTCTGTGTAATTATGATCACTCAAGAAAAAGTGAATGGAAGAAAGAATGATGCAGATAAAAATTAATTGTTTATAGTGCAGAAAAATCCAATATACATGTAATAAAACAATGTTATATTTTACTGATTTATCCATCACAGTTTGTTATTTGTTTTGAGATCTATTAACAGTATAACACCATAAATATTTAAATTAATTTATTCCTTTTAGATGCTCACAGTAAAATGTAAAACTCTTTATAGTTTTAAGTTACTACAATTACACAATCTCCAGAGAAGTGGTCTGTTAACAGGACAAAGAGTAATACATAAAATTGATTAATTTGTGCATTACAAATCTGCTTTTAAAATGACACTTGGATTGTATTGGTTGTGTAAGTTACATGAGATAAATTATTACCATAAGTAATTGAAATATGTGTGAGGTTAACAGATCTGTTTTCATAACTAGTCAAAAGTAGAAAGTTTGCATGCTCGGCATCATCAGCACTGTAATGGCCGATGTTATTGCTGACATTTATCAGCTATGAGGAGATAACTATATAAACTCTGTCTATACTGAATAAGTGAAAACAACTTGTGATTAGTAGACTAAACATCACTTCAAAGGCTGTATAAGGGCCATATTTGTTGAAAGATTGTAAATACCTAATTGGATAAATAAGTTTATTAATAAAAAAATGAAGTTAAACATATATATATATATATATATATATATATTTGGTTGGCTTCCGCTAGTCTGAGAGACGATGGAAATGCACCCATGAAAGGTGTCCCAGTTTGTAGCTGTGCAGTGTCTTCTGTGACTATAAAGTCCCACACAGGAGTGGCAATCCTTGCTACAGTTGCTACACTTGAAGTATGAATCAGGTCTTGATTGGAACTGCATCCTCTTCCTCTGAGATCTTTTCTCATCAGCGAGCTGTCGTAATTTTTCCTCGCTGGCTTTCAGACCTGTGTACAGAGCATGTCACCAGCTGGACTTGTCGAGGGCAAGCTCTTTCCATGTGTTGACCTCTATTCCAAGAGCTTTCATATCCTGCTTGCAGACATCCTTGAAGCGAAGATGTGGCCGTCCTATTGATCTTCTGCCTGAGGCAAGCTTAGAGTAGTGAAGGTCTTTGGGGATCCGTCCATCATCCATTCAATGCACATGGCCCAGCCATCTGATGCGACGTTGGCGGAGGAGTGTGACCATGCTGGGAATTTTGGCCTGTTGAAGCACCTCATTGTTTGTCACACGATCGCTCCAGGTGATCCCGAGTATGCGACGGAGACAACGCATGTGAAAGGCACTCAGTCATTTCTCCTGAGAGGCGTACAGGGTCCAAGTTTCGCTGGCATACAGGAGAGTGCTAAGCACGCAGGCACGGTACACGGATATCTTACTGTTTAATGTCAGCTTGCTGTTGTTCCACACTCCCTTCGACAATCTAGAGAGAGTTGTTGATGCCTTTCCAATCCACTTGTTGAGCTCGGCATCGAGTGAGAGGTTGTTGGTGATGGTAGAGCCAAAGTAAGTGAACTCACTGACTACTTCTAGTTTGTAGTTGTTAATGGTTATGCTGGGAGGGTCTGCGTCCTGAGCCATCACGTTGGTTTTCTTTAGGCTGATGATCAACCCGTATTCATCACATGCTTTAGCAAAGCGGTCCATCAGGCGTTGTAGTTCAGCTTCTGTGTGAGTGACTATAGCAGCATCATCTGCAAAAAGCATGTCCCTAATGGTTACTTTCCTTACTTTGCTCATTGCCTTCAGTCGTGCCAAGTTGAACAGTCTGCTGTCTGAACGCGTGTGCAGGTAGATCCCTTCTGTGGACGTCCCAAAGGCGTACTTAAGCAGGACAGCAAAGAAGATGCCAAAGAACGTGGGGGGAAGGACACAGCCTTGTTTCATTCCGCTGTGGATATTGAATGGTTTGGACGATGAGCCATCATACTGCATTGTGCCTTTCATGTCTTCATGGAAGGACTGGACCATGCTTAACAGCTTTGGAGGGCATCCAATCTTCGTCAGGATTTTGAAGAGTCCGTCTCTGCTGACCAGATCGAATGCTTTGGTGAGGTCTATAAAAGCCAGGAAGAGGGGTCTGTGTTGTTCCCTGCATTTCTCCTGCAGTTGCCTGATGGAGAAGATCATGTCGATTGTGGACCTCTCTGCGCGGAACCCACAGTGAGACTCTGGATACACTCTGTCGGCAAGCGTCTGCAGTCTGTTCAGGATGACTCTAGCGAAGATTTTACCCACGATGCTGAGAAGTGATATGCCCCGGTAGTTGTTGCAGTCACTTCTGTCGCCCTTGTTCTTATACAGGGTTATGATGTTGGCGTCTCTCATGTCCTGAGGCACTGCACAATCATCCCAGCACTGGCAGAGAAGATCATAAAGGTGTGTGAACAGCACACTGCCGCCACACTTGATGACTTCTGCTGGGATGCCATCCTTTCCTGGGGCATTACCTGTGGTCAGTTTCTCTAATGCCAGCTTTAGTTCTGTCTCAGTAGGTTTCTCATCCAGTTTGGTCAAACAAGGGAGGTTTTCAATGGCGTTGAGGGCATTGTTGGTCACGTTATTCTCTCTGGAATACAGTTCGGAGTAGTACTCCACCCAGCGCTCCATCTGTTTGCCCTTGTCATGAATGATATCTCCTGCAGAAGACTTCAGTGGAGCTATCACTTTCTTCGTTGGTAATTAGTGATGTTCGAAAGACTGAAGTCATCAACGACGAACTTGCAAGACTCCATATCGATATCGCCTCACTTCAAGAGACACGGCTACAAGATTCTGGGTCCCTCAGAGAAAAGAACTACACGTTTCTGGCAAGGAAAGAGCTCAGACGAAGTTAGGTAGTATGGTGTTGGTTTTGCTGTCAGAAACTCTCTGCTGGCTATGTAAGAACCCTGCCAACAAGGAAACGAAAGACTGCTATCTCTTCGCCTCCACACCACAACCGGGCTAGTTAATCTAATCAGTGTTTACGCTCCCACACTCAGTGCCACCACAGATACCAAGGATGCGTTTTACAACGAGTTCAACTCGCTCATCGACAATATTCCCAAGGAAGAGAACTTGATATTACTAGGCGACTTCAAGTGGGTACCGATACCGACTCCTGGCCTTTGTGTCTCTGCAAGTTTGGCATTGGGAAGATGAATGAAAACGGGCAACGTCTACTAGAAATGTGCTCGTTCCACAACCTCAGCATCACCAATTCATTTTTTCAAACAAAACCACAGCACAAAGTGTCTTGGAGGCATCCCCGATCCAACCACTGGCATCAGCTGGACTTGATTATTACAAGACGTTCAGCCATGAAGGGTGTGCAGCTTACTCGTACATTCCACAGCGCTGACTCTCTAGTCTGCTGTAAATTTAAGCTTCAAACAAAGAAGATCCACCACTCTAGACAAGTGGGTAAACCACACATCGATGTGAGCAAGACGTCATATCCAGACAAGGCTGAATAATTCACTTACGCCCTCTCCAAGGCGTTCAGTTCAGAACCTCCCTACGGCAGTGCCAAAGAGAGATGGGACAACATCAGAGATACTGTGTACAGTGCAGCCACAAGAATCTTTGGAAAGAAGCAGACAAAGAACAATGACTGGTTTGACTCCAATCCCGCCACACTCATGCCAGCAATAAAAGAGCGTCGCAGTGCCCACCTGGAATTCAAGTGTTCTCCCTGCGAGAGGATACTACAAGCATATAGGTCTACCAGAAGCAAAGTGCAGAGGTTAGCACGGCAATGCGCTAATGAATACTGGCTTCTACTCTGTCGGAGCATCCAGTCAGCAGTAGACAACGGAAACATCAGAGGCATGTATAATGGCATAAAGAAAGCAATGGGTCCAACGAAGAAAGTGATATATATATATATATATATATATATATATATATATATATATATATATATATATATATATATATATATATATATATATATATATAGTAACTGAAATACTTAAGCTTGCATCACATAATTTACATCATTTCAGTTTTTACAAAGTGAAGTGTTTTGGTTTGCATGTGACCAGTCTATTCTTATAGTCACTCAAGTGCTCTTGTAGTCTGAATTCTTATGAAAAATACATATTTTGTGTATTTAAATTATATCAAGTTGTTCGAACAACACCCACAGACCCTTCTCTGCCTCTTTCTCTATCCCAGATTATGTGGGACTGTTTGTATATTTTGTATATTTAAATTATTATAAGTTGTACAGTACTACCGGTTTATCTCAGGACAGCGGTAATACTGTCAACATAAGCAGTTGCTGAGGTAAGTGTTATAGTGGGGGTGGGTGTGAAAAATATATATTTAGAATATACAACTGTATCTTTTTGTGAAATTAGTCTGTAAGGGGCAACTTTTCATCAGTGCTTAAGATCTATACTCTGTGAAAATAAAGACTTGAAAATTTAATTAAATGAATGGTACAGACAAAACCAGTTTGAAAAAAAAAACACTTCTATACTTGCAACTTACGTTTCTGTTAACTTTACGATGTACTGTACTGTCAACCAATATGCCAATAGCACTTGGTTGCATGTTCATAAATTGGCCTAGATTTTAGGCTGTCTGAGACAACAGAGGTAAATGTCGCCAAGTTTTTAATTATTAATCATAAACCTTGTACATTTGTAAGACAATTCCTGAATAGGTATAGTTAAAATTTTATCATAACAGACAGAGATGTAGATAGTTCTGAATTTTATGCAAGCTTCTTCTGTTTTAGCCTTGATAGGTGTTATCTCTCTATGGGATGCTGAAACTTTTCTAAATGTCTGTGTGCTTCTTCCAATATTGCCAATGAGCTTGATTGTGAAAAACAAATCTGGTCAAACCATTGCACTTCAAAAATGGCACCGCTTATAAGCATCGTAAGCATGAAGTTGCTTTTTTCCAACTGAAAACGAATCATGCACAACAATATTGGTTCCAGTCTCTGATAAACTTTGAAAATGCAACAATCGATGTAAATTTGGTACCGGCTTTATTTAATGAAGGGTGAGTTATGTTTATAAAAGATTTTAACTGGCTAGTTTTCATGAAGGGTGCATTGTTTTTTTATAAAAGATTGTATCTGACTGGTTTAGATGAAGGGTGCAGTGTTTTTATAATAGATGTAGCTGGCTTGTTTTGATAAGGGGTGCAATACTTTATAATTGATTGTAGCTGGTTTGCTTTGAAGAAGGTTGCTAAGGACAACTAACCCCATCTCTACCAAAGACAACTAGACGAAGACAACGTATGACGAGACCACAGCCAAACGAACATACAACAAAAGAACAGGCTTGAGGCGATATAGACTTATCCCGGATCAGTCCCACCTACAATACACAGCGGGAAGGTACAAACACTCACACATCTCCCACTAGACCAAATGAAACAACCAACAAAACATAATGAAGAACTCTGGAAAAGCAACTTAACGGCAACTAATGCCCTATAAGACTAAAGAAGCCACGGTGGAAGAAAATCCAACAAGAGAAGCACAGTCGAAAAGATTCAATAAATAACTTCAAAAATTGCCAACTTTCAAAATTGCCTGAAAACCATCAAAGCAAGTGATAGCTCTGCCTACTGCCCCACAAACCCGCACCTCAAACTTAACACGGCATAATCCCTTCCGGAGACATCAAACATGTGCTAGGAAAAACATACTAGCAAAACCTGGGTAGGATCATAACCTCAGAAAGCTTGGGCTGAGCAAAGACTTCCTACCATACAGGAGTTGCATCGATCCAAAGGCAAAGACAAAGACAGTCAAAGACAAAGGCCAAGACAGTCCAGACAAAATCTCATCTGCTGTCCCGAAATTCCCACCACGGACGAGCTCAAAGGCAAGGGGCGGTTCAGGCGAAACTGCCGACTGCCCAACAATCTCACTCTAGACAAGCTCAAGCAAGGGCACAGTACAGGTGGCACTACCTACTTTCCCAAAATCCCCAAGACAAGATTAAAGGTAAGGGGAAGTTTATGCGGCACTGCCTGCTCCCCAACAAAATCCCAAAACTCTCATTCACTATGAGTTGGGATTTTCCCCTCACATGAAAGAGATACCCGCTCCTTTTAAATTCACTTCCCTTATTGACAAAGAGCCTCCCCCCCAATTATAACCAATGGTCTTCAGTTTGGCATGAGAAGACCCGTACCAAACCCTCGATCCTCTTGATTCTCCATTGAAAATGAACACTAAACACAATGCAACTATTACTGTAACATACAAAGGAAGGCTCACTTCCTATCTGATTCAAAAACACTTTCGGCACACAAAAGTACACTCTATACTCAAAATTTCAACACAAAAGTCATTCAAAATTGAGAACCACACTCAAACGCGTGGATGTTTGCATAGGTGGCTTGCACAATATCAGCATAGGTCTGTCCGCTAGTACAACTGGACATCATTCGACGCGGTCTTACAGTTTAAGTGCGTGCATTCCTTTTCCTGTCTTTTGTGTGGATAGTATAGAAAATTTGTTTGCTTGCGCATTCGTTGGTGAGACAGTATATGGCTATAGGATATGTGTTTGCATGCGTTGGTGCGACAGTGTTGTTTTTTTTTGTTTGTTTTTTTTTTCTCTTCACTCGTTGGTGTGGATAGTATATATTATGTGTTTTATGCTTGCTGGTTCGTTGGTGTGGATAGTATATGTGGGTTTTTTTGCTTCTCATCCCGATTATGTGGATATTATATTGTGTATTTTATGCATGCTTGTTCATTGGTGAGGATAGTATATATTATGTTAAGTGAGTGTACGGGATATTTTCCTTCTCATTAGTGCTTGAAGTATATAATAGCATAGCGTTCGTCATTCGCGCCATATTACAGAACATAGATATGACTGGTAGCATAGTTATTTTATCAGTTAAGAGATAGTTGGTGGTGGGTCATAGATGGAGCCTACGTGCTGGACAAACTTGACTAAGAATGGAAGTTATCAGGTAGCCAGGACTTGGTAACGAAACTGAGATTAGCTAGTTATCATTTACAAACGATAATCATAGAAGAAGACAATTTAAGAGGATTGATCCGTCCAAATTATGTCAGAGTAGGAACCATGAAGAAAGTTCTAGATAATGTTTTCCAAGTGAGGTCTTATTTGGAAGACATCTTCCATTTAACGGAAATACCTTTTGTGAAAAAAATACCTAAATTATATGAAGAAAGGCGATGACCTAATGAGACATGTCATGAAAGAAGAAGTCCAAAAGATCTAGGATATGTCGAAAAAAGAAAGGACAAAGAAAACTAAAATAGAAGAGTTTGAGAAACCCAATGAGAATTTAATAAAAAAAATACAAGACAATTTCATAGCTCTGTGACATCCTGACTGGATGACAGAAGACAAAGAAGAGAAAAAGAAAACAGAAATTTTGTCCAAAGTAAGAACATGGTGGGAGTAGTGGAGACATTAGAAAAAGAAGGCAAAGACCCTTTTCATGGCCACTTCATATGCCTAGAAAAGATCTTAAGTTTCAATTTTGCCAGATATGTGTGTTATCTCTATGTGTCTATATTGCATGTCCTCCCTTTAGTAGTAGATGTGTGCGTATTTAGGTCAGCCACTTGCTAAAGTGTTGCAAGTGTCCAGTACCGTGAGGTCATGCCACCTATGCCGTTCCTCTTTCTCCCATACAAGATTCCCATTCCTAGGCTGATTTTTTGTTTTTGTCCATAAAAATCGTGTCCCCAAAATACTCAGGCTAAATTTGAATAACTCATTGTCCCTACGGTACCCCCTATACTACTGAAGTAGAATGTCGACGCACAACACTGCTCAATGCCTTGCCGTTAGTTTGTATTACATTACGGCTGGATGAGCTAAAAAGTAAAAATGACGTCCATGACTTAACCTTTCAACACTTTGGCAGCCAAATCCTTACAGATGTAGTAATTTATTTGCAATGTCTGAAGGCAGATACTGGTTTATAACCTATTTTTTTTTACAAAAGTCAAAACACTCTTGCACTTTTCCAGTCTGTTTTTTTTTCCAGGTGATTATATGTTCCATCAATTAACGTTCCTCGATGTTTACGATTTGCAAAGCAATATATTTCTGTAAGGAAATTAGATTTGTATTTTGCGACGTAAGTATCGTTTTTGACCGAGTGTGCCTCAAATGACTTTTTTGACATAGTGTGCCTCAAATGACTCTTTTGACCGAGTGTGGCACAAATGACTCGTTCACAAATTGAAAGATCCCAGTAGGGTGGCACTCTAAGATTTCGTACGTTGAATAGGTTAGAGTTTAAAAGAAAACTAATTACCAAGATTTTCCTCACTTGCTTTACTGTCTATTTAAAACTGACTCTGCCTATCTTAGGTAATGTTCAAAGAACATTTAATTTCTTTGATGTTCATGTATGATTTGATGAGGACAATTTGGGTTAAAGCGTGGAATTGTCCATTAAAATATGTGAAACGTTGGGAAAATAAAGAGAAATAAAGGCAACGGATTAAAAATGTAAATAAATAAATAAACAAATAAATAAATTAGGAACAGAAAGAGAGTTGTTGCGGAATCGATGGCGAATAGTTTAGAAAAATTGTAAAGAAACTGACCCGTGGAAGTTCATGCATGATATTAATATGTGAACTTAATTAAATCGGTTTGATTTTTTTTAACTTTTATAAATTTATTTATTTATTTACTTTTGTTCATTGCCTTTAATTCCCATTTAATTTCTCAACGTTTCACACATTTTAAGGGATAATTTCTTCTTTTAACTTCTTTCTATTTTTTATTCGATTCTCTCATCTACTCTCTGGTTTTTCATCCTCCTTTATATTTAGACTCTTCTCTTTAACGATTTAATTTGTCATCAGAACTTAGTTTGGTGTGCCAAATATATGCATATATATTTAAAATAATTTTTATCTTTAAAAAACATTATGAGCCACTGGCTTCACGCTATATCTTTTGTAATGTACATTGTGTTAATCTCCATCTACATGTTTACACTAAACATGCTACGATGTCTGAGATTTTACCCCATTGACTACATGCATTCACTTTAAAAAAAAAAAAAAGTTTCTCCCATTGACAAAGAATAGCACTTGTCACGCATTCCGTTGTCATTATGACAGCTTTATTTCGAATTCGCATTCCGTTGTCATTATGACAGCGTTATTTCGAATTCGCATTCCGTTGTCATTATGACAGCGTTATTTCGAATTCGCATTCCGTTGTCATTATGACAGCGTTATTTCGACAGCTAATACAATAGCAACAATGATGCAGACTGCAAGCTGACCTGTAAACTTTTACCTTTTTAACTATGAATGTTACATGGATTTGACTTCCCTATCCACAACGTTATAATTGTTGGTAAAATCGGACAGTTTTCTACTAATTCAACAGAACTCGTTGAAATTTTAAAAGGGGTGGACTAAAGAATTAAAGAAAAGATAATAAAAATATGCCCTAACGCTGACGCTTCTGCCTTTGGAACGGATGGACGGATATTGTGACCATATTATCTTGCGTTTCGGGGGATCGAAGACAATGCTTTATTTCTGCTATTCATTATATTGATCTTTTTTAATATTCACTATATTTATAAAGTCTCATATTGAATATTCACTATATTTATAAAGTCTCATATTTAATATTCACTATATTTATCAAGTCTCATATTGAATATTCACTATATATAGAAAGTCAGGTTTAAATATTTGCTGTATATAGAAATTCTTTTTGAATGTTCACTATATCTAGAAATTATATTCATTGTATGGATAAGTCGTTTTTAATATTTACTATATTTTACTATAATCATTTATAGGGCCCAACATATATCTATCCCACTATGGCCTGTTTCAGTATGCACGCTTTATCATTTATAGGGCTCCATGCACAACTATCCCACTATGGCCTGTCGTAGTATGCTCGCTTTATCATTTATAGGCCCCAATAAACAACTATCCCATTATGGCCTGTCGCAGTATGCACGCTTTATCATTTATAGGGCTCCATGCACAACTATCCCACTATGGCCTGTCGCAGTATGATCGCTTTATCATTTATAAGGCTCAATGCACAACTATCCCACTATGACTTGTCGCAGTATGCAAGCTTTATCATTTATAGGGCTCAATACACATCTATCCCACTATGACCTGTCGCAGTATGCACGCTTTATCATTTATATAGCTCAATACACAACTATCCCACTATGACCTGTCTCAGTATGCACGCTTTATCATTTATAGGGCTCAATGCACAACTATCCCACTATGGCCTATCGCAGTATGCACGCTTTATCATTTATAAGGCTCAATACACAACTATCCCACTATGACCTGTCGCAGTATGCACGCTTTATCATTTATATAGCTCAATACACAACTATCCCACTATGACCTGTCTCAGTATGCACGCTTTATCATTTATAGGGCACAATACACAACTATCCCACTATGACCTGTCGCAGTATGCACGCTTTATCATTTATAGGGCTCAATGCACAACTATCCCACTATGACCTGTCGCAGTATGCACGCTTTATCATTTATAGGGCTCAATGCACAACTATCCCATTATGGCCTGTCCCAGTATGCACGCTTTATCATTTATAGGACTCCATGCACATTTTTCCCACTATGGCCTGTCGCAGTATGCACGCCTTATCATATATAGGGCTCAATGCACAACTATCCCACAATGGCCTGTCGCAGTATGCACGCTTTATCATTTATAGGGCACAATACACAACTATCCCACTATGGCCTGTCGCAGTTTGCACGCTTTATCATTTATAGGGCACAATACACAACTATCCTTTATGACATGTCGCAGTATGCACGCTTTATCATTTATAGGATCCAATACACAACTATCCCACTATGACCTGTCGCAGTATGCTCGCTTTATCATTTATAAGGCTCAATACACAACTATCCCACTATGACCTGTCGCAGTATGCACGCTTTATCATTTATAGGGCTCAATGCACAACTATCCTACTATGACCTGTCGCAGTATGCACGCTTTATCATTTATATAGCTCAATGCACAACTATCCCACTATGACCTGTCGCAGTTTTCACGCTTTATCATTTATAGGGCACAATACACAACTATTCTACTATGACCTATCGCAGTTTGCACGCTTTATCATTTATAGGGCACAATACAAAACTATCCCATTATGACCTGTCGCAGTATGCACGCTTTATCATTTATAGGGCTCAATACACAACTATCCCACTATGGCCGGTCGCAGTATGCACGCTTTATCATTTATAGGCCCCAATAAACAACTATCCCACTATGGCCTGTCGCAGTATGCACGCTTTATCATTTATAGGGCTCAATACACAACTATTCCACTATGGCCTGTCGCAGTATGCACGCTTTATCATTTATAGGCCCCAATAAACAACTATCCCACTATGACCTGTCGCAGTTTGCACGCTTTATCATTTATAGGGCTCAATGCACAACTATCCCACTATGACCTGTCGCAGTATGCATGCTTTATCATTTATAGGGCACAATATACAACTATCCCACTATGACCTATTGCAGTATGCACGCTTTATCATTTATAGGGCACAATACACAACTATCCCACTATGACCTGTCGCAGTATGCACGCTTTATCATTTATAGGGCTCAATGCACAACTATCCCACTATGACCTGTCGCCGTATGCATGCTTTATCATTTATAGGGCACAATATACAACTATCCCACTATGACCTATTGCAGTATGCACGTTTTATCATTTATAGGGCACAATACACAACTATCCCGCTATGACCTGTCGCAGTATGCACGCTTTATCATTTATAGGGCTCAATGCACAACTATCCCACTATGACCTGTCGTAGTATGCTCGCTTTATCATTTATAGAGCACAATACACAAATATCCAATTATATGTCAGAGGATGTACGCTTTGTCATTTATAGGGTCCAATACTCAACGCTCCAAACTATCTGCGTGTTATATCAAGGTGATATTAACTTTTTATGTGCTACTGTTGCCAAATATAGGTATGTTCTGGATCATTGGTTTGGAAGTCTTTAGTTAGCAAAATTATACTTTTCTCAAAACCTGATCATGTTACTTCAGCTCACCTTCATTACAAATATAACACAATTTATTAAGGTAGATCATAATTGGTACCCACCAAAACATCTCAGAGGCTAGATTGCACATGTCCGTCTTTCTATTTGTCTATCTCCACTTAGGGTCTCTATTTCTCTATTTGTTTGATCAACTCCTCCAAAATGTTTATGCGTGATGTTGAATTGTTTTGGAGGTAAAGGTGATATGTATAATGTATTATGAGGGTGCAAGTTAAATGTGATTTCTTATAAAAGCAATGCATTGCTTCTATCGTGTACCAACAAACCTTCCCACCATGGTTAACGTGCTGGACTCGATAGCGAATGGGTGCAGGTTTGAACCCTACCGACGGATTAGCACGAATCATCGACCGTCGTTTGTACTTCGGCAGGGCAATAAATTCCAACTGCCCTTGCAATAATTAACTATGTCTGTTACTGCGCATTAAAAAAGAGAACCTAGCCAATCCCACCACAGAGTTCTTAGTTTGCGTTCTTCCCGTCTACTATTTATAACGCATTGGCATGCAATTTGCTTAGTTAATACACAGCATACAAAATGAATTTTCGCAAGAAAGTTTTGAACTTTCTTATTTTTATCTGGTTATCCCATCTAATGTCCCTTTTACCGTTCTAGTTTTCGGTGATTTGTTTTAAACCGTGCACGGCAATTTTTGACTTAACGGAAATAAGTTAGAAAAAAAACTGTTTTAAAATTTCACATAGTTTTAATTCTGCATATTTGTTTCAGAATTATTCGTGTAGTTGGTAGATGAAAATACGAACGGCAGGTTACTAAGAGATTTCCTTGCAGAAAATCAATATAAAACAAACATGGCTGCAAGCAAAATTTTCTTTATTGATAATAAATTGATTCTGTCCAACAATGCAACATAGATATGATTTTCATGCAAAATATAATCTTATGAAATACCATATATATTCGATATTTATTGTATTTTAAATTAGACCTCTTTATAATAAGATATACACAATATATACATATATTAACTGAATATAAAATAACCCAAAATAAACAATAGCCATATAACATTAGCAATTATAAACAGAGACAATAAAGTATCACAATGACAAGGAATAAAATCAAATACCAAAAGTTCAGTGGCATGGGGCATTAATTGTTTAGAACAGCATGATATCAATAATAACTATTTGAAGTCATTTTGTTGCAAAAAAGACATTTCACTAAAATCATGATAATATAAGACAGTTGTTTAAAAAGTGTTCAGCATTCATTTTCAGTCATTATCTGTAAATTTATAATAATGTTAATGTTATTAACGCCAGTTTCCATGAGACGAGTTCACTTGTCATATTATATTACATCATTTAGAGAAACATACAAAATATTACTGACAAAAAAATTATTCAATTTTTCCACCCTTTTTTACTAATATGAAAACAAATTCACTTTGATCTTGACCTTGCACCATCATGACTACCTACACCGTAAAAGATGTACGTCAGTTTATTTTTTACGAGGCTGACGACTAAAGCAGATTGCAGAGATAGGGAACCAGACCACCTATACCGTAAAAGATGTACGTCAGTTCATTGTTTACGAGGCTTACGACTAAAGCAGATGACAGAGATAGGGAACCAGACAAACGAATCATGCACTGAATTATCAGATCTTTCCAGACGAAAAGTAAACAAATTTGACTCATCATTCTTTCCTAGTTTATTTAAAGATGTACCTATCTATATTTTCCGATTTTCTACCAACACATTTAATTACACAACCATCTCATTAGAAGGATATATCTCTCGTATTTTTAATTCTTATTTTAGTAACTTACCTTTATCACTGATAGTCATTTATCTGCACACCATTACACACACTCTCTCTGTCTCTCTGTCTCTCTCTCTCTCTCTCTCTCTCTCTCTCACACACACACACACACACACACACATGCGGGTGAACGAGTGCATATATATATATATATATATATATATATATATATATATATATATATATATATATATATATATATATATATATATATATATATATATATATATATATATATATATATATATATATAACTGCAAGATTAGATAGACAGATATTTAGATAGATTAAAAAGAAAAATTGCTCGAATACGAACACACGGTAGGGGTAGTAGAGAATTTCACGTGTTTTGCTTGTCGACGTCTTATCCAATACTTTTTCCAAGAGTATAAACTAACCACGCAACTGTTTATTTCATTAAATCAATTATCCGACCTAAGTTATGTCTACCTTATCTCATAGCCGGGTTGTAATTAGTGCATCCAGGTTAATGTACAGTAAACAGAAAGTTGGCTCAGCAAGAAAGGGCCTTAACATGTCAGCTCTAAGTACATACAATACAGCTGTTGATCGTAGTTCTAAAAACAGTATAGTGCTTCCCGGAAATAAAAAGTGCCCGCAATTTTCATTGGTTACATGAAAAGTGCCACAGCGCTCATTGGTTACATTCATAAAATGTGCGCAGAGGTTCAATGGTTACATAAAAAAGTGCCTCATTGACTCATTTATTGCTTAAAAAGTGCTGCAGTGGCTCATTGGATAGCGTGATAGAAGGCTGTGGATTTGAATCCTACCCAGAGCAGCCCGGATCGGAAATCATATCGAGTCTCGCGCCGAGGTGCACTTTACTACATTTGCCTCGGATCAATATAATCTACTATTTGCCAATTACCAGTCAACCAGTCATACGTAGGAAACTGATGGGGACCACTTGTTCATTTATCAGAATTTTGTCTTAAATGAAAGCAAGAGGATCAGGTGGGTCATATTGCCTGTATACATTTAAACTGAGAGCATCAGTAAGGCAGGTACTCTGGATTAACAACCCTATATATCTAGGCGATCTATACTCATATGGAACATTTATATTTTAAAAAAAATTATTTGCTTTCATGGCAACGGTGGCCATATCCAATACTTATGACCAATTTCACGCATTTGTAGAGGCGAGGCCTAATCTTGGGATGCACTCTGATAAATCGGTATAAATCTGGTAAAGACAGATTTGGGGCATGACGTATGGATATGGCAGAGTCCATACAAGCCTTGGCTACAGAAGATGAGGTGGCCCTGACTGCCTCGTATATTTTGTCATCAAGAGGATATGATTTTACTCTAGTCCATCCGTCTGTCCTGCATACCATCCATCTATTAATCTAGCTGAAATTTTTGTTGAGGTCAATTTTCTGTCCTTCATGATACATATAAATGAAGTATATTGACGGTGACCATATTTGGCAAAGTTATGCTCGTAAAAAAGATGAATCATGGCAGATTTGCTTTCGTATATGCGGAAATGTTGATTACATATGACATCGTCTACGACAATATCCACCACCCCGTTTCGACTTCCTTCACTTATGAAACTGACTGTAAACATTGTGAATCTGTTGGATTTAAATGACACAACTTATGATTATCATATAATTCGAACTTACATGACCATTAAAATAATAAATAATTTCCACATAAATAACCATTAAAAAAACAAATAAGTTACACATAAAAAAAACCATTAAAATAATCAATAATTTCCACAGAAATAACCATTGAAAAATCAATATTCTCCACATAAATAGCAATTAAAATAATCAATAATTTCCACAAAAATAAACCATTAACAAATCAATAATTTCCGCATAAAAAACATTTAAAAATCAAATAATTTCCACATAAATAACCATTAATAAATCAATAATTTACTACCAACAAACAATGAACATATAGGCGATTGGCTGAACGTTGTTTTTTTTCTTTCGTATGATTGTTTTTGTTTTTATTTTATTTAATGCATTAAAGATTGATTAATAATTATAGTTCTATTTTGCAAAAGATTTTATACAATCGCAATCCACATCGCTAAAATATTAGTCATTTTAAAATGAGAGGTGAAGACAATATTTGTACTAAAAAATGGATATAACATAATTACAATAAGCGTTGCTACATGCAGTTTTTCGCAGGGATGCACACGGCATCTGCATATTGGCAAGACATCAAAATATTCTGTTGCAACTGACAAGGCAATTTGTTTCTTCCAAGCCAGAATGCGTGCTTTTGTATGTAGAATGCATGTTTTATGTACTAAGTCTGACAACATATACTTAAACACTCCTTGCAGCGCGGAGGAAACAAAGGCATGTACCATTTAGCATTTAAAGTCTTAACATTGAATTTTATCAGGGTAGACAGTGAATTCCTTTCAACCAGGATTGTTTTCTTTTACACAAAGACAATTACTATACTTGAATAAATAGTTCGTCTATCTTCCAATCAGAACAACTAGTGGCGCACTAAGGATAAATGGCGCCCAAGGCAACGATGAAAGCCCAATGGGTTTTGGCGCCCCAAGACCACTGGTGCCATTGGTTTGGGCGCCCAAAGACTTCTAATGCCCGTTGCAACCGCTACGTCCGCCCTCTCTGCCCCACACCATACCCCTCCATTAGTACGATACTGAGAGCAACACATTTTTTTTTCAAGCTATTCGAAGCCTGAATTTAAGGTAAACCATAATCCCAACCCATCACATCCAGTCCTAGAGAAGTGAATGGTCCGTCTCTTATGTATGATTCAAAGAATACATAATGCATGCAGATATAAAAAATGATAACTTAGCACAATTACGGTATTAGGAGCAGTATACAAAGCAAATTATGACACTAACGCTTTTTTGCAAAATGCAATATATCACATAGGTTGCAGAAATGCAATACGTGATCTAGGTTTCAGAGATCCAATACATCACCTTAGTTTCAAGAGATGCAATAGATCATCCAGGTCTCTTAAGCTGCGATCAGTTATCTAAAGTTCAAAAGATGCAATCGACCATCTATGTCTTTTGAGAGGCAATCGATCATCTAGTTCTCTTGAGATGCAATCGACCATCTAAAGTTCAAGAGACGCAATCGACCATCTTGGTCTCTTGAGATGAAATCAACCATCTAAAGTTAAAAAGATGCAATCGACCATCTTGGTCTCTTGAGATGCAATCGACCATCTAAGGTTCAAAAGATGCAATCGACCATCTATGTCTCTTGAGATGCAATTGACCATCTAGGTCTCTTGAGATGCAGTCAATAATCTAAAGTTCAAGAGACGCATTAGATCATCTTGATTTCAAGATATGCAATTGATCATTTGACGTTTATGAGATACAATAGAAGCGTTTCAAGAGATGAAATACATAATCTAGGTTACAATAGATACAAATTAATCATCAGGGTGTCTCTTGCAATAGTATATCACACCAAACATTTTCAAAACTCACATGCGTGGATAAGCACAACAAGAGCAATATAACTATTACAAGCTTTCGTGCATTCTTTTAAGAATTCATCTCGATCTTATATTGCGACATGCTTTTTCCGCGATTTGGAGGAAAAGATTGATACTTGACCTTATTGTGGTCTCTATAACATACTGATCCTAATGTACTTGATCCCAAAGATTGACACAGAAAGATTCTATACTTTACGTTTTTATCGAATAAATCTCCTCTTTTTAATGTTTCAATCAATAAAGGTTTAGATTTGTGTGATAGGCTTGTTTTATATACGGCACAAATAGTTAATCTCACACAACGTAGATAATGCATTTCTGTCTTTATTAAAATATCTCAAAATACTTAATTATCTCATGATAAACGTAAGTGCCATAATGACTTTACATTTAAGACCAGATTTTGTAGCCAACTAGATACCTACAACGAGTTAACACGTTTATGTGCATGACAAGATAACTGACAAAGTTATAATTTTCTAGAAGAACATTGCAAGATGCATTTATGATAATTGTAAATCAATTGCTATGCATGGGCTATTTTACCAGTTTTTCCACACTTTCTGCATGAGTTATTTTCCATAACTGCTAAATGTTGGTTTAATTTTGTTTTATAACTGCACGAAAGACAGCTTCCTACTCGTATGGCAATGTTTATCTTGATTTATCTTAAAGATAATAAAACACGGCCCCAGTTTATATGGTAATATAAAATGGCGTTATCTATGGAAATATTTCAAGAGAAACACTTTGTTTCAAATGCTTCTTCACCATTACAAAATCGGTACATACATTGGTTTTTATAACGAAATTTGGAGAGAGTTCTGATTCTCTATGAACGTTCCTCCTCGAGAAAGGATAGAGTCTCTTTTACAATCCTTGTCTTTTGATCTGTTGGACGTTGCTCCGACGATTCAGTATGCTCCGCCTCTCTCTTGCATCTTCTGTCAAATTCTGAAAAATGACGTGCACCTGTTTAACCGTTGAATAGAGTCCACCAATACGCATATTGCACTAGCATATAGTACCATCCATACGCTAATTTATATTAGAATATAATATCATCCATTCGCTTATTTATATTAGAATATAGTATCATACATACGCTTATTTATACTAGAGCATTGTATCATCCATGACCTTATTCATGTTAGAATATAGTATCACCCATACGCTTATTTCCTAGAATATAGTATCAACCATACGCTTATTTCTTCTGGAATATAGTATCATGCATACGCGTATTTCTTCTAGAATCCAGTATCATGCATACGCTTTTTTATACATCAATACAATATCATCCATACGCTTATTTATACTAGAGCATTGTATCATCCATGCCATTATTTATATTAGAATATAGTATCATCCATACGCTTATTATATTAGAATATAGCATCATCCATACGCTTATTTATACATCAATATAGTATCATGCATACGCTTATTTATACATCAATACAGTATCATCCATACCATTATTTATATTAGAATATAGTATTATCCATACCATTATTTATATTAGAATATGGTATCATTCATACGCTTATTTATATTAGAATATAGTATCATCCATACGCTATTTTTATATCAATATAGTATCATCCATACCATTATTTATATTAGAATATAGTATCATCCATACGCTTATTTATATTAGAATATAGTATCATCCATACGCTTATTTATATTAGAATATAGTATCATCCATACGCTTATTTATACCAGAATAAAATAACATCCATACGCTTATTATACTAGAATATAGTATCATCCATACGGTTATTTATACCAAAATATAGTATCATCCATACGTCTATTTATATTAGAATATAGTATCATCCATACGCTTATTTATACATCAAAATAGTAATAACCATACACTTATTTATACTTGAATATAGTATTATCCATACGCGTATTTATACTAGACTATAATATCATCCATACGCTTATTTATACTAGAATATAATATCATCCATACGCTATTTCTACAACAATATAATATAATCCATACGCTTATTTATTCTAAAATATAGCATAATCCAAACGCTTATTTATAAATCAATACAGAATCATTCATACGCTTATTTACCTTAGAATATAGTATCATCCAATCGTATATTTCTACATCAATATAAAAATCTCCATACGCTTATTTGTACTAGAATATAATAACATCCATACGCTTATTTCTACTAGAATATAACATCCATACGGTTATTTCTACTAGAATGTTGTATCATCCATACGCTTATTTATACTAGAATATAATAACATCCATACGGTTATTTATACTAGAATATAATAACATCCATACGGTTATTTCTACTAGAATATATTAACATCAGTACGCTTATTTCTACTAGAATATAATAACATCCATACGGTTATTTATACTAGAATATAATAACATCCATACGCTTATTTCTACTAGAATGTTGTATCATCCATACGCTTATTTATACTAGAATATAATAACATCCATACGGTTATTTATACTAGAATATAATAACATCCATACGGTTATTTCTACTAGAATGTAGTATCATCCATACGCTTATTTATACTAGAATATAATAACATCCATACGGTTATTTCTACTAGAATGTAGTATCATCCATACGCTTATTTATACTAGAATATAATAACATCCATACGGTTATTTATACTAGAATATATTAACATCTATACGCTTATTTCTACTAGAATATATTAACATTCATACGGTTATTTCTACTAGAATATATTAACATCCATACGGTTATTTCTACTAGAAACTGGCGTCACCCCTACGCATATTGATTATAGGATTAAATGATCATGGCTGACATTTATCGATGTACAAATTTTGCTTTGTCACTCACAAACTAACCAAAATATCAGTATAACATGACCATTTATATCCAACCAGACTGAAGAAAGCTACGTGAAGTCTATAAAATGTGCGTTATACTAGAATATAGGCCTATCCATTCGCATACTTATACTCGAATATGGTGCCATTCACATGCATTTTTATACTATGATATAGTGCCATCCATACTCGTATTTATACTATAATATAGTGTCATACATACTCGTATTTATACTATAATATAGTGTCATACATAGTCGTATTCATGTTATAATATAGTGCCATCTATACGCGTATTTATACTAGAATATAGTGTTATCCATAAGCTTATTCATGCTGGAATATAGTACCATTCATACAATATTTTTGCTAAGATATAGCGTTATCCATACGCTTATTCAATATAGTGCCATCCATACAATATTTATACTCATATATATATAGTGCCATCCATGTTAGTATTTAACTAGAATATGGTGTCATCCATACGCTTATTCATAATAGAATATAATGCCAACCTTACTATATTTATACTAGAACAGATTGCCATCCTTACTGGTTGTTGTTGTTATTGTTGTTGTTGTTGTTCTAGAATACTAGAATAAAATGCCATTCATACGCATTTTTACACTAAAAAATAATGTCAACCAAGACCATCTATATTCAACGTTTATCAATGACATCTGTTACTTTACCAAACAAATTACAATTTTATAATTATGCAATTGATAATACGAGAACATAAATGAAACTATTGATTATTTAAATCAATCCTTCAAAGTGAACCTGTGATAGTGATCAAATGGTTCTCAGATAAAATCAGATGAAGGCTAATTCCAGATACATTTCAGTGCTTAGCAACAAGATAGATAATCTTTAGTTACCCGATTTTTGCATTTTGGCGAAACTACTTTTACTTTGGAAGAATCTGCAAGACTTGATGGTTAAAGGAGAAATGTATTAACATTTAAATTTTGACACAAATTTATCAGTAACCTTCAACAAATCTTCAAGACAAACAAATGTACTGAAATGAGTTGAAGGCTATAGTACATTAGACGGTCTAGTGTCTGCTTAACGTGCATGTGCTATGCCATATCATGAATGTTTGACTCGTGGTTTGGCACTTATCAGCCAGCTATACGTAACAGTAGCAAACTTAGCATTTGTGTGCTGATAAAGTAATGTGATGAACTATAAAAAAGTCAAACTCCCGTAATCTGTACTTAACAGTTTCAGACATGCTGATATGGTGACCTAGACAGGTTTAGACATGATGATACGGCGACCTGTACGTAAATAGGTTTAGATACGCTGATATGGGGACCTGACAGCCTTCCTCCACCAGTTAGCCGCCATAAATAGTCTAATGCTTGCTGAATGATGGTGTTACAACAACAACAACAACAACAACAACAATAACGCGACTATAATTTATTTTATTGTATGAACATTATAAAACCTTGACCAACTTGACCAACTATGCGCTGATGGATGCATGATTGATGTCTCTATGTTGTGTCATGTATTTGTAAGTTGTATCATTTGTTGTATTTGTAAATTGTCTAAAATCAAGTTCATGTTGTACCTGACCAGTGACATTAATGTGTGTGTGTGTGTGTGTGTGATTTGGTTTTTTAAAGTATCTTTAATAATATTTTCAGTCACATCGCTACGATGTCTGCAGTGTTATAGTTTATAGTGATATCTAGCACTGTGGCATCATGTATAATGATATCCCACCCAGTCATATTATCCTGACACAAGGCAGACCAGTCCTAACACTAACCTCTTAATGATGAGCGCCTAACAAGGCAGCTGTTAGTACTATTTGAATAAGTATTTGATATGACTCGGCTGCGGTTCAAACTTGCGACCTCCCCCGCATCAGAGGTGAACGCTCTAACCACGGACCATGATGTATATAATTTTGTTCACTTTAGAATTATTGATTTCTCTCTTAACATCTCATACCCAATACTTATAAAAATGGTACTAACAGCTGCGCCGCTTGGAGCTCAGAATTAAGAGGTTAGTGTTAGGATTTGTCGGCATGGTGTCAGGATAATGTGACTGGGTGGGACATCATGCTACTTGTCTGCGGTATGATAACCCCTTGCTTGAAATCATTACAAACTGCCACACTGCAGACTTTGTAGTGATATGACTGAAAAATCCTTAAAGCTACGTTATCAAATCAAAACCACACACACACGCGCGCGCGCGCGCAGAATCAATCTTATTGTTGCGTACCGTTTTTCATTTGGGTGAAATTATTTATTCAAATTATTATTTACTTGAATTAGAAAGTGCTCAAAAATAATTTTGACGGAAACATTAATTTGAAATTATAGTGAATTCAGACAAGAACATTTTGGATTGGATAATATTATTGTGATAAATCCAAAGACTGTTAGCACATCATCACCACACACACACACACACACACACACACACAAGCAGAATCAATCTTATTGTTGCGTACAGTTTTTTATTTGGGTGAAATTATTCAGATTATTATTCACTGGAATTACAAAGTGCTCAATAATATTTTTGAATAACACATTAATTTGGAGTTATAGTAAATTCAGACAAGAACATTTTGGATTGGATAATATTATTGTGATAAATCAAAAGACTGTTAGCACATTATCACAATCTATGCAACTGGTTCATTAACATAGTCATGACTACAGGTGCATCAACATATTCAATAGCGGAATTAATTTGCAATAATATGGGAATTCAATTAAAACTTTATACTTTATATATTTGGACTTGTGTTAGAACGCTAAGGACTATTTGGTATTTAATTATTATTACTGTGAGTTCTTTTTTAAGTGTTCACTTTATATTTTAGAGATATAAATTATCTGGTGAATTTGATATAACTTGTTGGTTTTCGCTATAATATATTACTTAAAGACCATCATAGAGTTCTACCAGTATATACTATAATGATTAATATTACAAGTATATATTACTTTAGGCATTACTGTACTGATAGCATGCAATATATGTTACTGTATATGTTGATTGCATGCACTGTGATACTGCAAGTACCACACTATTGATTGCATGCTCTGTTTTACTAGATGTTACTCTACGTACTACTGTACTGATTGCATGTATGTTACAGCGCGTTACCGTATTGACTGCATCCAGTATGTTACTGTATGCTACTGCATGTACCACTGTATTGACTGTACGTAATGTATGTTACTGTGTGTTACTCTATGTACTAAAGTGCTGACATTATGCAAAGTATGTTACTGTATGTGACTATGTGACCGTATGTACCACTATATTGACTTTACGTAATGTATTTTACTGTATGATACTGTATGCATTACAGTATTGACTGAACGCAATGAGTGTTACTGTATGTATTGCAGTATTGACTGCATACAATGTAGATAATATTAGAAGAAAAGAGCGACTCTATTTACAGGCATGTTAGGTATGTTTAATGCGATTATGTTGGCATGAATGCTTGGCATGTGTATGCAATTTTGTTATTTGTGATCCAGTGACTTAATATTTATTTTTATTTGGTAGGTTTTTTTCTATCTCTGTAGAACAAGAAAAGGTTACGTTATGAACCAGGCATACAACATTATTTGTACCTTCTATTTCCCAATCTTCCCAATGTCTTTCATCATCCTCGTCATCGCTGTAATTATCGCTCAGCCATGGTCGTTGTTGTTTTAGTTGCTCTATGCTTTCCTGGCATCGCTGAAACTGAGACATAAGTACTTTGTCCTGCGTGCGTAACACGTTCTGAAAGAGAAAGCTCAGATAAAGGTGTATTATCAAATATGTTCTAAGAAATGTTAATTCGTACATTCAAAGGGCAATTATGTTAAGCAAGTATCTGGGATCGATGTCGAAATCTATGACAATTTATATCTCAGCGAGGATTAAAGGTACACAGATAGTATGGACCGTATGCCTATTTTGGACAGGTGATTTTTTGGACCGCATACCTATTTTGGACAGGTGATTTTTGGACCATATACCTTTTTTGGACAGGTGATTTTTGGACCGTATACCTATTTTGGACAGGTGATTTTTGGACCGTATACCTATTTTGGACAGGTGATTTTTGGACTGTATGCCTATTTTGGACAGGTGATTTTTGGACCGTATACCTATTTTGGACAGGTGAGTTATGGACCGTATGCCTATTTTGGACAGGTGATATTTTGGACCGCATACCTATTTTGGACAGGTGATTTTTGGACCGTATACCTATTTTGGACAGGTGATTTATGGACCGTATACCTATTTTGGACAGGTGATTTATGGACCGTATACCTATTTTGGACAGGTGATTTATGGACCGTATACCTATTTTGGACAGGTGATTTATGGACCGTATACCTATTTTGGACAGGTGATTTTTTGGACCGTATACCTATTTTGGACAGGTGATTTTTGGACCGTATACCTATTTTGGACAGGTGATTTTTGGACCGTATACCTATTTTAGACATGTGATATTTTGAACCGTATAACTATTTTAGACAGGTGATTTTTTTGGACCGCATGCTTATTTTGGACAGGTGATTTTTTGGACCGTATACTTTTTTGGACAGGTGATTTTTGGACCGTATACCTATTTTGAACAGGTGATTTTTGGAACGTATACCTATAGGCGAAAGGGACCACAACGCCACATGGGCAATTTGACACTTGGGGATATTTAAAATATATGGTACTATATTTTATTTAGAGACCATTACCGAAATCGGAACTGCGTTAGCTTGAGAATTGACCGTCTAATTTTATAATATTTCATAAGAATAATTATTGCTTCACACCAGCTTAACACTAAACTCGTTTTCTCTCTCAGTATATGTAGATAGTTACTTTATACAAATGCATATACATACATGCATATAAGTTGTTGTATGTTTGATTTGCACATACATATACGCTTGTTCGTTGTAGAAAGTGCACTGCTCGACCTATCTGTTGGCATTTGTTTCAGAAGTGGCTGACAGTCTTCTACAACAAAAGAACGAGTTCAACTTGAAATGAGACAGAACAAGACTGTCATGTCTCTTCAACCATAGTTGATGTTGATTTGTTTGTTTATTTGTCTTAAAAGAATTCCTTATCAATAATTTCTTATAAATATATTGCTGAATATTTATTCCCCACAATCATTATACAGTCTGATTATGATTCATCTTAGAACCTGCATTCGGAAAAAAATTCACTCGTACTTTCTTGGCAACATGCATGGCTTCAGTGATAGTGATGAACGCTGGTACTGTTAATCTGAAACCAAATTCTGCAGGTAATTTCTAACAAAATATATAGAGGCGCCGAGTGGACGAGTTGTCTAAAGCGCTCACCATTACGGATCATTGTAATCTCACTTCTGTCTGCTTGGGTTCCAGTCTCAGGTTTGGCCAGTGTGGTTAGGTGAGAAAGTTTGCCAGCAGATTCTCGTGGATCGGTGGTTCCTTCCTGGGTTTTCCCTGGTTCCTCCTCCACCATTTATACTGGCCGCCATGTATAGCATATCTTGTGCTAAAATCGCTTTGAACCCTACAACAACAACAACAACAACAACAACAACAACAACAATAACAACAGCAACAATATATAAATCAGGTTTGCTAGCATCTAGTGAATAAAGGATATAGTTTACCAAGTAGTGGAAATACGTTAGTTTTTCTTCCAAGTGATGAAATGTAACCATTATTTGCTCGGAACCTGTAATTTTTCTTTTATTTTAATGTTCAGATACGTTGGCTAGCTATGTTATATGGTAAATTAAAGTTGCAAAAAGTTGATGCGATGTATTCGTGTATTCGTACATAAATTAATAGTACTGACATAATTTCTTTTCCTAATTTAGTGTATAAATGCGCATGATATCGATAATCACCTATCACCACTTCTAAACATCTATCAACACTCATATACATATACACACATGCTCTAATTAGTTTGTATACATTAAAGTATTCCTTGGCTACTCTAAAAAAAATCCTTGGCAATATAAATTTGTTTACATGTAATCCTTGGTAAAAAAAAATGTGTCTACTCTAAAGTAATCATTTATATAAATTTGCCTACATTAAAGTAATCCTTGGCAATATAAATCTGGCTACATTAAAGTAATCCTTGAAAATATAAATTTGGCTACATTAAAGTCATCCTTGAAAATATAAATTTGGCTACATTAAATAATCCTTGGTAATATAAAATTGTTTACTTTGTAATAATTCTTGGCAGTATAAATTTATATCCTGTAAAGTATTCATTAATAAAAATTTTTAGACAAGAACGTAATCCTTAGCAATATAAATTTGACTAATCTAAATTATTCTTTGTTAATATACATTTTTCAACATTTAATTAAAGTACTTATTTCTTGTCCAAAGTAATCGATAATATAAATTTGTCATGCGTAAAATAAATTGCTGTATGTAACTTTGCCAACAAACGCGTCAAGGTTAGGACATGTGACTGTGTAATATTCTTGTTTGAAATGATTCCTACTTACTCCCCTTCTGTAGCTCGTGATCAAATGAGAAAAATAGCTAGCATCGTCTCCAATCGAACCTTGATTACAAACGGCATTTTTCTATGTGCCGTCAACAAAATTAAGCATCAGTATAATAAACAATGGAGCAATTTTTAAAAATGGTTGAAATTTATTTTACGTCAACATTATTATCAAAATGCTAGAATAACGTAACTATCGTTGTATAGTATTTATAGAAACATTATTATTTGGATGGCATATCATTAATAGGCTGGACTCACCGTTAAGGCTAAATCAATCTTACACCAAACTGACAAATTCCCCGGAGATACAGTATTCAAACATTAGCCTACAAATATGGATTGGTTAATCTTATTTTTAAAGAAATGGCAGAACACAATCTTGGTCTATCCGTCACCCTTTCGTAATTATATTTTTGAGGCAATAACACAAGCTTATATTTATTTGTCACTGTATATTTTAACGGTCTCTTTAAGAAAGGAATTGTGTGTGTGTGTGTATATATATATATATATATATATATATATATATATATATATATATATATATATATATATATATATATATATATATATATATATATATATATATTTCCATCAGATGTTATGTAGATATTGGTAGCGTAGATAGTGTAGATACTGGAAGTCTAGATATTAGCATAATAACCTAACAGCAGAAGAAACAAAAAAGTACGACAACAATCAATTGCTCAATTCGTCACATAAAACCGCCATTATTGGAACTGATGATGGAACTGTAACTGCTAATGGAAGTCAAACAGTCGGCTAGACTATAATTATGTCATCAGGTATATAACTCTCTATGTCCCCATTTAAAAATACTGATGGGCTCATTGGCAGAAATATTTTTGTTCTTTCATTTTTTAAATTAAATTTTTTTGTTTTATGACGCATATCTGCTTTGCCAAAGTTGGATATCTAGTTAGGCATTTATTTCAACATATTTCATTTTTCTATTTAATTCCATGTTTTCAGAATGATACAATTTCTTGGCCTTAATTACTTGCTTTTAAATGCATTGATTACTCAAATGCCCCGATGAGCAACAAAATAAGTATGATGTATTTTGTATAATTGTAAACAACGCTCATATGCAATGCCTTACATCTAGAAACGAGTGCGAGCGCTTAAGACACAGTAGAAAAGGAATCTTATCCTCTTGTGTGGTTAAACAGAACCAGAGCACAAACTGTGGAAATTATGTCATGATTGAACGCAGCAAGCATACCTGTCTGGTCCACTTTTTTCCGACGAGATAAAAACAACAAAACCCACTACAGAATCTGATTCGCCTAAAAGCAAATTACCCGATTCACAGCTGAAGTCAATCAATCTCATTTCCGACGCAATTGATGTCGTCCACGGGGATTTAATTTTGACAGTAAATCTATCTACATCAACAAATCCATTACTAAAACAATATTTCTGCAACAGCGTGGAATCTTTTGGCTTCCGCAGTGCCATTTATGACATCTGTTCTACATCGTTTTTACTAAGTAATGATTTTCTTTCGACTTAAGGTGGTGTGTAAATTGGTCTAGAATCTAAATAGATTATCACTTATATTTGTACCTATCTTTAGAAACATTAGCAAATACCTAGAACAGGAGCTGATTGACCTAAAATGTTTGTTTCGTTGCTGTTTGTAGAAGCTCAGACCAGACACATGGTTTTGCTGTTACATTAAACCATGCAGTTGTATTAGCCCATGCAAACACAACGCACATGCAAACACAACTAACATGCAAACACAAACACAACACACATGCAAAAACAACGCACATACAAACACAACGCACATGCAAACACTGTGGGGACTTAAAACCCCCGATTCAAAATACTCATATATGAGCAAATTTATCACGGACCCATTTGATAAATTTTAAAGCTTATAAAAACGTAGTCTGCTCTACACACAGGTATAAAGAAAAAAATATTATTGTTTAATATAAAAATGTCCCGTTTGTCGAATTACTGGGCGATCAAAAAAGTGTGTGTGTGTGTTTTAGTAGGTGGGGTAGTGAATCAATAGGCATGGGGTTCGCGGGATCGAATTCCGGATGAAGGTCAAAAAAGCAAAGCCCACTGGAGCTCTTGCATCTTATGGGTGTTCAAGGAGTAATTTTAATCTAGCTGTAAAGATAACTAGTTTAGGGAATTGATGTCTCGCGCTCAATTTATGCGGTATGCGCTCCCTGGCACGTAGGACTTGCTTCTTTATCCGATAACGTAAACAGTATTTGATTCGCATTAAAAAAATGACATGTAGTTATCAGATTCACGTGTTTTTCAGATAATAATCGAAATGCCACCTTGACGTAATTTATATAGCTTCCAGGTGTTTTATGATGGCCGTAACGCTATCAGCATTAACATTACCATTACAAATGCTACATAATGCAACAGTATCTTCAGACCCCATTGATTCCACGTTGCATGCCCTGATTATATGCATTAAATCATTTAGTCAAATCCTATACTTCTTACTGTATAATTTCCAACAACACTAGCAAAACATTTACCTTTTCCAAATATGCACATCCTAAATACCATCAGTTAGTGGAATAAACTGAGATCGTAACCAAAGTTAACCAGCTGTTAAAAAACATATACCGACTTTAATTATTAACATGATTTGAGACTTTTCGCAATTCCCCAGCATGGATTTGAATTACTTGCTGTAAACATTGAAGAGCCCAACGCTTAAGCTATTTTCGAGAAAGACATTTTATCGATCCACATGTCACGTCTAGGGCATTTATTGCATTGACCTCAGCACTGGTGTGTCCAAGTTTACAAGCAGGCGAAATCGATGGATCGTCGACTCTTTCTATTTCAGTAAACAAAATTAACAAATTGCAACAACTGACCCATGTTGTAAAACTATACCATCACAACATTTAAGATTTTTCGTGAGGAGATTGTGAAATACTACTATATGCAAGAAATATTGAAAACTGTAATGAGTAAGACGAGGGGTTCTACGAAAGTCAGTTGCGGCATTTGTTATCAATAGGCGTCTGCCAACATAAGACACCTGGAGATGATCTAGCATATGCCGAGCTGGAAGCATGTATTATCTAGGTACATTTGAACCAGACAAACAATACTTTGCTATTTGTTATCTATAATTTTCCAAAACTGGATTTTGAATTCGTGACCACATAAAACGTCATTTTTGACACACCCACCACACACACATACACACACACATATATACATACAAACATACATACATACATACATACATACATACATACATACATACATACATACATACATACATACATACATACATACATACATACATACATACATACATACATACATACATACATACATACATACATACATGTGTGTGTGTGAGAGTGTGGTAACGATTAAGTTTTCGTCCACTAGAAGTGCAGTAAATAACTGGTTTGTATTGCTTTATGCATCGACTTAGACTTGTACTGAAATATATATATATCGACATCACATTTTATAGTTGTACATATAGAAAGAATTATTATTATTATTATTATTATTATTATTATTATTATTATTATTATTATTATTATTATTATTATTATTATTATTATTATTATTATTATTATATAGGTACAAATCAGTCAAATCCAGTAAATGCCAAGCAAAGTTACAGCACTGACAGCGACGATGAATGGCGTGAGAAAAAATTACATCTTCAGTTTTATTTCAAACATGCCACATTTCCGAAATTAACCCATTGTATTTGTGAAAATATATGCACACACATACACATATACATACAGATGCACACGCATCTCTCGCATCATATATCAAGTCGACATCACAAAAACTGAACACGTTTTGTTACAATGCTAAAAATATCCAGCTATCATTCATGGTATTCTTGTCACAATGCAATATCGATTTTTCTATTAAGGCGATATTATTTGATAGTTTCATTAACTCTGAACGTAATAATACACGTACATATCGTTTAGTCTGGGCAGACCATTATAAATGATCAAAACTCATTTTATACTAATACAGGGATTACAACCACGCCTAACTTTATTTTACCGTAATGAGCTTCATGGTTTCTACTGAATCGTGATTCCTCAGGTATGTTTTAATTGACAGAGAAAATAATTTAAATTAATCCAGACAATATGTGGAATACAATGTGAAACAAGCATTCTCAAATTCAAAGTGGCAGCAAATGGGTTTGACTAAGCTGTTGAAATATTATTATTGTAATAGAATCCGAAAACATGTATGAAAACATAAAACACCTGGGTGAAATATAAATTACGTCACCTGGAAAGTTCGATGAATTCTCTGAAGCAGCGGATACCATACAAATGAGATTTTATCAGAAGAAAGTGGATCCAAAATGCGCGAATATTTGTTTTAATTATACACATTGTTTTGTATTTCCTGTAAAACGTTCGACTGTTTTGTTGTTAATCATGTATCTTTCTTTGTAATTGCTACTGTGGTATCTCGTAATGAATTAGAGGTAGATTCTATTTTTGGACGGTTGCTCATGCCTTTACGCATCAACAAGAATTAATTTAATTAATTTAGTGAAGTTTTATTTAGTATTGCGATTAGAAAAGGCATTAACTGGTACATTAATTCTAATTGGGTTAATACAAAGTATTAATTAGTATGTTAAATCTAATTTGAGTAGTACAAATTATCAATAGGAATATTAAATCTAATTAGATTCGCAAAAAGTTTTAATTAGTATATTAAATTGAATGAGATGAATAAAAAGTGTTATGTGGTAGAGTAAATCTAATTGGATTGGTAATATATTATTTTATGTATTAAATATAATTGGATTAGAAACACGTTTTGTTAGTATATAAAATATAATTGGGTTACTAACAAGTATATTTTGTATATTAAATCCAATTGGATTAGAAGAAAGTATTATTTAGTATCTGAAATCTAAATGAATTAGGAAAAATGTCGTTTAAAAATGGTTTCACATGCATGCATATTTTTATGCAAATGGTTCATAAAAGTTTTGAAGCCTCACGTACTGTAATACTCATATTAATGACACACCCACAAACAACAATATACTAAAAAAAGAACATTTTATTTTATTTTAAACACGTGATGTGACTTAATTGGTAATATACACAGCAATCAATAATTCACATCATAATGATAACCTATATGTTTCAAATTGACAGTTAATATATATATATGTGTGTGTGTGTGTGTGTGTGCGTGTGTGTTGTAATTGTACACATACTTGTTTTTCTCTTTACTTTATCGTCTATTTTTATGTGAAATTATCTTCTAAATTTAAAGCCGAACAATAATTGAATACATGGATCAGAATGTAGACGGCCATGAAAATGAGCATGAAAATATATGGCTTCGATAAGCTAGCTGTACAGGTCAATTAAAGTTTCTTCATTGTTGTCGCCTTGTAAAGCTTAATAACGTGAAAATGTTTGGCTCTTAATTGCACACACACACACACACACACACACATACACACACACACACAGGTTATAAAGCAAGACATACACATATAGCGTGCAAATTAACACATACACTCATAATGTATCAAAACCACACACACACACACACACACACACACACAAGGTATAAAGCAACATACATATACTGGGTACAAAGAAACACATACAGCGTATAACGCAACACGCATACACACACTAGAGTATAAAGCAGCATACATACACTGGGTATAAAAAAAAATACGCAAAGCGTAAAAAACAACACGCATACACCTGGGGTGTAAAGCAATACAGCAGGCTTGAGTAGAGACTAACGATAAAGTAAAACCACTTATTTGGCGGTTACTAAATGTTGCGGTTTCCGATGTCGACTGGATGCGATAATCCCAAAATCTCCGTGAAAATAATAAGTTTCCGAAAAAAATTGTTTTCAATATTTTGGTATAATCACCACTATGTCATTGAAACGTGCGCGCTCGAGTGTGTGTGTATGTGTGTGTGACAGGCAGACAAGGCGAGAGACACAGAGAAAAGGAGTGTTGTTTCTGTTCCCGAAGAGAGGAGACTTTTTTTATTGCCCAATTTTTACCTACAGTAGCTTCTCGTGGGTCGGTGGTTTGTCCTTGGGTTTTACAGGGTTCTTCGTCCACCATTAATACTGGCCGCCATGTATAGCCTATCTTGTGCTGAAAAATGGCGTTAAACTCTACAATAATAACAACAACAACAACAACAACTGCAGGTTGGCGGTACTACAGACTGTTTGCAAATTCGGTAGTCAATTTTAATTTTAACGAGAGAGATAGAGATGGGGGATGGGGAGAAGTACTGACATGAATCCGATAGCAGCTACGGAATGGAAGGAGGCCACCGTTTCAGGTAACATGTTGAGTTAATTAACTGTGATTTATGGTAGCAAGGAATGGTACATGTGAAAATAATACACTGTAAGATCCTCGTTACTAGTACGTAAATATACAGCGGTTTTTTAGGCAAGCAACACGAGCAGTTTATCATGCTAGCAGATAATGGTTCAGATTGAATCAGGTATCGAGAATAGCATATATAGACAGACAGAAAGACAGACAGACGGATATGTATGTATATATATATATATATATATATATATATATATATATATATATATATATATATATAATGTTGCAAACTTAAATAATGCGGACTTTTCAGCTTCGCAAATAGTATATCGTACTTATTCTATCTACAAGACATGCATTGAAGGTTATTGTTCTCTCCATGTGACGTGTATTGTATTTATTCTTGGCTTGCGGGCTGAAAAGCTTTCTATGCAAATTAAATCAAAATATTGCATACATATGTTTGATGATCTTTTAAATATTTATGATGCCCTTTTACCACAGAGAAGATCATTAGCCAAATATTAAAGAAATGAATTATAGAAAAGGAATAAAAGCAAGAAAGGAATGAAGCCAGAATTCTTATGAAGTTAAGATTTACCATTTCAGAACGTATCCAAGATAAGGCCTTATCAATTCTCTGTCTCCTCTGCTCCCATGCCGCTTTATCGTCACTTTTCAAATCTGTCCTCAGATCACATCGTCTGCTGTCGCGCTGTGTGTTGCCACGACCTATTTCATGTAAACTTTGCGAGTGACTCTCTTCTTTCGCGTCATTTCTTACACCCGTGATTTCCTTTGCTTCTTTCACCGGGGGCATTGAGCTCTTAATATTAGCCTCAACATTTTTTGTTATCCCAACATCCCTGCCACCGTAGATTTGTTCTATTTCTCTAACACTACGCCCACTTTCATCACGGATAACTCTAGATTCATGGCTAGAGATCGATACTTTTCCACGTGGTATTATCGATTTGTTTGTCTCCTTGTCGCAAGCATCACGCATCTTGTATTTATCCTGCCTGGCAGACATATAGTCACTTTCAGAAAAGCTTGAACTAGTGCCAATGCTACTTCCAGCTTCGCTAGCTCCAGAACTGTAACTGCTTTCATATCTATGTCGTAATCTTTCTGAGAAATCTTCGGCTCTTGGATCAACCCGAGGCGGTAGAGATCTGGCCCTGTCATCAAAATATTCCTCTGTTTTAGCTTCAGAAAGGCTGTAGTTCGAACTAGACTCACGAACGGCCGTGTCTCGCTCGCTATCATGTTTAGTAGAATGTTCCGCGCTCCTATAAGATGAACTGTCATGGCCTTTTCCAAAACATTTGGACGAAGATGCTTCGAAGTGTCCCAGTGGATTTTCGAATGTATAGTTTTCCAAATTTCGCGCATTGCGATCAGAAATGTAGGACTGATTATCCCATTGTCTTCTATAAACCGAATGTTCCTTGGGAGGAGATAATGGGTTGTTTCTGGAACGGATTCGAATGTTTTCACCAAGGTAAAGTTCTTCGCTTATTTGTCGTCTATCTTTGTTGGCTGCAGTATTTCTTTCCCCAATTGATCGCGAACTGTCACGTTGGTATGTGTACGGAGCACATTCTAAATGGATAGAATTTCCTGGCGACTTTACTTTGCCAAAACCTGTCGTGCTTGACGTGAATACATTATCATAGAGACTGGAGCTTTCCAGCGAGGGATATGAGACTGAGGACGACGAGGAAAGCGTTGAACCAACAGTCCGCTCAGAGCGTGTTCCTAAACTGGTAGGCCTTGGTGTATCTCGTGTTGAACCGCTCTCTGTGCGTTGACGATGCACATTATGGATACTATTATGATGTGGTAGCGCTGACGACGGTAAGCGAGGTTCATTTATCCCAATACTGTTTTCGAGCAGTGTATCTGCAGATACTTGCTTCTGGAAATCCTTTGCGTGTTCTGATATGCTTCTGTCCACCAATGTGGAAGAGCGTTCTGTCCGTAATTCATTACCAGATTCGTCTATCTTAGGGTAGGTTGAGCGTTCCTTGCCATCTGCACGCTTTCCAGATATCGAAGCCTCTTTGCGACTGGATAAGAGTTGTTTCTCGATGTCTTTTTCCTGTCTCTCGAAGTCTTTCGATATTATATAATCTTTTTCGTTCGATTCCCTGGTAAATTGTTTGTCGACATTATCTCCTTTGTAGCGACTACTCTCTGCAGTGTCAAAAGATAAACTCTTGCTGATACTCTGCTTTGAACTTGTCGACTTCGATTCTATAGAACTCGAAGAGAGATGGCGATTGTAATTCTTCATTTTTGAAGATGTTGATTGTGACGAGTCAGTGCATTGACTAGCTTCATTTGCTATGCTGGATGATTTGGAAATAGTATCTGCTCTACTGACAAGTGATTCTTTCCTTTCACTATTTACATCACCCGAATCATTCATAACAACTTTACTTTCTGAAAAATTATTTTCGCTTGTATCTTCTTTCATAGATTCACTTCTCGTCATAGTCGTCTCTCTTGAACCAGTTTTCATAATTTCGCTTCCCGACGTATTCGTTTCTTTAAAACCCCTTTTCATAGACTCATCTCTTGAAATAGTCGTTTCTTGTGAATCTGATTTCATAGATTCGCTGCTTGTGGTATTTCTTTCTGAAGAATCAGTCACTGTAGACTCACTTTTGGTGATATTCAACTCTTTGTCGCCTGCTCTTACTGACTCGCTTCGTGCCATATGCATTTCTTTGGAATCTGTTTTTAACGAATCGCTTCTGCCAATATTCATTTCACCTGAATCAGTTTTCATGGATTCACTGAGAGTCATTTTTGATTCCTTAGAGTCCGCTTTTTCAGATTCACTTCTTGCAATATTCAATTCTGCTGAATCTGTCTTTATCGAGTCACTTCTGGCTAGATTTATCTCGGAGGAGTTCGAATTCATAGATTCGTTTCTGTCTACATTCCATTCTCTGGAGTCTGTTTTGATAGAGTCACTTCTTGTCATATTCATTCCTTTAGAATCTAACCTCATCAGCTCGTTTGTAGCCGTATTAGTTTCAGATGAATCCGTTTTAATTGACTCAGTTCTTGCTGCATTCAATTCTTTTGAGTCTGCTTTCAATGATTCACTTTCTGTCGTATTTATTTGTCCCGAATTTGTTTCCGCAGACTGGTTCCTGGAAATATTCTTTTCCAAGGAGTCTGATGTCATGCGTTCAGTCCTGGCCATGTTTATCGCAGACGAATCGGTCGCGAATGATCCGCTCTTTGCATTGCTTGATTCTTTTGAATCCGTTTTAAGAGACCCATCTATAGCAATTTGATGCAAATACTCGTCAGCTTTTCGGGATATTCTATCTTCCATTGAACACCTCGTGTGATTCGGGTCATCTTCTCTTATATTGAATCTTGTAGAAAGTAATTCATGTGGATTGATATGCTCCGATTGCCCTTGATATAGTTCTCTCTCCTGCATTAGTGTTGATATTACGGAGCTTGATGAAGGGTGCCTTTGATGCGTCCAGTTTCTTGATTCAGGATCGGAAGTAATGGACGTTCTACGAGTAGAATATCCTTCGTCATCCATAAACCCTGACTTAACCGAATTTGTAGAATTTTGTCTTATGTAGGTAGAATCGTCCAACTTATGGATGTTGTTCGAAGCCGTTTGTCCTCTTAGGCAGGAATCCGACTTGTACTGCGATTCCATCGATGAGGCCAGATTGCGACTTTGTGAATGGTCTTCCGAAAGAGAATATACCGGTCTTTCTCTAGAAAGATTAACCTCAGGGTGTACTCTTTGTCTGATAGACAAATTTCCAAGATCTTGCCTCGGCCTGATTTCCTCGTTTAGTGAAGAGTGAGGTCCATTTGCTTGTCTTCCATCTATGAGATTTCCTCTGCTCCGGTATGACTTTACAGAAACTTGGCTGATACCACTGTCCGTTTCATATTCCGATTCGCTCTTTTTAGAACATGTGTCCCGCTCAGGAAACGTTGATGATGTATTAGAAGAACTAAATCGAGTATGATAGCTGTCAGGCTCTCTACCGTGCCTACGTGACCGGAAATCATCATAGACCCGATCGTCCACACGTGATCTGAAGTTGCTGTACTCCTCTCCAGTCCCATACTCTTTGGGGTGTTTAGCATTTTGACTGGCCATTGACTGTGTCTTAGTGTCTGAGTCTTCGCAAATGGTTTTAATGGTCGTCCATCCATTGGATTCAGAAGGTAAATTAGCATCAGAGCGTAATAAAATATCATCATCAAATGAAAAATCACGGCTAATTTGACGAGGTGTTTCAAAAAAGCTCGGCATTGAGGAATATCGGGGATCACGCCTACGACGATAGCTTCTGCTAAAAGAGCTAAACGATGAGAGCACATTGAGTACGTCATTAGGCATTTCAAATCCTTCTTCCTCTAAAATTTTCAGAGCATCGTCTATCAGAGAATTGCTCCCGTCTTCTTCCATTTTTGGCCGGAGTTCTTAGTACGATGTTGACCTATTGAAAATGAGTTAATGAGATATCTTTCTGATGGAGTGAATATAACTGTAACTGCAAACAGTATTTAAAATGCTCTTTTTATATTTTTTATAATCTATACCTAATAAATACATTAACACTGGTGGGACCTTCTACACAAAGTTTTATAGCATCGGAAAATTTACTTACTTTACTTCTCTACTCCTCTTACGAGCAGCCTAAACTGTTGAGTTCTCAGAACTATTATTTCTTGTAAGGTCCTCCTGTCTAGAGATAACACACTTATAAGACAATGACTACCAACCATACAAAGTGAGAAAAAAGATATCCATAATGAGGCGATACATGTAACTGGGCATTTCGTGTTAAAGCTTTAATCCACTGCATAATAATCGCTTTGAATTCTGGTTCGGTATATTCTTTTCCGTGTTATGACCAACTTGTAAACTTCTTGTTCATGAAGGGATATCCCGCAACAATTTAATATATAACTGAACTGAATATGTTTTGTTCAACAGTTTAGAAATTTGTAAACTATCAATCCACGAGAGAAATGGTTGAAAGATGAATTTCTCAAAGTAATTCCACCACTTTAAGATTTTTACAAACCTATCACACCAAGACCAGGAAGGCAACGCTTTCTGAAAGAAATATTCTTATGTGTAGGTCTATATTATGCCTATCCACTCACTTGTCTGGAAATGTATTGGCGCAAGTTGTTTTGTTGCTCATACAAGAATCTGTATGATGTTTGTTCTTTGGCTGATAAATACATTCCGCATTTCTTCTGCGAGTATGCAGCTAATTAATCATATGACGAATCACCCTATCTTGAATCCTTCTCGGTGCGCTCCGAAATTACCAAAATCATTGCTACATTTCTTGCTTGACAAACCCCTCTTTTCTATTAACGACATTCCTCTCTTCAGTTTCTATTGGAATAAAACCTGTCATGAGAAATGTTCAAAAAAGGGCGATAAAAGTAAGCTTTCTTAGCTTCTTGGTCTCAGTCTTTATTGCACTGTTACTAAGATGTGGGGGAGTTTAAATGATGTGCTCACTTTCCGTTTTGATTTCGGCACAAAAGCTCGCAGTCTGTATAATGTGGACTTGTAGAGTAGCATCAGGTCTAACATCGGTCGTCGTAGTTACATTGCTGTTAATACATTTCTCTTGGCTCTCCTAACTCCACTGCTTATAACACACATCAAATGCGCTGGGTAAGATTCTGTCTCTCACCTATATAGACTTGCACTAATCATTAAATAAGGACTATGATAGTATTGTATGTTCAATAACAGTATTTTTTTTTACCGCAAACACTGATCTTACTTATGTGCAAAGCAACAATAATTAGATTCATTTTAATGAAGCTTGTCGAGCACGTGTAAAATTCAGATTTATTTGTCCATGTATTTCAAAGCCGTCTGATAGGGTTAACAAAATATTTTTGCGTCATATTGCAATAAATTCCCAGTTTTAGCTACTATTGTTACTGATACTGATGATGACGGTGACGACGACGGCGATGATTATTATTAATTATTTGTATTTATTAGTGCTTTTAATGGTAACGAAGACCATGAGCATTGTTTATTCCTCATTTATTTGTATATTTCTTTGCTTGCTTTTTGTGTATGTTATAATTGCTGTTCTCTGTGATACATGGTTTATAACAGTTATATGCATCGTGTTGACAATTTTATAACAACATCGACATCTGTACCGTGCTGGAAAGCTATCGTTGCCTAATAGTTTTTCTTTGTTCGCAACGTGTTGAAAGCCAAAACGTGCATGTCACCGTTTCTATTGCTCCAAGAAGCATCGCCAATAGATAATTTGGAGTGGCACCCAACTAGCATTCTTGAGATTGCTGCATTCAGTCTCGTCTATAGGTAATTTACCGTTACAGGCTCAAGGGTTTCCTAGCACTGTACATAATGAGGGTGAATTTCTGCAACAGACTGCAATGTCGCTATGTGTGTTTTACTCTGTTCATATACGTTGCTGAAGGGATATATGTTTTATATATAGCTTCTCCGACGATGTTAGCATTAGGTCACGTGGTTGTATAGAAAGAAGGTAGTTAGGCTAGGCAATGAAATGTACTATTGCAACAGCGTATCCCTATTTCTGATGACATACTACTTCGTAGTCATTTTTTTTTTCAAACTTCTTGTTTCCCTTAAAATCCAGTCATATTTAACTTCGACTTGATAAGTCAAATAGTTCTTATTTATATAATAAATATGTCAGTAAGTTTATCTATCGCAAAATCAATCTTGGCTTGTCGCCATTTGAAATTTCACAACAGCAAGCTAGTAACTTAAGATACTTGAAATAATTATTTTCCCATTCTACGATAGCTTCATATAACCATTGTCATGCGCAGACAATATACAAAGTTTTAAGCTGCTTGAATTTCGCAAAAAAGCAAACTTGTTTTTCGTTTCAAGTTCTTACAGATGCAATTTCTATTATTATCAGAGAACTTAATTTTATTTCAGCTGACGTTGAGCCTCTAAAGCATCGGTGATCATGATATTTGTATAAATCTGTGTATCAATATGGTCCAAAGTCAGTGAATGTATAATAGCGCACTGTCGTTGGTGTATACGAACATCTAAAATCTCTGCCAATTCTTGAAAACCGCAAGTTGTCTGTACTAAACAATGATAAAAATAGTCTTTCAAGTCTGTAGTTGGAAAATGCTCTGTTCATGTAATTTGGTTACCTGTATCTTTTAAACCACTGTGTCAGTTCATTTGTTGTCTTAAGCTTCCATAATGAATTATGCTTGGACTCGAAAATATGTTGTTAATAAGTTGTAAAATAATCAGAAGACATCTTTCAGTTTAGTGGCAAAGTTTGCTATAGATAATATTAAATACAAAGACTATTAAGCATAACATGCTTCAAGAAATTTATATACTCTAATAAATCAAGATGATGAAAACGTATTCCTTTAATTTGTTAAACAAATTTGCCTCAACTGAAGACACAAGACTCAAGTCATCAGAGAACGAAAACCATTAATAAAATATTAAAACACTGAAAAGTGTGACGATATAATCAGGCAATCTACATACGAAATGAATCATGCGTAATAAATCTCCTTTGTAAATGCCATCTACTTCTTACATAAAATTGTGATAACAAGCTTTGTGCAGAAAAATTTTTTTTTTAAAAAGGCTAAATAAAATATATTAGATACAGTAAAAATACGGTCATATCATAACGTTTAAATAGAAACATGGCAAGCAAATTTAATTTTCTTGGTCAAACAGTCGCGAAAGGAAGACAAAATATATGGTCCCCATCACCTATTCTAATATGATATTAAATCAACTTTAAAATGGAGTGAAAATCTAATTGATTATTTTAAGAATCGGATTAAATATAATGCATCTAAACTTTCACAGCATCCACCAGATAAACTATGGCAGTTGTAACAGGTCTAATCAACAGCATTATTGTATTGCACAAGCTATATAATTCAACCACCCAAATATAAAGTTGTAATCGGTCAAGGACGTTATAATCTAGACGAAAAAGTCAAATATGACGCCATCATTACAATTTTAACGTTCGTTTTTAGAGGAATTAAAACTAGAGAAGACAAATTCGGAATCAGAAGCAAATTAATGTAGCAGATACGTTCAGTAAAGATTTAGTTAAATATCTCCTAAAAATAAAGAAAATATTTCCATTCAAATTTGCAAGGATCATTATGATTTATTGATTCTGTTCAGCCATTTGTTCAGAAGGCGTAGTGATAACAAAACTTATTATGTTGCAACCTTTCTTTTTTAAGTCAGATATGTTTCTTTCACAAATGGGACAAACTTCATATATTACGAAATGCTTTACCGAAACCTGTTCCCTTCTTTATACACCAGGTTTTAAGAGAAGTAGCAATAACACGATTTTCACAATTATCATCATTTAGGTCATGTTGGAAGTCAATATTTATTTTGGGACAACTTATATATCATAAGTAGTCTTTTCAGTGTAATTTCGATGCCAATTTGACAACACGTTCAGGAAGAGTAACAAAACACGAGTTTCAAGAAGATCAATGTTTCCTCAGATAGGTACTACTTTTCTCTAGGACCATATGCAAATCGTAAGCCGTTTAATGAAATAGTGTCCAACAGACCATCCATTCAATCGGCCATGTTAGCGGGCAGATCGTCACCATTTTCATATAGGACCATATGCCAATTAAAAGAAGTCGTTTAATGAAATGCAGTGCCAATAAGACCATCCGATCAAGCGGCCATGTTGGCGGGCAGATCAGCCTCATTTTCCTTTAGGATCATCTAACTAACCTGAGAAATCTTATCTAACGAAAAACCCACAATGAAAGAAACGAATGTATTTCAAAAGGAGTAACGGTAAGAAGATTGCCAAGATGTTTGCAATAGATAATATTAATGGCATTTAAGATGAAAATGGTTATAATTGACGGCGATATCAATCACAATTAGCTTCATTAGGTTATCAACGAGCATAATCGATGACAAGAAATGATGAATCCAATCAGGAATAAAATACACAACATAGAAAGTCAATATTTTAAAGACGCCAAAAATTTATTGTGAGGAAGAAAACAATTACGGATAAAAAAAGAGATTTCGGTAGAATGTTGCTGCAAACAGAAGTCAATTATGATACGATACAGCAGCTGCGGCTCACTTCGTGGAGTTTTGAACTTGTATATGTGTATCCCTGATCTAAGACGGAAAACAAACAAGCAGCAATTACAGACACAAACACTTGAACACAGTTGTTGCTGCTGACATACTATTGTAATATCTATTATTGAATCAAATCAGAAATATAAAATATACCAAAATAGCATATACCAATATAGAATATACCAATATTGAATATAACAATATATAATATACCAATATTGAATATAACAATATAAAATAGAGAATACAAATGAATACTAAGAGAACAGAAACCTTTAATTATCTGGAGATATTTTGCATGTATTAAAGAAAGGTCATTCATAGAAAGGAAGACAGAATATTTCATCTAGAATACGTATGAAATATATGTGAGATATAAATACGACACGAACCAAATTTTAATCAATTAACAGGTTGATATATCGTTCCAGCAAAACACTGGTTTTAAATTTAAATTTACAGATATAACAAATACTTAGCACTACTTATCAATAATTTTTCTCTTTATTTCTCATATGTTTATTTACACACCTGAAAGAAATCATCTCGATAACAAGGTATTGATAATATCAATCAGAAAAGAATGATATATTTTGCTTAGTATAATTTTATGGCCGATAAGGTCAAGAGTAGACAGATCGTTATTAAGAGGACATGTGCGTTTGTAGACAAAAAGTGTAACAACTTGCGAGGGAACTCGAAGACAACAAATTCACAGAAACCATGCAATGTATTGAAACCACGTAATCAAAATTAATTTTGGTACATGGATATCCGTTCCTGCGATCATCTGGGAGCTTACCCCTGTTGGTACATGGTGTCTAGCCTGTCAGCACACGGGTGATTTTAATAGGTCTGAAGAAGCAAAACTACCATCGTTTACTAAGTTCCATTTTCCTTAAGACGAAACTAGTATCATCTAAGATGATTTAGGGCATATGCAAGACGTCATGGAGGATTGTCACCTGGTGACACTTGTTAATTTTATGAGTTATAAGAGCCTGAGTCCAAAACTATGAACTAGATCTTGAGTATTATTAGACAGCACACGAGTTATTGCATTTTAAATATATCATCTGTAGAATAAGAAATTCTTACTGACCATGATGCGGATGAATACCAGGTATATACGATGCTGAGATGGCAAAGTTGAGATGATGGACAACATCATGGTCAAGGTAATAAATTTGGTATTTTTGATCACAATTACTGAGTCATCTAGTGCATATTAGATGATAAACTTTAGATAAGCGTCTTTGGCAAGCAGATGGAAAGAGAACTAATATATAAATATTTGTCTATGTCATTTTTTTTAAAATAATAAAAACTGTCTTAAGGCATATTTCTGCAATTCGGAATGTTTTATTTTTTACTGTCAGCTTCCTTTTTACAATTTGTTTTTAAAACCACGCATGATAAACGTTTATACCTTCTTGCTCAACGGTACCGTTATTTACACACCAACAAGACACTTAACTCCTAATAACACTAGAAACCGGAAAATCCCTTTTAGCTGGCAGCTTTGGTAGGTTTCTTCTCAATATCAAAGCTTCTAGCATCGACTGCCCACATTCTCTCATCTCATAAACAATGCACTACATAATCAATGAATGCCCAAAATACAAAGAGAGAAAAATATTCCAAGAAAAAAACGTATAAATCTAAAATCCCCAGCGACCTTCAACTAGGAGCAAACATTATAGACAATATATCTAATAATATCCTGAGATCAGATCAAATAATTCAAATGGACTAATTATAGGTGTATACTTCGGGCGACGGAGAATCGGCCACAAAGAAATGTATTGGAAGACCAAGCCCATTAGTGAATCAGACTCAATGCGAGTGCCGCCAAATCCACCGCCGGTGGCAGTATAACACCCACACTAAATAATAATAGTGTAAGAATCAGCCAAACAGACGTAGCAAAGTTAAATCGCAATATAGTCAACAAATTGACCATATACACCAATCCTTCCGCCCCCTAACAGCGACCCAGAAACAATAACAAATAAATATTACCTACAGCATTCTTATCACTCTCTTCGACTTTAGCATCGAGTAACCTAACACCACTAAAGGCTTTAATAAGATAACATTCAATCGTTAACTTAAAAACAAGATCCATCTTTCTTTTGATTTTTCTTAAAAAGACATAAGTATTGGAGAATTGGCTGGGGTAAAAACTAGTGACTGAATCACCTTAAGCAACAATTAAACTGCATAAAGTTGTCCTAAGACCAGACAATCAGACCCGTTACACAAAGGGGTTTATTTATAACAATATAAGCAAAGGGCTAGCTAATCTTATTCCAAAAACTTAAGATCATATGGCAGTCCTAACCCCAGGCCATCACATGCCAATGCACACGCTGACATTATTTGAAGGACTAAAAAGGGAAATAACCGTACGGTCAAATAACCAGTCCCCAAATTAGTAAGATTACAAGGTGTCAAAATCACTATTTGAAGGACTAAAAAGGGAAATAACCGTATGGTCAAATACCCTGTCCCCAAATTAGTAAGATCACAAGGTGGTCAAGATCACTATTTGAATGACTAAAGAGGGAAATAACCGTATGGTCAAATAACCAGTCCCGAAATTAGTAAGATTACAAGGTGGTCAAATTCCCAGATCTCCATGCAGCACCCTATTACAAAATAACACTATTACAAAATAACACTATTACAAAATAACACTATTACAAAATAACACTAGAATACTATAAGTAAGCAAGTGCATGAAAAATTACACAATGACTAAGCTACCCCAAAAATTAGATATTGTAAGTGGACAAAACTGAAACCACCAGGCCGAGCCACACAAGGTGGCAATGATTTAACTTAATTGAAATCTAAACTTAACTCAACATTAAAGGTGTAAATGCTTACAATGAACTACAAAAAGACAAGCTTTAATCCTTGGCATTTCCCGATAGTCAATGTTACTCTTTCCTCTTCTTTAAACTATATAAACTATACTACCATAAGCAAAGACCTTGTATTTTCAAAATTGTACTGCAAGACGGCAATTTTCAGAAAAGCTAGCCCTGGAACAACCGGAACCACTTCCCCTCTTCGGGACACGCAAATTAATAAGTATGTGGTGCTGCATACACCAAAGTGTCGATGACACTTGAAATGTTACCCATTGACGAGAAATTAAGAAGTACGCACATTAACCAGTCACACATGGCCTAATGGCCGCACGCGATTTAAATCGAGGAAAAGACAAGGCACGTCGGGCAACCTTTATTGACTCGTCAACTAGACAGAATGAGTAGAATGTGACAACTAAGCGAAGTGCTGGTGTCCATAAACAAGATCAAACACCACGTCATCCACACAAAAATGAGACAGAAAAGAAGGCTCCCGATTTCTTGAAACTGGCTCAAGACTTCTTGGAAGATGTAATTCGAGAGGAAATCCTCAGAGAAAGAACAGAATGGGAGAAGATGATAGACCGGGAGGAGCATCTAATATGCAAAAACTAGATGACAACTATAGCAGCTGCAGCAGCAACAACAACAATAAGGAGAAGTGGATTGTAAGATCGACAAAGAGTAGTAATCATTCTTTACAAACAGACGTCCTGGTACCGCAGTGAAGCCCATTGTGGGACGTTGCCGAGACGTCCTGGTACCGCAGTGAAGCCCATGGTGGGACGTTGCCGTCTTTACAAACAGACGTCCTGGTACCGCAGTGAAGCCCATGGTGGGACGTTGCCGTCTTTACAAACAGGCGTCCTGGAACCGCAGTGAAGCCCATGGTGGGACGTTGCCGTCTTTACAAACAGACGTCCTGGTACCGCAGTGAAGCCCATGGTGGAACGTTGCCGTCTTTACAAACAGACGTCCTGGTACCGCAGTGAAGCCCATGGTGGGACGTTGCTGTCTTTACAAACAGGCGTCCTGGAACCGCAGTGAAGCCCATGGTGGGACGTTGCCGTCTTTACAAACAGGCGTCTTGGTACCGCAGTGAAGCCCATGGTGGGACGTTGCCGTCTTTACAAACAGGCGTTTTGGAACCGCAGTGAAGCCCATGGTGGGACGTTGCCGTCTTTACAAACAGACGTCCTGGTACCACAGTGAAGCCAATGGTGGGACGTTGCCGTCTTTACAAACAGGCGTCCTGGTACCGCAGTGAAGCCCATGGTGGGACGTTGCCGTCTTTACAAAAATGTATCCTGGTACCGCAGTGAATTACATGGTGGGACGTTGCCGTCTTTACAAACAGGCGTCCTGGTACTGCAGTGAAACCTATGCTGAGACGTTGCCGTCTTTACAAACAGGCGTCCTGGTACCGCAGTGAAATACATGGTAAGACTTTGCCGTCTTTACAAAACAAGCGTCAAGGTACCGCAGTGAAATACTTGGTGGGACGTTGCCGTCTTTACAAACAGACGTCCTGGTACCGCAGTGAAGCCCATGGTGGGACGTTGCCGTCTTTACAAACAGACGTCTTGGTACCGCAGTGAAGCACATGATGGGACGTTCCCGTCTTTACAAACAGACGTCCTGGTACCGCAGTGAAGCCCATGGTGGGACGTTGCCGTCTTTACAAACAAACGTCCTGGTACCGCAGTGAAGCACACGGCGGGACGTTGCCGTCTTTACAAACAGACGTCCTGGTATCTCAGTGAAACCCATGGTGGGACGTTGCCGTCTTTACAAACAAACGTCCTGGTACCGCAGTGAAGTCCATGGTGGGACGTTGCCGTCTTTACAAACATGTATCCTGGAAACGCAGTGAAATACATGGTGGGACGTTGCCGTCTTTACAAACAGGCGTCCTAGTACTGCAGTGAAGCCCATGGTGGGATGTTGCCGTCTTTACAAACAGACGTCCTGGTACCGCAGTGAAACCTATGCTGAGACGTTGCCGTCTTTACAAACAGGCGTCCTGGTACCGCAGTGAAATATATGGTGAGACGTTGCCGTCTTTACAAACAGACGTCCTGGTACCGCAGTGAAGCCCATGGTGGGACGTTGCCGTCTTTACAAACAGACGTCCTGGTACCGCAGTGAAGCCCATGGTGGGACGTTGCCGTCTTTACAAACAGACGTCCTGGTACCGCAGTGAAATACATGGTGGGACGTTGCCGTCTTTACAAACAGGCGTCCTGGTACTGCAGTGAATCCCATGGTGGGATGTTGCGGTCTTTAGAAACAGACGTCCTGGTACCGCAGTGAAACCTATGCTGAGACGTTGCCGTCTCTACAAACAGACGTCCTGGTACCGCAGTGAAGCCCATGGTGAGACGTTGCCGTCTTTACAGACAGACGTCCTAGTACCGCAGTGAAGCCCATGGTGGGACGTTGCCGTCTTTACAAACAGGCGTCCTGGTACCGCAGTGAAGCCCATGGTGGGACGTTGCCGTCTTTACAAACAGACGTCCTGGTACCGCAGTGAAGCCCATGGTGGGACGTTGCCGTCTTTACAAACAGGCGTCCTGGAACCGCAGTGAAGCCCATGGTGGGACGTTGCCGTTTTTAATAACAGACGTCCTGGTACCGCAGTAAAGCCCATGGCGGGACGTTGCTTGCCGTCTTTACAAACAGACGTCCTGGTACCTCAGTGAAACCCATGGTGGGACGTTGCCGTTTTTACAAACAGACGACGTCCTGGTACCGCAGTGAAGCCCATGGTGGGACGTTGCCATCTTTACAAACAGACATCCTGGTACCGCAGTGAAGCCCATGGTGGGACGTTGCCGTCTTTACAAACATGTATCCTGGTACCGCAGTGAAATACATGTTGGGACGTTGCCGACTTTATAAACAGGCGTCCTGGTACTGCAGTGAAGCCCATGGTGGGATGTTGCCGTCTTTAGAAACAGACGTCCTGGTACCGCAGTGAAGCACACGGCGGGACGTTGCCGTCTTTACAAACAGACGTCCTGGTACCTCAGTGAAGCCCATGGTGGAACGTTGCCGTCTTTACAAACAGGCGTCCTGGTACCGCAGTGAAATACATGGTGAGACGTTGCCGTCTTTACAAACATGCGTCATGGTACCGCAGTGAAATACTTGGTGGGACGTTGCCGTCTTTACAAACAGACGTCTTGGTACTACAGTGAAGCCCATGCTGGGACGTTGCCGTCTTTACAAACAGGCGTCTTGGTACTGCAGTGAAGCCCATGGTGGGATGTTGCCGTCTTTAGAAACAGACGTCCTGGTACCGCTGTGAAGCACACGGCGGGACGTTGCCGTCTTTACAAACAGACCCCCTGGTACCTCAGTGAAGCCCATGGTGGAACGTTGCCGTCTTTACAAACAGACATCCTGGTACCGCAGTGAAATACATGGTGAGACGTTGCCGTCTTTACAAACATGCGTCTTGGTACTGCAGTGAAGCCCATGGTGGGACGTTGCCGTCTTTACAAACAGGCGTCCTGGTACCGCAGTGAAGCCCATGGTGAAACGTTGCCGTAAATATCATGACCGTTCACGAAACACAATCGCTCTTTTCAGGTCAACACACATCTCTAGAATAGAGATACTAATGATTTTGCTATATATTTCTGTTTGTGCTTTTGTATTTCTTTGTGTGGTTTGGATTATATCTTCGTTCCCACCAAAACTTTAGACAATTTTCTCGTATATATGTTTGTTTGGTATACTTTGCTTGTGAGGGGTACAAAGTGTTTGGTTGTCCATTCATAAACACTCCCTTATTCATGTCTCAGCTGACGTATAAACAAAATAGAAATTGGGGTTTGGGGCTTTTTTTTAGGTACGCACTAATTATGTTTCCTTTGTTCTTCTGCATATGTGTTGTCTTTTATGTGAAGGATATTTTCTTTAAAGTCTGTTATTTCAGGCATATAAAGCGGCGCATTCACCAATAGCCATCATTTTTGGTAGGATCTTACTAAGTTTCAATATAACGGGCACTAACTGCCCAAATTGTCCCACTCCAAAAACACTACATAACGTCATCCATGAATGCCCGAAATTCAATAAAGACGAACATTCCAGGACAAACAGAAATATGCCAAAGCTCGATAACCTATATATAATTCCTATAATAAGAAGGTAAAATATATAGATACGATATTTAAATATATCCTGAGATATCTTTCTGATGTAGGATAAGATATTTTAAAAAAATAAAAATGAAAGCATATAACGTGGTCCTAATCCTAAACCATCATGCCCCATGGCACAAGATACAAATGATTGGTTTACTTTATAACAAATTTATCCACAGAACCCTCTGATCTGACCAAAATACAGTGATACAGAAGCCGTTACCATCAGGCCCCATCGCATAAGTAGGTAATGTTGTTTCACTATTGTTTCACACACAGGGAATAAAAATAAGACAAATAATACCAGATTAAATTTATATTTCCTCTTAGAATATTTAGGAGTTCGAGTCCTGTATTTTTACACCTGTAGTTATGAACTCAAGAGTCCTAAAAGAAGCTTAACTGACACAGTGAAATCTGGCCATTCGCATGAAAACATTAGATGCTCGCAAATTTATACATTTGCAAGACCAAACTGTAAGTCACACTTTAAAAAAATTTCATCAGATTGTGTACCAAAAACGAATGCGACTTATAGGCCACAAAAGTATACGTTTCCGCACTGAGCTTCTATATAAAATATGGGAAAATTCCAAGACCAACACTTCATTTTGAATACAAACAGCGATCTACAAAAATGATGAACAATTCAGAGATCGAAACCGAATTAGGGGCTCAGTACAGACTCCAAGTTGGATAATGAACTCTGTTGTGATGCTTTGCCTTGCACCTAGAGTGATGCTGTACTCTGTGACGTTAGTGATACAGAGAAACCTTGCCTATCATCTGTTACCATCGAAAGCGATGTCATTCGCGTGCCCAACTGCTCTACTAGTGAAAGCGATGTCATTCGCGTTCCTTACTGCTTTGCTAGTAAAAGCGACGTCATTCATGTGTCTTACTGCTTTACTAGTGAAAGAGATGTCATTACCGTGCCTTACGGCTCTACTAGTGAAAAGGATGTCATTTGCGTGTCTTATTTCTCTACTAGTGAAAACTATGCAGTACTGCCTTTCTGCTTAACTGGTAAAGGCTAAGCCGCAGAAGTTGATAATGTTTTGTACACTAAGAAGACATTAACAGTATGTCCCCCTAATCTAGCCCTTAAATAACTAAGAATACAACATGGTAAAATATTCCCAAAGCAACAGACGCAAAAAGAAATAGGCAAGATAAAGCACCGACGGATTCACCAAACAAAATCATGGCCCAAAACGTAAGCAACATAAGGTGGTTCAAAAAAAATCAACAACAACAACAAAAACCCAACCAAACAAAAAAATAAACAACAAAGTGATCAGGCCCATCAACACTGTTTAAATCACATCAAAACTAAAGTGATCAGGCCCATCCACACATGGTGGGAAGGTTTAAATAACATCAAAACCAAGTGATCTGGTTCATCGACGCATGGTGGGGCTGTTTGAATCACATCAAAACCAAAGTGATCTAGCCCATCCACAGATGGTGGAACTGTTTAAATCACATCGAAATCAAAGTGATCAGGCCCATCCACACACATGGTGGGACTGTTTGAATCACATCAAAACCTACATTACAACCTTACATAAAATACAAATAATTACAAACTTGGGACAAATATAATTTTAATCCTTTACATGTTTTGATAGATAATATTAAGTGTTTCTTCTCTAATAATGCTACACTAACCAAACAGCCAATAGTAACGATTCCTAATATTCAAATTTCAATATCCAGATACAAAACGACAACGTTAGCATTATATATATATATATATATATATATATATATATATATATATATATATATATATATATATATATATATATATATATATATATATATATATATATATATATATATATATATATATATATATATATATATATATAAACCACATACAAAAGTCTCAATTTTGGATCAACAGAAGCTGGCCAGTGATATCAAGACGAGGCCATTTCCGACCCTTCTCCTTTGCAGCTTTTGGACATGTAAATTAAAATTTATGCGGTGCATTCATTAAAGTGTCCAATGGACACTTGCTGCTCATTCAGTAGGAAATTAGGTGGTACAAGTTGTGTACTTAATCGTCGCACACGATTTGAATCCAAGATAACTGTTTTGTATATCTATATATTTTTGTAACTCATAGAACGCGATCTTATATAATATTTGTAATTTTTATTCATGGCTGTAAACATGATTACAGCTTATCGTTAGTTTGTGACGCATGCGAAAAAGTCGGTTCTAAGATATTAATGAATGCAAAAATGCGTAGGAGCTATAAATAGATGATTACTTACGTCTTGAAAGGTGCTAATTATATAATTATTAGTAAGCATGTTCATGAGATTCGGCTTTTATCCCATTGGATAGATCGGTCAGGTGGCATGTTAGGAAAATTAAATTAATTCTTACTGGATGAGTTAGGTCACATGAATAAGTATTTCGAAACATCATACTTAGTAGTATGAGCAATCAGATTTCATTCCTCTTTTTGGAGGCATTCTTATTTCTTGCATTTCTACTGTAAAACCAAGTCTGCATACGTGTTTTATATTTTACTTTTGCAAAGCGTAAAATTTTCCGATGCGTTATAGAAACACGTCCGTTGGCAAATCTTCATTTTTGGAGGTGCTTAGAGTTGCACGTTAAAAAGTTCTTCAGTTTCGAAAGTAAGTAAATTTTACATGTAGTTTGCAGTCCCATGATGCCTAAATAAATGATCGATTTTCAAAAGAAATTGAAACTTGTGAAGTTTGTCAAATACGTTCTGAAAAATGACATTGTGACAACGTAACGGTTTTTAGAGGAGCAGTACATTTCCGATTTTGAAATTTATAAGGAATTTTTCATTCTTTTGGACTTTCACTAAACTTTATCAGGATTATTTTGAATTCAATTTATAATGCTGTAAGTTGCTCTCACATTTTTATTTATAACTTTGACAATTCAATTATTTGTTACAAGTTTTACAAAACTTGTTGGTTTTGCTTCTTTCTGTTGCATAGTTTATTACTATAGCGTCGGAATAATCAGTAAGTATGTAATCAAGCAATTCATGGTCAGTCGTGTGTACATGAAAAATTACTAGCCAGCACGGTAAAATGGGAATTCGAGCACAACCATGAGTCTAATGGACAGTGTATAGACGCTCATAAACTCTTCCTTGGGTGGTGGTGGTTGTGGTGGTGTTGGTAGTGGTGATGATGATGATGGTGTGTGTGTGTGTGTGTCGTAATAAAAATGATGTGCTGGATTGCACGGTGTGTGTAGTAATTAAAGTATGGGTACTAAATTTTAAGGGTGTAAAAAAAAATTGCAATACATAAATAAATACAGTTTACAAAAAGTATAGTTAATGTTAAAATAAAATTTTCCGTTTATCTGTATAAACTAAACCAAAATGCAACAATAGGGCAATATTAATTTTCTGTTTGGTGCTATAAATGTTTGGTTCCACAATATAATTTTCCATGGCAATCTGTGGACCGTTTTAAAATACAACTTCCCGTTTGGCTCTATATAGTGTGCACCACATATTAACCAATGGCTTAATGCTAATTACCACATGACTCTAAGGTGCCCCCTAAAACTACTGAAGGCTATTTTATTCATTTTATGCGTAAATAAGTGAATAGATAATATGTCTTCTTTACTTTGAATAATGAGAAAACTTCGAAAAGAGGTCGCATCATGGAAAAGTTCTTGTCCGATGGCAGCGACCTGTGTGATGTATCTGCTTGCACATCCTCTAAACCATGCTATTTTATGCCCGTCAAGGGGGATCTGAATTTAAAAAAATGGAAACTGTCCACAATCACCAGTCCTATAGTCAATTTTATGCGAGCTATCCAATCGTATATCCTAGTAACTTTATTTCGTGAATTCTGCTATAAATAGAACAAATATAAATAAATCGTATAATAAACCCTTAAATAAAATTTTATTTTGTTCGTTTCTCATTATTGAAACACAATAAAGTTTTAATACAATCGTTTTCATAAGGATTATGATAAACATATGCTTATTTCGGTTTATGTCGTTTTTCTTTAGCTAATTTCGACATACTTAGTAAACCATGTTAAAATTTATACTGACCACATGCTTTGATGACGTAATTAACATAATACACAAATGGCATTACAGCCAAGAAGTTCGGCGGGTTCCTGGGGTATGGCGAAAAAGAAAGTCCAGGTCTGCTATTCCTTAATATTACAAAATTAAACCCACGTTGAATGTTTCCGTGGTAGTATGTTTTTGTTTGAAGGATTTAATTGTAAAGTGGAGGCCAAGATATTTAACAGTTTGTGGTCGAAGCAAGAAGTTGCAAGACACCAATATCATCATTTTCATGGCACATTAGTCCTACAATGTAAGAAGTATCCCATATTATTTATGTTTTAGTGCTACGTCTTACTACCCAAATAATGGTCTTGTATAGCGTGTTCCGATGTCGATTGACGTTGAACGAGTACTCAAAGTATCAGGAATATCTCGCACACTTGACAGCCCTTATCAACACTCTTCCACAAGAGTCCATTAATATGTGCTGTCGGACATCTCTGCGCACCTAAAGTTTCCGTCATTAATACTGAAGTAAAACACATACCGAATTAACCGATTGACGAAAATATAAGACTGCAATGCTTACCGTTTGAAGTGAGGCAATTGTCTCAGGAATATTTTTTCAGAATAATATTAATTTTGAACACACTGACTACCACCCATGTATTTTCATGACTTGCTATTATGTCAGCCTATTCTGCGCATAGCTTTGAACAGATGTTATGTTTATTAATTGGGCTATAGAAATGAATTACATTACTTTGGACTGTTTCTGTCAGCATTTTGGTTGAGTAATGGGGTCAGGTTTATAGCTGGTGTTACAAAATTAAATGTAACAATGTCAATAAATCACAAGAGATACTAAGCAAACAAAACTGATTGTGTGCAAAAAAAGGTAAAGTTAAACATTTTATAAAAAAGCTATTATATATAGGAGAACCAACAATGAATAGGATCTGATGTGTTTACAACTTTTTGTTTATTGGGGTGGAAAAAAATTACTAAAGAATTTAGAAACAGACTATACGCTGGGGAATTTTTTCAAATACTTTTAAGAGAATTGCTACGCACTTTTCATCACCACTGTCATTAGACTCATCCATCATCACTGAAAAAGGGTTTTCTTTGCATAGTAAAGTTACATGATTGTCATACATTGGACCTGGTGCATTGTTAACAATGTTTGTCACCTTAGTTTTTGCAATGAAATTTCTGAGCAATTTGCTAGTCAGGAAACAACTCTATACAGCTCACTAAAGTGATCAGCAACCAAGTATGATAAATTATGCTCTGCCATAAAGTTAGCAAACAGTACCTCTGCTTTAGTGACACTGTCTACTGATGTTGGTGCACACATTTGCATTACTTTAGGCATATTATGTGATGATTTCTCATTTGCAATGTACTGCATACTTTTCAAATTTCTTGTGAGATCATTTTTTTTCCCCCCACTAGAAATGTTAGAATGTGTGTTACAAGCAGTGAAGGGCAGAGTTTCCTCTGACCTTTGCCACCCCAATTTTGATATTTAGACATGTTGGTATGTGGGGTCAGAGTCCATTCCCTATTGAAAAGTTGGAATTCGCCAACACCATTTTATGTTGGCATAGGGTATGCGCTTATTAGAAGGTCTAGCAAACTTTAAAGACCATTCATCAAGATATACCTGCATGAAACCAATAGGAATATGATTTATTTTCTCAAATATAGGGAGTATAGCATTCATTATATCTTTAATCCGCTGACAGACTAGCTGAAACTACAGCGTTGATTAAAGTCAACCTGAAACTCGCCATAGGATTACACAAATCTCACAACCTACATGTCAATGACATCAGAGGTCAAATGGTCACATGAACAAAAGTAATTCAAAATAATATTCTCAATGGGGATGAATTACATCAGAGGTTTATTTCTTGAATTGTTGTTTTAGCTGGAAAAACCTATGCTTGGCAGGATTTTTCTACTTTCTGGGAGATCTTGTTAGCAAATTAGTAGATCAAAAGATAAGGTCAAAAATCAAAAGGCTCCCGGACAAATCATGAGACTTGGCATGTATTGGTAGTAATGTGGGATTTTTGTGTACACTTTATGAATATCACTTCTTTCACAAAAGGATGGTCAGTTTTTCTTGATACAAATTAGATATTCGACCAAAAACAACATATGATCTGATGTTTACAGGAATGTTGTATTGTTGCGCAGAATTACCTGATGCACAGAACTGGCCGACATGGTAATAATTAATATACTTAATTAATGTGCTGTATTTATCCTAATGAAATTAAAATCTGACACTAGCAAATGGGTGCATTTTCATGTGCTGTTGACATTTGAATTTGTTGCAATGCATTGGTAGTCAAGGTATGCCAAAGTAGGTTCATGTGGGGGATATGAATGAAATGAAACATTGCTTATAGTTTCAATAAGCATAATAAATTTTTATACCTTTCTTTAAAGATTAGTATTTCAACTTAACCCAATTTTATAATTCCCTGCTTTCATTGCTCTCCAGCTAACTGAAATGTTGGGCAATGAAATTTGAAAACAGGTCCGTTTCTTTTGTGAGAATTTAAATTTATTAGCGCAAAGACATCAGTGTAATTAAAGTCTGATTACAACATTATGACTTTACTTTGTAAAACAGCATCATTGTTGGTTGCCAGTTGTATGAGATATTCCTACATCATTTCTACAAAAAACATGCTACACAGCACTGTTAGTTAGGCAGTAAGACCCAGATGCTTAAAACATCAGTGTCAAGGTCTTACATGTAAGGACTAATGTCACACATGATAGGGGTAATGCTACCAGGAAAAGTGGGCAATTAAGTCTCCTAAAATATGTAAACTTCACCTTCTTCTGTTAGGAAAGTGAAAATGACTTTGCCCTGTGACTTGTTTTAAGGTTAATTGATAAATAAGTTTTGAGATGCCACCCTCGCCTTTGGTGGGTTTAATCTGGTATAGTAGCTAAAGGTATTCTTTAAGCCATCATTAGCTAGGTCTAATTTTAATAGCAGTTATCAGGGGTCAAGCTAGACTTAAATTGTAGAGAGAAGTGACTTCTCCTTTTAGTCCGAACAGGAAGAAGTGGAATCTAAACTGGGAGAAGTGAGACCAAAGCAAGAAATGTGAAATATATATAGCTGCATAATCTTATTTATGTGCTCCATTTCTCAGTATGCTTTTAACAGTTTTAGACAATGTCTTATTTACAAGTTAAAAATATGTCATGTTTATTAATAACCCATTTTGTAAATGTATAAAAATTATTATATTCATACCCATTCTATTCATACTTGTAGTGTATGTGTTTGGATTGAGATACTTGCAAATTGGCCATATGACTTGAAAGGCACAGCAGAAGCTATACATTGTAGTTAATTTTGACTGAAATCAGGAACAAGAGTACAGTCTTGTAATTTCAAATTGGTAAAAATACTTAATTAACTAACACTTGATTATTTTATTTTATTTTATTTTGTGCAAGTTTTGTGTAAAATTGCAGTCAAAAATGATTTCTAGCATTTTTTGAAACAACCCCTAATTCATATACATAGGAATAAATTCACAAGCGACTTCAAAACATACACTTTGTCCTGATTTCCTTGTTCCCAATAAAACATTACTGTATCTATTCATAGACAACACATAGAACAACTAAAGTAAATAGAAAACGAAACTGGACTCCTTTTTTTCCCTAAAACCGAAACATATAAAACCACATATTGCACTAAGCAAATGCATCTATATTTTCCTGAATCTATTTGCCCAATTATTTACGAATACAGACAGTTTTATTATGTGGTATACATAGCAATGTCCACCATTTCAACTTTGTTTACAATTTGAAATTGATTTTATCAAGAAAATATGCCAAAACGAAAATGTCCATTTATAGAAGCAAGAAATACATAAGAAAACACTCTTCACCAATCACAATTTTTAAAGCAAATTACTATTTATATATTGATGCATTTCGTCTTGAATTACAACAGTGCCTTGGTTTTCCGGTGTTCTTCCTCCACCATTAATACTGGCCACTATATATAACCTATCTTGTGCTGAAAAATGGCATTAAACCCCACAACAACAACAACAAGAGTGCCAGAACTTGCTGGCTAATGCGAGGGGGTATCTCAAAATTCATAATATACAGCCATTTTACGTCCAAAAAATCGAGGGTGAAGTCATTTTCGCTTTCCTAACATAATAAGGTGAAGTTTGCAGTTTAGACGACTTTTTCAACTTTTTTGCCCACTTCGCCTGGTAGCATGACCCTGTAGAACAAAAAATCTTGCACATTCACAGGTGTGTTTTGATAACTGATTGACCATTAACCATTTCCTGAGTTGGCAACTAGACCCTCTATCACTACCAGATTTATGCATGTAATCCTTCCATGATAAAAACATACAAATTTTTGCTTTGAAACTTTAACAATAGTATATATATGGCAGTTTGTTCTTGAAGAATAAAATCAGTGATCTGGATATTTTAACTGCTTATTTGGTCATAAATCTAGTTTGAAACTCTAAGTGTACTATGGGTTGTGTCAAAAGCATTTAGAAATCTTTGCATGTGCCATTGCTGTGAACTTTTAAAATGTATATAAAAATGTAAATACAAAAATATAAAAGAAATTGATTTAGGGTAGTTGATTAAGCATTTTTACCATCTTGCAATTACAGTAATATAATCTAGTTACTCGGCTAAATTTTGTTACAGTGCATTTCCTATTATTCTCTTAGAGTCATATGGCCAAAATAACAAAATTTTCATTTAGAAAAAAAAAGTATTGTTTAAATCCAGTGCTAAATGCAAATATGAGCATAATTCAAATAAGAGAACACACACATACACACACACATATTTATATATTGCACATTTCTTGCTTCGTGTCCACTATTCCCTATTGAGCTCTCACTTCTCCCAGCATAAATGTACAAAGAAAAGTAAAAGATGTTGCTTTGGTTCATAGACTTTTAGGGAATTATAAACATTTTTCAGTATTTGCAACAAGTTTATACAGGCTGGTTGAGACAATGTACCTATTGGTTTAACTCATGTGGAGACAGCCATGTCGAGTTTTACAAACACGTTTTTGTTTATTTTTTTGTTTTGTATATGTTTTGTATTTGCCTTTGAAAAAGACTCATTAAGAGTCTAGTTAGTTACTAGTTTCGCACTGCTCAGCGTCAGTTTATTGTATATATATATTTATATTCATTCTTTTGATACTCTTCATGTGACTGAACCCTGAAGCACATGCAGAGTGAATACAATAATTTGTGTTCTGGTTTTGGATGTTTTAATAATTCTGGCATACACCTTTGCTCATGGGATTCTGTTTTAATGCAGGTTTGTGTCTTACATCATGATCCTTACACCTTTTATACAGACACCCCTTCTACATTGGGAAAGTTGCCATATAAGACAGGTGGCCTTTTTCAGAGGGGGAAATATATTTTGTAGCATGTATGTGAATGTAGTAAGAAGGCTACAAATAACTTCAAAGCATTTAACATCTTCATTTAAAAGTAGCACTAATTATTAAAAAGTTTATTGTTGTCTTAAGAAAGACTTGTTTCAAGTTAACATATATTAATAGCTCTTATTCTTAAACATGACATGGTGTTGTTGGAATGGCCATCATTTAAATCTTGGAACATATATTTCTTGGCATTTAAATAATTCTCTTTCCATTTACTCCATTTTTCCACTGATACAAAATATTAAGATGTATATTTTAATCTTTCCAACAAAATGTTTTGGAAAGAACCCTTGAACTAATATGCAGGACAATAGTTGCATTACAAGATGGTCTTTCTTGTGGGGTTCTTTTGAACACAAACTCACCCGTGCCAAGAGATTCAGTCCATGAAAAGTGGGTTGCCACTAGTCAGGAGGGATAGCTGTGAGAGGGACCACTGTAGTTTTTTTCTGAGTATTGTTTAATTGAAAACATTGTAGTTGGAAAGCCATGCTCTAATTTTATATTAATAAAGAAAAGCAATGGACAAGACAGGCTTGAATTTCACAGTACCATGTGACCAATGGACAAGACAGGCTTTGAATCTTACACTACCATATGACCAATGGACAAGACAGGCTTTGAATTTCACAGTACCATGTGACCAATGAACAATACAGGCTTAGAATCTTACACTACCATGTGACCTATGGATAAGACAGGTTCTAAATCTTATCCTATTTTAAACTACCATATGACAAATGGACATTACATGCTTTGAATTTTACACCACAATATGACCAGTGTACTAGGCAGGCTTTGAATCTCACAGTACCATTTGACCAATGGACAAGACAGGCTTTGAATCTCACAGTACCATTTGACCAATGGACATGACCGGCTTTGAATCTTACACTACCATGTGACCAATGGACAAGACAGGCTTTGAATCTTACACCACAATATGACCAGTGTACTAGGCAGGCTTTGAATCTTACCCTACCCTTTGACCAATGGACAAGACAGGCTTTGAATCTCACAGTATCATTTGACCAATGGACAAGACAAGCTTTGAATCTCAGAGTACCATTAGACCAATGGACAAGACATGCTTTGAATCTTACACTACCTTGTGACCAATGGACAAGACAGGCTTTGAATCTCACAGTACCATGTGACCAATGGACAAGACATGCTTTGAATCTTACACTACCATGTGACCAATGGACAAGACAGGCTTTGAATCTTATACAACCATATGACCAGTGTAATAGGCAGGCTTTGAATCTCACAGTACCATGTGACCAATGGACAAGACAGGCTTTGAATCTTACACTACCATATGACCTATGGAAAAGACAGGCTTCAAATCTTATCCTGTCTTAAACTACCATATGACCAATGGACAAGACATGCTTTGAATCTTACACAACCATATGACCAGTGTAATAGGCAGGCTTTGAATCTTACACTACCATGTGACCAATGGACAAGACAGGCTTTGAATCTTACAGTACCATGTGACCAATGAACAATACAGGCTTAGAATCTTACACTACCATATGACCTGTGGATAAGACAGGCTCTGAATCTTATCCTATCTTAAACTACCATATGACATTATGGCCATGCTGGTCCATAGCTATTGATCATTTTAGCAATGCTGGTCCATAGCTATTGATCCATTTTAACCATGCTGGTCCATAGCTATTGATTGATCCATTATGGCCATGCTGGTCCATAGCTATTGATCATTTTAGCCATGTTGGTCCATAGCTATTGATCCATTATAGCCATGCTGGTCCATAGCTATTGATCATTTTAGCCATGTTGGTCCATAGCTATTGATCCATTATGGCCATGCTGGTCCATAGCTATTGATCATTTTAGCCATGTTGGTCCATAGCTATTGATCCATTTAGCCATGTTGGTCCATAGCTATTGATCCATTATGGCCATGCTGATCCATAGCTATTGATCCATATTATCCATGCTGGTCCATAGCTATTGATCCATTTAGCCATGTTGGTCCATAGCTATTGATCCATTATGGCCATGCTGGTCCATAGCTATTGATCCATTTTAGCCATGTTGGTCCATAGCTATTGATCCATTATAGCCATGTTAGTCCACATCTATTGTTACTCAACACTAATTGTAATTTTGGAATGCTAATTACTCTACATTTTCGTTTTGGCAAGCTGGTTGTATTGGCACATCATTTAACAAGAAAACCAGTGCCAGAGGTTTATCCATATTGATGAGTAACATTGTTTACATCAAGACATGACTTCAACTCCTACTATTACCACAACAACATTATTGACTTGGTATTTAAATTTTCCATGCTAAAATTTGTTATAACTGCTGGCAACAACTTTATTGTAGTAGTGTGTAAAGTTATAATCATAAACAGTATAGATGAAAGAGGAGTCACTATTGATTTAAGTACAACAGATTGTTGTGATTCTCCATCAAAATTATGACAATTAAATTTACTTTTTTCATCTTCATTAAGGACAGTCTGATCATGTGTAGCAAAACTTAAAGAGTACATGAAAAGTTCATTATAATATTTATAGGATTAGGTATTTTAATGTACACAGATAATGCCCCCTTAATTATATAATGTTCTTTTTATAAAACTCTTATATGATCATAGGGTCATCATCAGTTTTTTGACAAGTTAAGGTATTATGTCCTGGCTCTAAAATCCTATGGAGAATTTGGTTACATCTGATTTTATTGTATGTGTGATAGTGCGGGCAATATATGTATTGATATAATAGTACCTGATGTAGCTTTGCCTGTTTAAATCATGAATATGTTGACAGACATTTCCAAGTTTAGATAAATTCAGTAATAATTATGCAGGCAAGTACAAGGCTGTGGTCATTGGGGTCATTCCTTGTTCCACATAAAAGGTGATGTTTCTGAATATAGGAGCAAAGTAAAGAAAAATTAAAGGTATTAATTAATTATATAATTGACAGTTTCCAAACAGTCAGTTGATTTTTCTTAGCATGAATTTCTATGAACATAGCTGATCTTGAAATATTGTGTTTTATAATAGCTCTTGTAGATGTCAAAATTTTTATAGAAATGCTAGAAAACAGCTTGAATATTCCCGGTTTCTTCCTCCACCATTAATACTGGCCGCCATGAATAGCCTATCGTGTGCTGAAAAATGGCGTTAAACCCAACAACAAACAACAACAAACAAACCATTTCTTGATAATTTTGGTCAATCCTTAGTTGGCAATCTCTGTAGGTCTCGGCTAATGTCAGTACTTGACTAATGTCTTAAGAAATTCTTGGTCTGAATTAGAAACTTCAGATCACATTGAAAAAAAACGGAATCCAGAATGAGTATGTTCAGAGCAAATTAATGTATGATTTCATTGATTTGGATTATGTCTTCTGATTTAATTCCAGCATTTATTTGGTTTTCCACTGACTGATTATTGTGAATACTTTATGTCTGTTTAGTTCATTATCTTTATGCCAACAAGGCTTTTATTATAACCTTTTTTGGGGGAAAATACATGTCCAAAATTCACAGTTTTAAAAATCTTTGGATACAGAACAAGCTATTGTTGGTCCACAGCATTCATAGCTAACCTTAACCCTTGGAACATTGGGTTACATGACTAGAATTGAGTGTCCAGAATGTATTAGAAGTGCTCGCAAAGAACTCTGTTTGATTTTGTGTTAATTCACTTTTCATCTCCATACAATGAACTACACCATGTATGATTTAGCACTGGTATTTAATTGTTAAAGATAATTGCTAAATAAATAAGAAATTTTATTTTGTTTTTAGTATATAAAATATTAGAGTAAAGGTTGTTTATAATATTTCACAGATGATTTTTTTGAGAACATAAAAGAGAACTATTGTATCCAAATTTATTGTTTATGCACAGCTGAAATACAACTGGAAGCTAAAACAAAACAGATGATTGGCTTGAATTACCACCCATCTACATAGTCTCCTCATGTCACATGACCATTGTAAGTCACATGATCACTATTGGTTACTTATGAATCCAGTGTAATATTGCCAAAAATTATTTTGAAATCTTAATCTGAGTACAGAATGATAATTTTGCTACTGATAAGAAACATTTAATTGCATACATTTAATTGCATTCAGTCAGCAACCTTTCATTCCAAAGTACCAATTATAAACAAGGTGTGATAATCATGTTGTTACCTGGCACTTTCATTCTTAAACTATTCTTGTTTAAATTACTTCCCATGTTTATCTGGCATCAGTGCATCATGTGATAAAAACATTATAACTGAGTTACTTTGATCTGGTGGACCACTTCAAATTATATAATACAGCCAATTAAACATTGTAACCATCTGGTGGACCACTTCAAATTATATAATACAGCCAATTAAACATTGTAACCAGGGAACCTTATAACAAAGCCTTTTAAATACCAGATAATTAGGAATTTGCCATGGGGAAATTCAACTCAGATGTGGTAACAATATGTTATACCCAAGAATTGTACTGTAGGAGCCAATGGTTTGTTTTATCCCAGTGCAGCAGGTCTAATGGTTAAATTCAGTCCTCAGGCCATAGGCTAAATTCAGGCTACATGCCTTAGACTGAATCCAGTATGCAGGCCTTAGGCTGAATCTAGAGTGCAGGCCTTAGGCTGAATTCAGTCTGCAGGCCTTAGGCTGAATCTAGAATGCAGGCTTTAGGCTGAATCCAGTCTGCAGGCCTTAGGCTGAATCTAGAGTGCAGGCCTTAGGCTGAATCTAGAGTGCAGGTCTTCAGCTAAATCTAAAGTACAGGCCTTAGGCTTAATCCAGAGTGCAGGCTGAAAGTTGCACATGCTTGACCTACAGTGATCATAGGGTTGCTATTTAGTCCATAGAATTGGCTTTTAAGTACTACTGAGATTGTTGTTAGTGATATTTTGACTATTTAGTCATTATCATTGATTTCTCATTATGACTCAGCTTGTTATGAGCTTGTTGGGTTTTACTGCAGCTACCATTCTGGAGTTGCAATTTTGATAATAACAAAAAATTAATAAGAAAATTTTGCTTCTTTTTTTGTATATTATAATGAAACATTCACTTCATTAGCTTTTTGTATGAACATTGATGAAGTTGAAGTTAAATATGGTCATCAAAAAATAAAGCTGAATATGGTTTTGTGCTATGTGCTTGACTGACTTGAAAAATAAAAAATAAAAATCTGCATTAAATTTCAGGTGTCATTTGTGATACGGGATGAGGTGGAGAGATACCACAGATCAGGCGTGAATGCCTTGCAGTATGATATGACCCTTAATCGACTCTACTCTGCTGGTCGGGATTCCATTATTAGAATATGGAACACCAAAACAAACAAAGTAATTTATTTTTTATGGCTCATTCTTAAATATATTAATGTTTTTATAAACAAAATTGCATATGAAAATAAGATTGGTATGCTTGTTTGTAATTGGTATTATTTTGAAATTATGAAAAATATCTGAATTTTCCCTGATTTGATGTTGAAATTTCTGGGGAGGTGTCAGAGAATTTCACTTCCCAAGCATACATTTTAACTTGCCAAACCATGATGGCAGACAGTGGATGTTTCTGATCCTAACATGTACCTTTATCTTTAGATTTCTGCAGAAGTTTGGTTTCAGATTGGTGAAATAAAACTTGTTTACTTGGACATTGTACATAGTTGTATGTATTTATAGATCCTTTGAAGCTAACCTCATGATGTCTTGCTTATTATGCATATCCTAATTTCTTCAAAGGAAAACAATGTCCTGAGTTTGAATTTGTTGAAACTACATTTTCTATAAAGTAAATAACTACTTCAAATGCACATGTGTTTTCTTCAGATAGGTTAATTACAGGTATTCATAACATTGAAGATAATGCTTTATATATCTGATAGGTAAATAAGAAATATTCATGGATTAATTAATTACATGAATTTATAACACTGAAGATAAAACTGGATATCTGATAGGTAAATTACAAGTATTTGTACTGCTATTGACATCTGATTAGTTATTTACATGAAATTATAAAACTTGATATCTGATTGGTTAATTACATGAAATTATAAAACTTGATATCTGATTGGTTAATTACAATTATCCATAACATTGAAGATAACTTTCTACATAATAAAATTAGCCAAATGCTGATCATCAATTTTCAGTTATTCAAAATAATTGTTATTTTTTTAAATTAAACTTTTTAGAATCCTTAGGTATTTGCTACAATCAGTTACAGAAACAAAATCTAAGTGATTGAATCTGTTTAATCCTCACCATGACTAGGGCTGTCAAAAATCACGAAAAAACCAACCCGGGTAACCATTGCAAATTTTAACGGGTACCCAGGTAGCACATGAATGACATGTACAACCATAGACCAACTAATTGTTATCTCCATTTCTTAAATTATTTTTTTTATGGCGATAGAGGCTAACCATGTACTACTCAGTCTGATTCATCCACACTGATGTAGCTGCGAATTGTCTGACCGCACGATGTGAATTAATAAATTTATTTAGAATGACCTTTGTACACAGATGGTAGGTATAATCCAACTTTTAAATGGTCACTGATCAGCCATGTTAAAAGCTTTAGAACACTCAAATTTTTTAAAGTATAAGTCATTGTTAGAACAGACCATGTTTTTTTCATCTGCTTTGGACCGCAGATTTGAATTACCAAAGCATGCGTGCCCCAGTTATACCACGTGACCACGCAGTCGCATAAATGTTATTATTTTGGAATTATAATTCTTAAGATAGGGTAAAAACATAGTAGTATCGAAAATAGAAATATCAGTATATGTATGATGGCTAACTTTCGAAATTAGCAGAGCTAGATGACTATAAAAACAATAAGCAAAGATTACTTTGGGCATTATGAAGATTTCAAGGTGTCTAGGTGATAATTGTTCATAATATAAATTGTGGGATTTCTTTGACCTGTGTGTTTGGAAATCAAATGTATTTCTCGTGATTTCATTTAAAGATCACGCAATGTACTGATCATTTAGCACCCACATTCAATAGATATCGTCTACAAAGAGGTTTATTACCTGTAAAACTATGCTATGTTTTAACATTGGTATATAATGCCTCGGGGATAACGGTTTGTCCGGTTGCACAATGCCAAGGAATTTTATTAATCCAAACAGACTGTCTGACGTATTGTTTATTTATATTAAGCAGAGGTCTGGTTTCTAATTATAGCTGTAGCTGTCACAACTGTTTAAAGTGGCTAGCAAGTGTGGTGATTTTTTTTTTTTACAGGTACCCGCGTTTATGTTTCAATACCCGGGTTTTTCTATACAGTCGGGTACCTGGGTAACAGCCCTAACCATGACAATAGCAGAGCATATCTTATCATTACCCACCTTTACATACACCAGTACATGTATATCCATGTGTCACACCTTTACATACACCAGTACATGTATATGTATATCCATGTGTCACACCTTTACATACACCAGTACATGTATATGTATATCCATGTGTCACACCTTTACATACACCAGAACATGTATATGTATATCCATGTGTCACACCTTTACATACACCAGTACATGTATATGTATATCCATGTGTCACACCTTTACATACACCAGTACATGTATATGTATATCAATGTGTCACACCTTTACATACACCAGTACATGTATATGTATATCCATGTGTCACACCTTTACATACACCAGAACATGTATATGTATATCTATGTGTCACACCTTTACATACACCAGTACATGTATATGTATATCCATTTGTCACACCTTTACATACACCAGTACATGTATATGTATATCCATGTGTCACACCTTTACATACACCAGTACATGTATATGTATATCCATGTGTCACACCTTTACATACATCTATCCTTGCATATCTACATTTTTCTGTCACACCTGTACATCCATCTTCTACACTTGTTGATACATATGTACATCATTCGGAGGCACCTGTACACATATCTGTAAATCAGTCTGTTGCATGCATCTGTACATAAAACTGACTTGCCTGTGTGTATTGTGTGTGTGTATGTATGTATATATATATATATAATAATTTTTCATTGTCAGAAGGGGCCCTGAGTGGTCTAATGCACTTTCTGTTACGAATCGCTGCCATCTCACCTCTGTGTGAGTTCAAGAAACAGATTTGGCCAATGTGTGTATATTAGAAAGCTTGCCAGTAGCTTCTCTTGCATAATTGTTTCATTCTGGGGTTTTCCTGGATTCTTCCTGTACCATTAATACTGGCCGCCATGTATAGCCTATCATGTGCTGAAAAATGGCCTTAAACCCCACAAAAACAACGACATTGTCAGAATTGTGCAATATTTTATGATAATGCACTTATGAGCATGACATGTATGCCTAAGAGTGTTAGGAAATGCATTGTAAGCAAACCATGTACACTCCTGTAGTATACACTTTATGTTTTGGTTGATTAAATTTGTTTCTGAAGAAACTAAAGCAGCTTCTTTGTGAACTGCCACATACCAGCTACTTTGCAATATTCTCCATTAACTTTTTTCATACAATGTTTTGAATTTATGTGAGCAGTAGATGCCAGACAGGTCATAAAATTGTTGGGGTCTCTACAAATAGCATGTAAATAACAAGGCATAAATGTGTTTTCTTTTGCTGGTAATAAGAATGGCAAAAATATACTTAACAGTTTTGCATCCTGAATTTCTTCAAAATGTATTTTCTTAGTTCTGCAAATCTGAAATGAGTTGAGTCATGGGTTCCAAAGCTTGATTACACATTTCAAAACTGTAAAATTGTACAGTAATTTCCACTACATTCCAAGTGCTGTAACATCGTCCTTATTGCACTCAAAATTAAATGAACATTAAATACCTTAGCATCTTTTTGATTGTTACAATTCAAAGCTTTCATATTTTCCCATATTATGATTCCAAAAATTTAATGACTGAACTGAAACACAAACTCAAATGAGTCATCACACTGCCTCCTAGCAACCCAAATCAGATATTACGTCATGTAAAATTGACAAGATAAATCCAGTCCATAATGAAATTTAGTAGAATTGACAAAAATACCAAAGTCTATTCATACCTGACCAAAGGTAAAAGCAGTTACAATACACATTCATTCACAATATGACTATCAATTTTAATTTTAAGTAGACCAAACAATAATTTCTTTCGAAAGTGATGTCGACCATGCATCTAAGCTCAGATTTAGCAGGATGGAGTTATGTGCACATTAATAATGTACTGTTGACTCTGCATTTGTGTATTTAGTTTGGAATTTGGCATAAATTCATTTACTTTGTTTTTTGTAGTGTATTTTTGTTTATGTAATTAAGCTATATGTAGAAAAAGAAAAGGAGCATGTAATAAAAAGATAACCTCATTTATATGGGAAAATATGGACTTGTTTTGTTAGATGGATATACTGCACTCCCAAAGACGTGCAGTATATTTCTCCGATAAACCTCATATTTTCCCATACTGATGCAGTAACCAATATACACACACACATTTATATGCTGCTCCTGTACAAACATATGTCCATAAATATGTGTGTCCTTCTGCCATGCCTGTACATCTGCCCATACATATGTATATTAATCTGCAACACCTTGGTTAGGGCTTGATTTTAGGTAATATTTTGGTTCCATGATGTTTCTATGACTGTGTGAGTCACTTGAAAACATCTTGTTTTTGTAATAAGAATATAAAGTAAGAATGTTTTGAATGCATGTGTAGAAAGGGCATGGTAACCACAATCTCAAATAGCCATTTTAAATGCTTAGCCTAAAAAGAACATTGAAACAACCCTCTCAAAGAATTATTTAAATGCTTGTTTAAAAAGGGCATGGAAACCACCCTCTCAAAGAGCTACTTTAAATGCTTTTGTGTAAAAATGGCATTGAAACCATCTTCTCAAAGAGCCACTTTTAATGCTTATGTCTATAAAGGGCATGGAAACCATCCTCTCAAAGAACCACTAAATATTTATGTCTATAAAGGACATGGAAACCATCCTTTCAGAGCCACTTTAAATTCTTATGTCTATAAAGGAAATGGAAACCATCCTCTCAAGAGCCACTTTAAATGCTTATGTATATAAAGGGCATGGAAACCATCCTGTCAGAGCCACTTTAAATGTTTATGTCTATAAAGGAAATGGAAACCATCCTCTCAAAGAGCCACTTCACAGGCTTATGTCTATAAAGGGCATGGAAACCATCCTCTCAAAGAGTCACTTTAAATGCTTATGTATATAAAGGGCATGGAAACCATCCTCTCAAGAGCCACTTTAAATGCTTATGTCTATAAAGAGCATGGAAACTGTCCTTTCAAAGAATCACTTTTAATGCTCATATTTAGAAAGGACATGGTAACCACCTTATCAAAGAGTCACTTTATATGCTTAGTCTAAAAAGAACATGGAAACCACCCTCTCAAAGAATCACTTTAAATGCTTATGTTTAAAAAGGGCATTGAAACCACCCTTTCAAAGAGCCACCTTAGATACTCATGTTTTGCTTAAAATATTATCTTCAATGTCAAGAATTATTATTATTATTATTATTATTATTATTAAATTATATTGCAAAAGGAAATGTTAATGTTATGAGTTCTGACATGTCAGTGTCATCGTTTCATGCTGATGCATCCATTGTTTATACAGTGCTGGATTCAATATTTAACTGTATTTTAATACATAATTTTGCATTCAGAGACCATTGTGTATACTGTATATTAATATATAATGTTCATGATTTGCAGGATCCATACATTTTGTCTATGGAACATCATACGGATTGGGTGAATGACATTGTGCTTTGCTGTGGAGGCCGAACATGTGAGTCAGATTTTCAATATCTAGGACAATTATCTTTCATTTTGACCAGTCATGTTTCCTTGTAGCAGATACTTTGCCTAGGCATTGTGTAATGGGGCCATAGGCCAGTGGAAACATGATATGATTGCAAATAAATGAAATTAAATTTATATATTACACTTTCTGCTCAATTGCCTCTGAATTATTAAAAAAATAGGGAAGACATTTGCCATTTTGTCCATTTCTTTGCATGTCTGTCTGTCGTTTCCATGCTGTACCATTTGAGGCAAATTGATGACCATCATCACTTGAATATTATCTCTAGAAGTCGTGTTGCATGCAAATTAGGATTCATGTCTTTCAGAAAAAGGCATAGTTCAACCTCTGTACTGTTTATTTTCTCCTATTTAACTCTTTCATTCAACTTTATGTGTTTTGTTTTTTTAAATTGTGTGTCCATGTTTAATAATAACTCACACATCTGTTTTTTTTTTCTTTTGCAGTGATATCAGCTTCATCAGATACCACTGTTAAAGTATGGAATGCACATAAAGGTTTTTGCATGTCTACACTTAGAACACATAAGGTAACTCAATTGGGCAATGTGAGTGGAATGGTTAGTTATGTTTACAGGCTATGTGAGGGGTAAAGATACATATATTTAAGGGGAATGTGAGTGGGAAAGATTCATATATTTATGGGGCTTTGTGAATAGAAAAGATTCTTACATTTAATGGGCAACATGAGTGGAAAAGATATTATATTTAATGGAAATGTGAGTGGAAAGGATACATTTATTTAATGGTCTATGTGAATAGATAAGATTATTATATGGGCAACATGAGTAGAAAAGATACTTATATTTAATGGAAATGTGAGTGGGAAGGATGCAATATTTAAAGATATTTATATTTAATGAGCATACTACCTGATAGGCCTGATGTTTGTTTGTGTAATTCCTGATATTTTTAATGAACTGTCAGATGTGTTGGGTGATGTGTCTGATATGGTGGATATGCTGTCTGATATGTTATGTGTACTGTCTGATATTTTGGGTTCAAATCTCGATGAAGTTCCAAGATGCAAGGTGATGACATCAGATGAAGTCATTGTACTGATGGCAACAGTTCCTCATTGAATCACAATTTATAAGATTCCAGTTTTGAATTCCAGAATAAATATCCACTAAATGTCTTTTTTTAAGAATTTTTATAAAGAACAGTATTCTCAAGGGTGAATAAATTTTTTTTAATAAAAAAAAAATGGCAACAACAGGAATATCTTTCACCTGATTGTATAATTTATGACTGAAGAAATTCACTAGAAAACGACTGTTTTAATTCATGATTTTAGATCACATGATGGCTCATGTGGTCACTTAACTTAAACAGTGCAGTAAAAACAATGCCAATTATCACATAGGCTAGAATAACTCTATCAAAAAGTCAGATTCCCACACTGGAAAAGAATTTAAAAATAGAACTGTTTATAACAGAGTTAACACGTAGGCTGAACATGACCTTGGTGACAGCCAATCATTTTCACTTAGTGTTTACAAAATTGGAACCAAGATCAAGAAAATATATAACTGAACAGTAGACTGCATGTTTATCAGATCAAAACAGAAAACTGATTTTTCCAAAAAAATTCAAATCCGGTGAATAAAGTTATTACAATAAAATGTAATGAAAATAAAATAGAATAAAAGAGAATTGAAAACCAACATAGAAGTTATTTAATTGCATATACATAACAATACTGTCTGATATGGGGGTATACTGCCTGATATGTTTGATGTAATGTCCGATATGGTGTTTGAAGGGTCTGATATATGGTGTACTGCCTGATATGTTGTGTGTACTGCCTGATATATTGTGTGTACTGCCTGATATATTTGGTGTACTGCCTGATATGTTGTGTGTACTGCCCGATATGTTGTGTGTACTGCCTGATATGTTTGGTTTATTGTCTGTTAACAACTTGTCAAAATGATATATCAGCCAGTACACTATGGCACAAGCTGGAAAAGAAAGATGGAGAAGTGCCAAATAAAAAAGGAAAAGTGTGAGAGTTCATGGGAGAAATGAGGAGTAGTATTATTTTCATTTGAACACAGACAAGACACATACACACATAATCACACACATTCACCAAATTTTTTCAAATAATTTCACAGATGGATTAGAAAAAGACAAAAAACAAATTCAGATCTGAATACATGAATTACATAATAGTGTTCCATTCTCATGAAGCTTCATGCCCATTGCAGGCTGTGTGGAAAGGATTTTAATATTGGTCTTGGTAATAAAACAAAGAAACCTTGAATTACTAACTCAAGCACTAAGGTAACTTCTTTTTTTTGCAGCAGAACTCAATTATGGACACACATTTTATAAATGCAAAGGTGTTATTTACCGAGTTCTTATAAAACCATAAAGCGATAGAAGATTACATTAGTCCTTTGTTCAAATGGATGTTTTATGATTCCAAAATTGCCAAAATATGCATATACAAGAAAAAATTCATCGAATATTGTCAGGTATTTAGAAGGAAATACTGAATCACTTAAAATTGCAGATTCCATGAAAATTGGGCCATTTAGTATTGCCACAGTCAGGAGTAGAGACTATGATGACAAATCAGTCAGTTTAGGAGACTTTTACAACAAAAAGGGCAAAGTCAGAGTGCTTTTCTTTCATTACCAGAATTATCAGTAGATTTCACTGGAGCAAACAGTTTTTATTTGCTTGAAAATGATTTGAATAAACACAAATTGGCAGAACTGTCTATGGCTTTCAGCTGATGAAGTATCAGTGATGACTGGAATTCCTAAAGGAGTTGCATTCTATATTTTGAAAAATGTCTCCATCAGTATACATATCAGGTTGTCATTGTCATATGATGCACTTTGCTGCAGGAGAGGCTGCCAATAAATCAGGATAATTTTTGAAGTATCAAGTTGGCATTCTGACAATGTACTTCCTGTGGATAGAGTTGATCTGTAATGGCTCCTAATTTCCCAGCTAAAAACCCAATAACTGAAATATACAAATATTCTCTCTTCTGTCAGGTTATGAAAGGACTATCGATTCTTTACCATTCTAATGCTGACTGTGATAGATTGTTCAGTATTTTTAACAAAAATAAAACCAAATTTAGGTCTAGGCTCTGTAACCCATCACTTAGTGATCTACTTTGTGCAAAATATTTGGTTCAAAGTGTTTAAAATGCAATATGAAAGTCTGTTGATTTTCTAATGCTAAAATTGCTGCATATGAAAACTTGAAGCAGTTACTGATGTTAAAAGAATAAAAGGGTAAATAAATTATTTTGGACATATGCTTATTGAATTTTATCATGTTATATGTGGATTACTCTTTTTCTGCTCTAATTACTCTTTTTGTCCAATTGGATTCCACTTTTTCCTCACCATGGGTTGGCATGTATGCCTCTAGCTATAGACATGGATCATACAGTTGCATGGGATAATTAAGATTGCTTAGTGTCCAAAGTCCATCAAATATCCCAAGTCCATCAATTGTCCAAAGTTTATTAAAGGGCCAATTTGAAAAGTCCATCATTTCAAGTCAACTATAGATACAATAGGAATTGGAATGATAAGTTTATTTACTCTCAAGTTGAATGCTAGAGACATATAAGGAAAAACAAGATAGTTTAATTTTAATTATCAAAACTTTTTCATTATACAAATGTTAAACATGAAAAAAAGAAGAGATTAGCAAACAATGTACTGGGCTACACAACAGCCAAATTAGACTTTTCGGGATGACCAAAAGTTGTTACATTTATTAATGTTAGCATAATTAATTAATTTTTCAAGGGACTATTGTGTTGTTGACAAAAATTCACATTCATGTAAATAATGTAATGTTGTTGCATATTTCCTGTCATGCCTGTCATGTCAGGGCATTCCTTCCCAATGTTCTACAGGAAACCGTTAATTCAGGGCATTCCTTCCCAATGTCCTACAGGAAACCGTTAATTCAGGGAATTTTTTTCCAAATGTCCTACAGGAAACCGTTAATTCAGGGCATTCCTTCCCAATGTCCTACAGGAAACCATTAATTTAGGGCATTCCTTCCCAATGTTCTACAGGAAACCGTTAATTCAGGGCATTCCTTCCCAATGTCCTACAGGAAACCGTTAATTCAAGGCATTCCTTCCCAATGTTCTACAGGAAACTGTTAATTACATGCTCAAAGCATTATGGGTACTTTATGCAACTTTCTTGGAAAGCTTACTGGATAATTTTCTAATTCAATTCAGTTTTAAATAAAGCCTAAGTTGTCCCTTTTGTCATTCATATTGGATTTCAGTTTTGTTTATTTTGGTTAGTAACAACTTATTTCCATTGTGTTACCAATGAGTTGTTATCAGAAAAAGAGTGTGAATCAAGCATTTTTAAGTGCTACTAGGGTGTTTTTTTATGCCACAAATCATTTTTATCCAAGAGAGGGATGACTTCAATAGCACTCATCAAACGTTTTCTTTTTTCCAGGATTATGTGAAGGCATTAGCCTATGCCAAAGACAAGGAACATGTTGCCTCGGCTGGTTTGGATCGATCCATTTTTCTTTGGGATGTCAATACTCTCACTGCTCTCACTGCCTCGAATAACACTGTCACAAGTAAGCAGTCATCCAGAAAATAAGCACAGGGAAAAATTACAAACTTTTGCTGAGGTTTTCAACAAAGAATGAACTTGAATAAGAGGAAAGGATCTAAGTTATATACATGACCATAAATATTGGTAATGAATATTTTCTTTTTAGTTTCAAATCTTATATGATTTAGGGAACCTGGAGCTATGCAGTATGTGTTAATATGGTAAAAGTGGACATCTTTAATGCAATCATAGGTAAAATTCAGCTTCCATTGACTTAAGAAATGTGCATGCCATCTGCTTTTGGTCTTGAGTATCTTCATACAGTACCATTTAATCTTGAAATAAAGTTATCTTTACTTTTTCTTGCCAGCTTCTAGTTTGAATGGTAACAAAGATTCCATATACAGTCTAGCTATGAATCAGTCAGGCACTGTAATTGTGTCAGGCTCCACTGAGAAAGTTCTCCGAGTCTGGGACCCACGAACCTGCCAAAAGATGATGAAGCTAAAAGGTCATTCGGACAATGTCAAGGCTTTAGTACTTAACAGAGATGGCACACAGGTCAGTAGAAACTGTTTATGTGTGATATGTCACCAGTATTTGGAGGTTTTTTTATACAATTAGATAATTTTTTCATCATGCTTAGTTATCCATTTATTTGGAAGACATTATCTATCTATATTTTGTAGAACATAACCTTTTGTTGGCACTAGACAACCATATTTATGCTGAGGTGCCATAAATCATGACTACATTCATACCTACCAGTATTTGCATTTTGTAAGTACTTAATAACTGCAAGCACTGATGCCTGAGGGACAAGGTCTTATGTATTTTATACAGTATAGAAATCATTGTTGTTATAGAGAAGATTTTTTATGCTTCCTTACATTGGGGGGGTAGGAAGAGCTTAATATATAAAAAATATCTCCAGTAATCATTGCAAAGTAGTATATTCATTTGAATTGCCATAAAACATGAATTGATGCCAACTACAGAAAATAATTTTCTCTTAGAAATATTATCCATCTTTTTTACTTTCTTTTTCATGTTCCCAAAATTTGTAATCTGGTGTCCAGAAAATGTTATTTATGAGCCTGTAACATGTACAAATATTTCTGCCAAGTAAATTATATAATTACATTACATTGCATTAGGATAGCTTTCTCAGCTACTGCTGAATACAATTGTTGTGTAAGTATATATCAAGGGAAGAAACTCATACAGGTTAACTCCCCTTTCTACCTTCTTGGTTGTTTTCTATTTTAATCAGGTGTACTGATTTTCACTTTTGCTTTTATGCTATGAAGATGTCCTCCATAAATCTCATTATTATGTGTAAATCTGACTTATTATAGAACCTGTTGATGACAATGATAATGCAACCTTATTTACCATAGTGGAGAAAAATCATGCATGAATTCTGTCTTCTGGGCGTCTTAGCCGATCCGATACAAGATTAACTCATTAATATGTATAGATCTTAATCTGACATATTAAAATTTATCAAATATTTTGATAATACAGTCAAACCTGTTTTTAGATACCAATCCTTCACCAACAAAAGATTGTCTCTCATAACAGGTTATCTTGCATCAAATTAACTGTGCCTTTTGCCTTACTTTATTTATAAAGTATATTTCCTATTCAGTTCTTTTAAACTTAATTTATTTATTTAATCAAGATGTTGGAGGACTTTGATTGTGATTGGTTGATTTCAATAATGTTGGAGGACTTTTATTATGGTTGGTTTATTTCATCAAGATGTTGGAGGATTTTGATTTTGAGCAGGAGGCCTTTACTTCTGGACTGAATTTTTATCAGGATAAAATAGTTAAAATAACCATGATATAAAGTTTGCAAGTTTATGTAGGTTGTTTTTACCCATTTTATCCGAAATACACCTGTGGTCGTAGTATCCCATTTTATCTGACTGAATATGACTACGGTTGTACTCTACTACGTATATGTGTAGTGTCTCTAGAAACATGTTATACATCACTAATATTTGTGTGCTTCTTAACCAACATAGGAAATGGTTAAAGCACACATGTGCAGTGAAGTTTTAACAAACTCTTGGTTGAAAAAGAAATTGTTGGTTTGAAAATCAATTGATAAAAAAAATGATGGATGACAACTCGGAGTTAAATATGGATGTTCATAGCAAGGGTAGCGACACTGAAGTTGAGAATTTGGATGGGTTAGATATGAATCAAGTTGATGAAAGAGATGATGCATGGCTTCATGCACTTTTCAATTCGGATAATGAAGCTGACTTTGAAGCCTTTCAAGAGGAATGGGTCTGGGATAATTTTTCTACTCGGTTGCAGCCAAGATTTAAATTGATAGAAGGGGCAACTGTTTAACACCCAGAAGAAGCCAATGCACAACATTACCTTGAATTGCTTTGGGATGATTTAAGCTGGAAAAAACTTGTTGATGAAACTACCCACAAATTCACCAAGATGGATGCCAAATTGTTCCACGTGGTTTTTTGTTGTGCAGTTTTAGTAAAATTATTGTAACTAACAGTGCTAGAAACTTTAAATGTGGACCAAAATACTATAAAAATAATTATCTTTTTTAATTCCCATACTATTTGGAGCCTTTCATTCAACTTCATGAAGAAAAGATTCTCTGAATGTCATGGTAATTTTTAAATTTTTTGTTTTTCTTTCAAGTCTTATTTCAAAATACATTTGTGAACATGTACATTGGTAAATTTTAACAAAATATTACTGTGTTGCAAATTTTATTACCTTTTCATAGATACATAGTTTTATATACTTTAAAAAATAAATAAGAATGTTACAACATTTTTAGTAAATATGGTGAAGGTCATCACAATTTCTGTTACTGCTGCTGTGTGATGCTCTGTTTTACCAGTGTATTTAGAATTGCTTCTAAGGAACCAGGCACTGCTTTTGAAAATGGTAAACAGGATAAAATGGGTTAATACAATGAGCCTGCATACTGAAATGGTTAAATTATGTAACTGATATGAGTATACATGGACTTCTTATTTCTGCTAATACATGAAATTCTGCCAAAACTTGATTGCTGATAATGAGATAAACAGTTATGAATTTTATGTTATAGAATTTTACTGGCATTAAAATAAAGTAATGGAAAATTATTTTAAAAAATGGTAGAAATGATTAGTAACAAACTCTGTTTTACTTTTGTTTATTATTATTGACACTTAAACATTAATTTCAGTGCTTATCGGGCAGTTCAGATGGCACAATTCGGTTATGGTCACTAGGGCAACAGCGGTGTGTAGCTACATACAGAGTTCATGATGAGGGTGTATGGGCCATTCAGGTCTGTAGTCACTATTCACTGTATACATTATCGCTATTTATTGTATACATTGTCGCTATTTACTGTATACATTGTCAGTATTTACTGATCTGGAAAATTGATAAGTGAAGAATAATTTTGAAAATGGGTTTTATCACCTGCCACCCTTCTTTCCCTTGCCAAATGAGAAAAGGTGCAAAGAAGAATTTTTAAAACAGGAATAAATTTTTTGTGAAATGATTTTGAAAGAAAATATTTTTTTCCTGCCACTGTTAATCACATACTTTTCAGAAATGTAACATATTTACCAGTTTTACAAAGAAACTAAAGTCATGTGATTATTTTTCATATTATCAATGATGGTACATTTTAGGAGACTGGATATCATATGTCAGTCATTAAAAAACATGTAAACTTATGTTATTTTCCGATATTGATGAAAAAAATTTGGAACTGAAATGTTTAATATGATTATGAGTAATTTAAAAGTAGGTAAATTATAAAATACGCAAATTTTCACAAAAAGTTTGTAACCAGCAGGAACTGATATTTTTTATCTATAGTGTTAGATTCCCGTAATCATGGAAACAAAACCTGAAAGTTCTTGCTTTCTCATTATTAGCAAATATCTGTCACAATTCATAAAGTATCTATTAACAAATTGGTAACTTTTTAGCCTGTCACTTTATTCACTAATTTATGTGACACAGGAATTGCCCTCATTGCTGATGGTTGGAACATCTTAATTTTAATCTTTTTTATTTAAAACTTTGGCTTGTATGCCCAGCCAAAGAATTTTTGAATTATATTTGGATTCAAACTTTAACTATTATCTTTTACTTTGTATCCTGGTTTAGCTCAACTTTGTGGTGTAAAATTATTGTTCTATGTCTGGTGTTGACATTGGCATCTACACAGATTAATGGATATACATATTGTTCTGTCTGGTGTTGACATTGGCATCTACACAGATTAATGGATATACATATTGTTCTGTCTGGTGTTGACATTGGCATCTACACAGATTAATGGATATACATATTGTTCTGTCTGGTGTTGACATTGGCATCTACACAGATTAATGGATATACATATTGTTCTGTCTGGTGTTGACATTGGCATCTACACAGATTAATGGATATACATATTGTTCTGTCTGGTGTTGACATTGGCATCTACACAAAGTAATGGATATACATATTGTTCTGTCTGGTGTTGACATTGGCATCTACACAGATTAATGGATATACATATTGTTCTGACTGGTGTTGACATTGGCATCTATACAGATTAATGGATATACATATTGTTCTGTCTGGTGTTAACATTGGCATCTACACAGATTAATGGATATACATATTGTTCTGTCTGGTGTTGACATTGGCATCTACACAGATTAATGGATATACATATGTATAGCAGCACTGAGGAGATACCATTTTTCATCCTAGGTCAAATGCAATAGTTTGGAGTGGGGTTTTGTTATCAATTGCCTGATGATGAGTGGGGCTTTGTACATATACATTAGCTTACATTCTTGGTTAAGAATTGCATGAAGTGCAAGTACATGGTTTTCTTTTTACTGTAAATACACTGTCATGCCTGGAAGCATGATATTTGGTGAGGATATGCATCATGATGAGCACTACCGCTCATTAGGTCACTGTGACCCATATCTTTTTCATGAGTGCCTAAGTTTGTTTATTTGTGTGGGTTTAATGCCAGTCATCAGCACATTACAGGCTCTACTAACCCATGGGAAACAACTGGCAAAATTTCTCACCATCCCATGTTAGTCAAGGCTGTGACTTAAAACCATGTAGACAGAGTTCAGATGTTCATGTGGTCTGTAAAGGTTAGTGCCTCAGATCACTCTGCCACTGGGAGGCTTGTGGACAGTTTTGCATTTTAAATTTAGTTTGTGCTAGATTTATCTAACTTGCATTCATACATGTTAGTATAATATTCAATTAAAGAAGTTCACTCTTAACTGCATTTAAAATTTTCCTGGCTTGGTAGGTTTTTGAACCCCAGATATATACAATTTTGGATCTGGAAAGATGAAACTGGGTGAGTGGATGGACTTTGATGAGTACTCTTTCTCACATTGCAAATGTACCACAATGACAGGTTTATTCTCAGGCACTGTGATGGCAATATCATCAAAGAATATTATATGTATCTTTGTTAGTAAGAAACTTTTACATAAAAAGAAGTTTGCTGTGATCCACATTTCATACCTTGTACCGAATTAAAGTTTTGCATTTAGCTCATTTCCACATAATTAGGTAATTACCTGGAATGATTAAATTTATTGAGAGGAATCATTTTATGACACATACTGTTTCTGTTACATTTTTCATAATTGTAAGGGTTTTTATTGTTTTACAAATCATTATGATCCATATATGGCCTAGTATAATCAAACTTGAGTAAAATGAACATACATAGAGGTCCCATGAATGTAACCCTTCCGTATCTCAGAGAGTACCTGTACTAGCTATAACCCTTACGTTTCTCAGAGAGTACCTGTACTAGCTATAACCCTTCCGTATCTCGGAGAGTACCTGTACTTGCTATAACCCTTAAGTATCTCAGAGAGTACCTGCTCTAGCTAGTTGTTTTGCATTTAGCTCATGACCAAAAGTTTTCCTAAGTGTACTATACCAATATGAATCAGAAAACTTGTTCAATATATGCATCGTTTATTTTAGTAATTAGTAATTATTTTACACTTGACTGCCTTGGGTTAGATTTTTGTGATTGATGTTTGTATCTCGGGCATTATCCTTGCCATATTTCTGTAATTGATGATGATATGTCTCTGCTACTACCACATCTTTATAACAAAAGGAAGTCATCATGACTTATATTATCTCATTTGCCTGCATTGATTTTACTTTAGCTTATGATCACTAAATTTGAGATTTGGAAAGCTCTATGTATATTATCCTACATGGAATGATGAAACTTGGTGACTGGGTGTATCTTAAGAATTTGTACATCATATTGATAAAAAAGGTCTACATTATGGAGGAATGAATTACAGCAGTGGGTGAAGGGCAGGTATGATTATGAAAGAAAGAATTATGGCAGTAAGTGATCGTCAGCTATGTAATTACAAAGGATGGAATTATAGCAGTAAGTGACAGAATGTATTTCCTAGAAGTAGATCCTTATCATCAATATATAGATAAATGATAATTGAGTAAGTGTATAGATAATACACCTAATGCTGTAGATACAGGTTGATAGTGAAAGGATTTATAAATAAAATTATCTAAACTATCAGAATAATTTCTTGTTAATTATCTGTTTATTTAAATCATTAAAACTACTATACCTGTTAAGTGATATAGAAAACCTGTATTTATGGGTGATTGATTTTATAAATTTTTGATACTTAAAGTCTTTTAAAGTTTAAAGAATTTTAGTGAATTATTATATTAGTCATCTTGAATTTTGAAAAATTCTTTGTCCAAATAATACTATATGTACATTTTAATTTGTTGTTATAAATAGATTTTCTTTCTTCCCAGTTGTTAAAGTTGTTATTGTAACTACCTGAAAGTGCATAATATAAGTGATTTAAATGTGTCTGCACCATGTTAATTAACATTAAAAAGAAATAAAAACTAGACAATGTTTTAGTTCTATCCAGGCATTCAGTCTCAAATGACAGATTCATTTAGCCTCTCATTCACCAGATTAATTTAGTTCTATCCAGGCATTCAGCCTCCCATACAGTGGATTCATTTAGTTCTGTCCAGGCATGCGACCTCTCAAATGACAGATTCATTTAGTTCTATCCAGGCATTCGGCCTTTCAAATGACAGATTCATTTAGTTCTATCCAGGCATTCAGCCTCCCATACAGTGGATTCATTTCATTCTATCCAGACATTCAGCCTTTCATATGACAGATTCATTTAGTTCTATCCAGGCATTTGGCCAGCATCATGACAGATTCATTTAGTTCTATCCAGGCATTCATTCTCTCATATGACAGGTTCATTTTTTTTTATCCAGACATTAATGTAGGAAGTGACATATAGAGATCTTTTTCTTATTGTCATGTAGGAATTGAGATGGAAGTCATTTCCTTGTTAATTGTCATGTATAAATTGAGATGGGGGAGTCATTTCTTTGTTAATTGCCATGTAGAAATTGAGATGGGGGAGTCATTTCCTTGTCAATTGCCATGTAGAAATTGAGATGGGGAGTCATTTCCTTGTCAATTGCCATGTAGGAATTGAGATGGGGGAATTCATTTCCTTGTCAATTGCCATGTAGGAATGGAGATATTGGACTCATGTTCTTGTTAACACATCATATACAGAGAATTGTAGTGATACAACATCTCTGGCAAGACCAAGCTGTAGAGTAATTCAACAGGTTTACTCGAATGCATCTCAGGATCAGTTTTGCTGTATAACTAAAAATATTTTTCAGTTTCTAAACTTTGTCAGCATTACTAGGCATTTATTCTCACTGTTATACTTGTATCATGGTCTTTTCAGGCTAATGATTCCTTCACAATGGTATACTCAGCTGGCAGAGATAGAAGGGTCTGGGTAACAGATATCAGAAATGCAGAGAATAGAACACTGATCTGTGAAGAAAAAGCACCAGTATTAAAGGTAAAGAAATTCACATTTATGAAGTAGACATCATGATTGTATGATGAGTCTTCAGGCAGAGTGTTTAAAAGTCTGGTCTCATCAAACAGATATAGTCATGAAACAGTATGTTAGGGCATGTTTTATGAACAAGAAATATCTCTGAGAAGATGATACTACACAGTTGAAACTATGACTTTAGCATCATCTGTACTGTGTTTAACAGATATAAAACTAAATATGGACACTAATTGTGTGACTAACTTTTATAATATTGTATGACTAACCTTTGTGATGACACTAATTGTATGATTAACCTTTGTGATGTGACACTAATTGTATGACTAACCTTTGTGATGACACTAATTGTATGACTGACCTTTGTGATGACACTAATTGTATGACTAACCTTTGTGATGACACTAATTGACTAACCTTTGTGATGACTAATTGTATGACTAACCTTTGTGATGTGAAACTAATTATATGACTAACATTTGTGATGACACTAATTGTATGACTAACCTTTGTGATGACACTAATTGTATGACTAACCTTTGTGATGACACTAATTGTATGACTAACCTTTGTGATGACACTAATTGTATGACTAACTTTTGTGATGTGACACTAATTGTATGACTAACCTTAGTGATGTGACACTAATTATATATGATTAACATTTGTGATGACACTAATTGTATGACTAACCTTTGTCATGACACAAATTATATGACTAACTTTTGTGATGTGACACTAATTGTATGACTAACCTTTGGATATGACACTAATTGTATAACTGACCTTTGTGATGACACTAATTGTATAACTAAACTTTGTGATGACACTAATTGTATGACTAACCTTTGTGATGACACTAATTGTATGACTAAATTTTGTGATGTGACACTAATTGTATGACTAACCTTTGTGATGTGACACTAATTATATATGACTAACATTTGTGATGACACTAATTGTATGACTAACCTTTGTGATGACACAAATTGTATGACTAACTTTTGTGATGTGATACTAATTGTATGACTAACTTTCGGATGTGACACTAATTGTATGACTGACCTTTGTGATGACACTAATTGTATGACTGTCCTTTGTGATGACACTAATTGTATGACTAACCTTTGTGATGACACTAATTGTATGACTGACCTTTGTGATGACACTAATTGTATGACTGACCTTTGTGATGACACTAATTGTATGACTGACCTTTGATGACACTAATTGTATGACTGACCTTTGTGATGACACTAATTGTATGACTGACCTTTGTGATGACACTAATTGTATGACTGTCCTTTGTGATGACACTAATTGTATGACTGTCCTTTGTGATGTGACACTAATTGTATGACTGACCTTTGTGATGACACTAATTGTATAACTAACCTTTTTTGATGACACTAATTGTATGACTAACTTTTGTTATAACACTAATTGTATGACTAACCTTTGTGATGACACTAATTATATGACTAACCTTTGTGACGACACTAATTGTATGACTGACCTTTGTGATGACACTAATTGTATGACTAACCTTTGTGATGTGACACTAATTGTATGACTGACCTTTGTGATGGCACTAATTGTATGACTGACCTTTGTGATGGCACTAATTGTATGACTGACCTTTATGTTGGCACTAATTGTATGACTAACCTTTAGAATTCTTTGTTCTCCATGAATTTTGTTGATATTTATAGTACACTGTCTTGTTTCTTGTCCAGCAGATTGACATTTTTTTCTTACGCAGTTTATTAGTGTATTAATTCTGCATGCAAAGAGTTCTAAAACAAATCGGCTTATTAGAAAAAAAACTTATTTTCTCTTGGGGTTGGTGTGTATGGTGTGGGAGCAGAGTTAGCTACAATGGAGTCACTCTCTGCATATGTAAAACAGCTACCAAAACCATAAAAACAGTGTAGTAGAAAAACTATTTACAACCTGCACTTCCCTTTTACAGATGTAACACAAGGTTACTTGTACAGTTTAAAATGTGACCCATACTTATTCCATGCAAATTTATTTTATGCTATAGGCATGTTCAGTCATTGTTAATATATCAGCATAAAAGAGTGTTTTCATATTTGTTTCCCATGTACGATTTCAGTACTTCACTGACCACCTAATAGCCACTGTCTTTTCACATCAACTTCAGTGTCATTTGTATCAAAAAAAGTGGTGAATAAAATATATTCATTTCTATTTGGTGAAAAAGATATTCATTTCTATTAGGTGAATAAGATACATTCATTTATGTTTGGTGAATAAGATGCATTCATTTCTATTTGGTGAATAAGATACATTCATTTCTATTTGGTGGTTATCGTTTACCATGGGATGGAACAAACAATAACCACCAATTAGAATTTAAATGTGGTTTTCACTGCATGACATACTGGGTGAGTAGGCCTCCAACTTTGATGGAAATGGACAAGATATGAGGCAACAAAGAAACTTTGAATAAAAGTGGTTATTAATTTATCAGTAAAGTGCTCAATATATACATGGAGAACAAGTATGGAGTGTCTCCGTTTAGTTGAAACATGTTAACACTAGCTGAATCTGCCAACAGGCTGAAAAAAGATAACACAGAATTGGCAAAGAGGAGGAGACAGAGTTAGAATGTTGTCAATTGGGTATTTTTTACCAACATAAACAATTGCCCGTTTAAGTGGTGGTTCTCTGATGAATTCTTTAATTTAGAAATCCATTTTACTGAATTGGCCAATTAATGGAACAATCTCTGTAATTGACTTCTTTAGAAGTCCTTTTACATGCCATTCCTGCTGTTTCATATTCTTGGCTAATTTGAAATCTTGATTTCAACATGATATGTGAACAAATCAATTTATTTTTAATGGATAATTTATTGGGTTGCAAAAGTTGATTTATCACAAAATTGTAGGCTATTTCCAACTTGGATTTAACCCTTTTAAATAATGTTTAATATATTTTAATTCATTTCTAGTTGGAACTTGCACACACAGATCATCCTTCACTTTGGGTTGCTACAACAGATTCCTGTATCAGGAACTGGGTGAGTATTATAGGCTTTATCATCGGATTTATAATGAAACCCTCCATTTGTCTGTTTTTCTATTACCATATCTCCATCTGTCTGTTTGTCTATTAACCTCTCCCCACATGTCTGTCTGTCTATTATCATATCTTGATCAGTCTATCTATCACCCTGTCTTGATCAGTCTGTCTATTACCCTATCTTGATCAGTCTGTCTATCACCCTGTCTTGATCAGTCTTTTACCCTGTTTTGATCAGTCTATCACCCTGTCTCGATCAGTCTATCACCCTATCTTGATCAGTCTGCCTATCACCCTCTCTTGATCATTCTTTTACCCTGTTTTGATCAGTCTGCCTATTACCATATCTTGATCAGTATGTCTATTACCCTATCTTGATCAGTCTGCCTATCACCCTGTCTTGATCAGTCTTTTACCCTGTCTTGATCAGTCTATCACCCTATCTTGATCAGTCTGTCTATTACCCTGTTTTGATCAGTCTGCCTATTACCATATTTTGATCAGTCTGTCTATTACCCTGTCTTGATCAGTTTGTCTATTACCTTGTCTTGATCAGTCTGTCTATTACACTATCTTGATCAGTCTGCCTATCACCCTGTCTTGATCAGTCTTTATTACCCTGTCTTGATCACTCTGTCCATCACCCTATTTCGATCAGTCTATCATCCTGTCTTGATCAGTCTGCCTATCACCCTATCTTGATCAGTCTGTCTATTACCCTGTTTTGGTCTGTCTGCCTATCACCTTGATCAGTCTGTCCATCAACCTATCTTGATCAGTCTATCACCCAGTCTTGATCAGTCTGCCTATTACCATATCTTCATCAGTCTGTCTATTACCCTGTCTGGATCAGTCTATCACCGTCTTGATCAGTCTGTTTATTACCCTGTCTTGATCAGTCTGTCCATCACCCTATTTAGATCAGTCTATCATCATGTCTTGATCAGTCTGTCTATTACACTATCTTGATCAGTCTGTCTATTACCCTGTCTTGATCAGTCTGTCCATCAACCTATCTTGATCAGTCTATCACCCTGTCTTGATCAGTCTGTCTATTACACTATCTTGATCAGTCTGCCTATCACCCTATCTTGATCAGTCCATCTATTACACTATCTTGATCAGTTTATTACCTTGTCTTGATCAGTCTATCACCATGTCTTGATAAGTCTGCCTATCACCAGTTTATCACCCTGTCTTGATCAGTCTGCCTATCCCCGTCTTGATCAGTCTGCCTATCACTCTGTCTTGATCAGTCTGTCCATCACCCTATCTTGATCAGTCAATCACCCTGTCTTGATCAGTCTGTCTATTACCCTGTCTTGATCAGTCTGCCTATCACCCTATCTTGATCAGTCTAACTATCACCCTGTATTGATCAGTCTGCCTATTACCCTGTCCTGATCAGTCTGTCCATCACCCTATTTCAATTAATTTATCACCCTGTCTTGATCAGTCTGTCTATTACACTATCTTGATCAGTCTGTCAATTACTCTGTCTTGATCAGTCTATCACCCTGTCTTGATCAGTCTGTCTATTACCCTGTCTTGATCAGTCTGTCCATCACCCTATCTTGATCAGTCTATCACCCTGTCTTGATCAGTCTGCCTATCACCCTGTCTTGATCAGTCTGTCTATTACCCTGTCTTGATCAGTCTGCCTATTACCCTTTCTTGATCACTCTGTCTGTTACCCTGTCTTGATCAGTCTGTCTATTATCCTGTCTTTATATATCTGTCTGTTACCCTGTCTTGATCAGTCTGTCTATTACCCTGTCTTGATCGTTCTGCCTATTACCTTATCTTGATCAGTCTGTCTAGTAAGACAGCGCAGTTTGTACCTATTACAAATAATACAAACTGTTAATAATAGTAATTCTGTCATTGCTTAAACCATTTTTACTGTTTCCATATAGGCATTTAACTTAAAACAAGCATGATTATATGAACCAGTAAGCTTTCACATTATTTCCACTTCATGGTTTGGTTTGATTCAGTTTTTTATTGTAAAGGAGTATTGTAAACCACTTGTATGTATTCTTTACTAGGGCCTACTCATCACTCAGCACCCATGTGTAAATCACTTGTATGTATTCTTTACTAGGGCCTACCCATCACTCAGCATCCATGTGTAAATCACTTGTATGTATTCTTTACTAGGGCCTACTCATTACTCTGCATCCATGTGTAAATCACTTGTATGTATTCTTTACTAGGGCCTACCCATCACTCAGCATCCATGTGTAAATCACTTGTATGTATTCTTTACTAGGGCCTACCCATCACTCAGCATCCATGTGTAAATCACTTGTATGTATTCTTTACTAGGGCCTACTCATTACTCTGCATCCATGCATTCATGTGTAAATCACTTGTATGTATTCTTTACTAGTGCCTACCCATCACTCAGCATCCATGTGTAAATAAACTTGTATGTATTCTTTACTGGGGCCTACTCATTACTCATCTTCCATGTGTAAATCACTTGTATGTATTCTGTACTAGGGCCTACCTATCACTCAGCATCCATGTGTAAATCACTTGTATGTATTCTTTACTAGGGCCTACCCATCACTCAGCATCCATGTGTAAATCACTTGTATGTATTCTTTACTAGGGCCTACCCATCACTCAGCATCCATGTGTAAATCACTTGTATGTATTCTTTACTAAGGCCTACCCATCACTCAGTATCCATGTGTAAATCACTTGTATGTATTCTTTACTAGGGCCTACCCATCACTCAGCATCCATGTGTAAATCACTTGTATGTATTCTTTACTATGGCCTACCCATCACTCAGCATCTATGTGTAAATTACTTGTATGTATTCTTTACTAGGGCCTACTCATCACTCAGCATCCAAGACAACCAAGTGTTAATGCCTAATGCACTGATACAGAATGGAGTACTTATAAAAGGGGTAGAGCAAATGTATACTTTTGATTACCCATCAAATGGTTGCAAAAAAATTTCATATGCTTCAAAATTTTCAAATTTAATTTTTTTAATGCATTTAAAGGTAATTATTTTTATTAGTAATATAACGATGCAGTAAAAAAATTCCCCAATGTGTGTCAAGCCTTTCATCAACTGTGTCATATTTTTTCAGTCACTTAAAGCTGCCAACAAAAGACTGTCAGCTGGATATGATAATGACAGTATGACTCCAGTATGTACACAGCCTGATGCTGCTATTAAAGGTAAGATCTGCAGGATATCACAGCATGACTCCAGTATGTACACAGCCTGATGCTACTATTAAAGGTAAGATTTGCAGGATATGACAGTATGACTCCAGTATGTACACAGCCTGATGCTATTATTAAAGGTAAGATCTGCAGGATATGACAGTATGACTCCAGTATGTACACGGCCTGATGCTACTATTAAAGGTAAGATCTGCAGGATATCACAGCATGACTCCAGTATGTACACAGCCTGATGCTACTATTAAAGGTAAGATCAGCAGGATGTGACAGCATGACTCCAGTATGTACACAGCCTGATGCTACTATTAAAGGTAAGATCTGCAGGATATGACAGCATGACTCCAGTATGTACACAGCCTGATGCTACTATTAAAGGTAAGATCAACAGGATGTGACAGCATGACTCCAGTATGTACACAGCCTGATGCTACTATTAAAGGTAAGATCAGCAGGATGTGACAGCATGATTCCAGTATGTACACAGCCTGATGCTACTATTAAAAGTAAGATCAACAGGATGTGACAGCATGACTCCAGTATGTACACAGCCTGATGCTGCTATTAAAGGTAAGATCAGCAGGATGTGACAGCATGACTCCAGTATGTACACAGCCTGATGCTACTATTAAAGGTAAGATCTGCAGGAAATCTCAGCATGACTCCAGTATGTACACGGCCTGATGCTACTATTAAAGGTAAGATCAGCAGGATGTGACAGCATGACTCCAGTATGTACACAGCCTGATGCTGCTATTAAAGGTAAGATCTGCAGGATATCACAGCATGACTCCAGTATGTACACAGCCTGATGCTACTATTAAAGGTAAGATCTGCAGGATATGACAGTATGACTCCAGTATGTACACAGCCTGATGCTACTATTAAAGGTAAGATCAGCAGGATGTGAGAGCATGACTCCAGTATGTACACAGCCTGATGCTGCTATTAAGGTAAGATCAGCAGGATGTGACAGCATGACTCCAGTAAGTACACAGCCTGATGCTACTATTAAAGGTAAGATCTGCAGGATATCACAGCATGACTCCAGTATGTACACAGCCTGATGCTATTATTAAAGGTAAAATTTTTTTGTTTATGTTGTGCTTAAGAGATGGTGATCCTATTAAAATCTATCTTATGCATTGTTATGGCATAAGCCAGTCACACATGAGGATCAGAATTTGGAGGGAGAAATAAGGGTTCACAAATTTTGATCCTGAGGGCAGGAGTTATGTAATATCTCACTATGCTGTTTCATGTGGGGGAATAACTCTGCTGTTTCATATGAGGAAATAACTCCCTCTGCTGTTTCATATGGGTGAATAACTCCCTCTGCAGTTTTATATGAGGAAATAACTCTCTGCTGATATTATATATGGGTGAATAACTCCCTCTGCAGTTTTATATGAGGAAATAACTCTATGCTGATATTATATATGGGGGAATAACTCCTCTGCTGTTTTATAATAGGAAATAACTATGCTGATATTATATATGGGGGAATAACTCCTCTGCTGTTTTATATGAGGAAATAACTCCCTTTGCTGTTTCATTTGGGGGAATAACTCCCACTTCTGTTTCATACAGCATGGGGGCTAAGTTCCTCGATTGTTTCATATGGGGGTAATAACTCTGTTTGCTGTTTCATATGGGGGGAAGGATTCCATTTTGCTGTTTCATGATGTGGATTATTATATGCTCATTTTTTTTCTCTGTTAACTCTACATTGTCAGAATTGTGCAATATTTTGTGATACTGAACTCCTCACACTCAATTCATACTGCATTCTCACGAATAAAGGAACTACTTTGAATGAACTAAAGCAGATGTTTAGTCAACTGACATACACAAACTACTTTGGCACATTCTTCACTAAATTTTTTAATGCAGTGTTTCAGATTTAGGATAGCTATAGATACCAGACAGGGTCCTTACTATAACATGCAAGTTATAAGACATAAACTGTCTTCTTTATCTGTGGCAAAGATATACTTAAAATTTTACATCCTAAATTTCTTCAAAATGTACTTTAGTAGTTGTGCAAATCCGAATTACATGACCCATTTCATGAGTTCACAAGCTTGATTATACAGTTTGAAATTGTATTGTAATTTTGAGTTTTTTAAAGTGCAGTTACATGCTCCATTACTGCACTCAAAATGAAATAAACATTAAATTCCACAGCGCCTATTTGATAATTGCAGATGAAAGACTTCATATTTTTCCCACATAATGATATGAATCATTCAATGACAGAACAGAAGCATGCATGCCGATGTCAACACACTTCCATATGATTAAACTGGCAGATGCTGCTGTAATCTGATGTAAGTTACTTTATATAGATAAATCCAGAGCACACAAAAATTCATTGAATCAACAAAAATTCCAAAAGGTATTCATTACAAATCAAATGGAAAAATTGTTACAATGTGCATTTCTTAATAATATTACTCCAAATTTCAGTTATAGTAGACCAAATGCCATTTTCTTTTTGAAACTTACCTCTAGTGTGAGACCAACTTCAAATTTGTCAGGACGGAGTTATGTGTGCATTAATTTAGTTTGGAATATGGTAACTTTTAATCTTGTAATGTATTTTTGTTTATATAATTGAGCCTTCAGTAGAATAAGAAAATGTGCATATAATAAAAAGGTTACTGCATTTGTATGAGAAAATATGAACTTGTTTTGTCAGATGGATATACTGCACTCCCAAGGTTGCACAGTAAAACCATCTGAAAAACTCATTCATATTTTCCTATACAAATGGTGTAACCTATAAATACCAAAGCTATAAAACTTCTACTGGGAATAACTCCCTTTGCTGTTTCATATAGGGGAATAATATCCAATTTGCTGTTTCATAATGTAGAATACTAAAGCTGTCAATATTTTAGGAAACTTCTACCAGGTATGCTTCAATCCTAACAGTTACCAGAGTACCTGATCAAGGGAAATTGTATTAAGTGTGAACCTAAACTGCTTTGTTGTAGGTTCATAAATGCCAACCCCCAAAAGGGTATAAACTATTACTAATTTAAGTGGCAGAAAGGAATAATTTGAGCAACAAAGGATCAGAGACTGCATGCCATAATTACAAGAAAATGTTAACTATCTAGCTCTGCAGTTCAAATTCTTGTCAATAATAGGCTAAGACCATGTGGATTAATGGTTAGTATGAGAGTACAGTCACATTGTCAAATTTACATATGCATAACACTCATTTTAATTAATCTACATGTATATCTTTCACTGAATGGTTTGGTAAATTCTTTCTTGCATCACTGTATACCCTCCTGTGGTCTAGTGGTTAGAGAGTCTGTCTTGGATGCAGGAGGTCATGGGTTTGCTCTCCAGTGGGAGAATGTACCTTGTTCATGGTGACCCACTGGGTATACAGGGAATTCAGGATTCTTTCCCTCATAAGATGCCTGGTGTATTGGTTGGGTGCTCAGTATTAACTGGCCTATTATTAGTGTGATTGCATAACGTATTTGAAGGAGAAAGCAAATTTTATGAGTAAATCATGTTTCACAATAAGGGGTGGTAATGGTCATGGGTTATTACCCTTTGTCTATATTATAATGATGTAAAAGACATTTTTCTTCTTTTAGGAAAGTTTGATACAGGAAGTGGTAAGCTTATGTTGATTTGTTTTGATTTTTGAAAAAAACATAATTTACTTAGAAAATTTGCTTTTTCAAATTGAGCCCTGATTTTCTGTTGTAGGAGGTCCTAGCATAAGGCAGTACTATGTGCTGAATGACAAGAGGTATATTTTAACAGTAGATACAGATGAAAATGTGGCATTATGGGATGTGTTAACAGTAAGTAAACCCATTAAAACATCACCTTACCTTATTTTAATATTTCTGTTATACTATGAGATCATTACTCTCTGTACACATTGTTAAAGAGCATACTGCTAGCATCTTCATTATCAAACAATCGTCATCTAGTTTTCATTTAATCTTAAAGTCTTTGTAATAATTTTGCTTGGTGTTTAAAATTTTCCATAAATTCTATAAGCCAGCTCCAACTGCAAACATGATGTGTTGCCAATTCTGGGACTGTGTAATTTCTAAGAGTAATCAGTAGTACAAAGGACATAAACCCAGTGTTGTTTGACTTTGATTCATTGCTTGCCATTACAAGTTTATCATTCATAGATGTGCATAATTATTATTGATTTTAAATTAAGATTCACCATAAAAAAATAAATAAACCTCATATTCTCAAAACATTTAGTTTTCATAAATAGAACTGAGCAATTCATCAATTCGGAAGATTAAACTTGCACATAAAAAGCCATGAAAAATAAAATCAACTTGAGACTTTTTTCCTCATTTTTAAATAAACAATTTTCAGGATTTCATAAATGATGCTTATAAGCCATCAGATACGACCACTGTTGTTAACAACAGAAAAACCTTGAAATAATTTCTTATCATAAAAACCACTGAACAGTATTTTAACACATCTTTTTTCTGCTGATCCAGGCAAGAAAAGTGAATGATTTGGGTAAGACAGACCTTGAAGAACAAATCAAAAACCACTTCAAGATGGTGCATGTACCAAACTGGTTTACAGTTGATTTGAAGACTGGGGTAAGTTCGTAAATGGTTAAAGAACAATGATCTTGTAGATATCATCACAATCTTTACAGATTGAAATTTTGTGTAGTTGAATATTTATTAGGGAATTTATTAAATATTTTGGTTGTTGAAATTTTGATTAGCACACTTGTTATGTAAATTTGTTCAGCATAGTCAGTCTATCATCTGTCCAAAATTGTTTACTAATTTTGAACTTTTCAAAGACCACTGAACCAATTTCAAAGTTGTTGGTGAACATCCTGACATTAGGTGGTTTAAAAGTTGTTTAAATGAATCAGATTTTCAACCAGATATGGTAACCATCCCTGAAAATAAACAACCCTTTAAAATACTTTTCTAAAACTATTGAACAGACCTTGATTGTATAGGGTTCAAAGCATATTTTCATGATGGGTTTCAAGGTTAATACTACAAATGAATGTGCCATTAAGTATGTTCATCTTTATTAAAAATTTAAATCACTTCATATCATAACCAGTAGGAATGTGACCAAATTTAGGAATGTGACCAAATTTAGGAATGTGACCAAATTTAACAAAAAGTGTCTTGGTATGAAGACCTTTTAATTTAATTCAAATTCTGATGTATAACATCACTTGTTTCTATAAACAGAAAATATTAATGTCTTTCTTGAAAGCTGCTAACATTTTCTTTCATAAAGAGTATTAAGGTTTTATTCCTGAGATACTTTTCAGCTATTACAGAAGTCTTTAAATGATATCTTTTCTGGCAATTAGGGTTTTAAAATTTTATTAAATGATGCCAATCTGCTATCCGATATGGTTACCATTACTAGCAATAGAAAAATCTTCAGGTTAAATTTTCTCAAAGCTCATGAAACCAAGTTTAACAGAAAGCTGTTGTTGTTATTGTGGGGTTCAGCGCCATTTTTCAGCACATGATAGGCTACACACATGGTGGCCAGTATTAATAGTGGAGGAAGAAACTGGGAAATCACCAGAAAGAACCACTGACCCACGAGAAACTACTGGCAAGCTTTCTCACATATCCACATTCGCCATATCCTGGACACAAGCCCATGCATAGGACTATAACACTGATCCATATTGAAGAGCGCTTTAGACCACTTGCTTTAACAGAAAGCATCTTTGCATGAATATATTTTATGTTTGTATGAATATATTTTATGTTTTTACAATTATGATGCACAACAAAAATGTCACCTCTTACAAACCTTGACAAGGTTTTACCTGGTATAAGCCACAACATATTTTTCACCTCTTACAAATCATAACAATGTTTCACCTGGTACAAGCCAAAACAAAACTTTTACGTCTTACAATTCTTGACAATGTTTCACCATGTACTAGCCACAATAAAGTTTTCACCTCCTACAAATCATAACAATTTTCCATGTGGTACAAACCACAACAAAAATTTCACCTCCTACAAATCATAACAATGTTCCACATGGTACAAGACACAACAAAAATTTCACCTCCTACAAATCATAACAATGTTTCACATGGTACAAGCCACAACAAAAATTTCACCTCCTACAAATCATAACAATGTTCCATGTGGTACAAGCCACAACAAAAATTTCACCTCCTACAGATCATAACAATGTTTCACCTGGTACAAGCTACAATAAATTTTCACCTCTTACCAGCCATGACATTGTTCTTGTATACGAGTAGTCATAAGAAAAACAACTGCTGTTCAGTTGCTGACATTATCACCCTTTGTATCTGTACAATTCTAATTTGAACAAAACAAACCAAAAAAGAATGCTGACAGAGGCTCAGCAACTACATTTTAAGACTTAATGTGGTTCTATTTTAAAAATTTATTGAATTTTCAATAGCATTTGCTTTTTCATTAAAGTACACTTTTAATGTCTTTTTGGTATGTCGTACTATTGTATAAGTAAGGGGCCATAAGCCATCTGTTTGGTGTGTCTTACTTTGTTATAGGTAAGGGGCCATAAGCCATCTACTTGGTATGTCTTTGTTATAAATAACAGGCCATAAGCCATCTACTTGGTAGATCTTACTTTGTTATAAGGGGCCATAAGCTATCTACTTGGTAGATCTAAGTAAGGAGCCATAAGCTATCTACTTGGTATGTGTTACTTTGTTACAAGTAACAGGCCATAAGCCATCTACTTGGTATGACTTACTTTGTTTTAAGTAAGGGGCCATAAGCCATCTACTTGGTAGATCATACTTTGTTATAAGGGGCCATAAGCTATCTACTTGGTAGATCTTACTTTGTTATAAGTAAGGGGCCATAAGCCATTGTTTTGTTTAGCCTTCCTTTCTCTTGAGGTAAGGGAACACATTGCCCTAACTGCTAAATGCCAAGATGCATCCAATAGATCATGTATACATTCCTTACACAGTCAAGTTTTCTTTTTTTGACAGATGTTGACAATTCATCTTGATGAGTCCGACTGTTTTGCAGCCTGGATGTCAGCAAAAGAACTGGTAGTTGACATTCCATCTGATACTGGCTCAGATACAAAATGTAGGGTTCTTTACAAATATGTTAAACAGTTTTCTCTAACCTTGTTTCTTAATTATATCAAAATTAGATTTCTTTGACCTACATGTAATGTTCAAGACTTGGACACTTACAGTGATTCTTTGAGGCACAGATATCGTCAAAATAATGAAAGTTAATGTAGACATTTGTAAGGTACATAAAAATGGAGTCGTACTAAGATCTTTAATGTAGACATGTTTTAAGTACATAAAAATGAATTTTATAGCAAGGCTCTTTAATAAACATTTTTGTATACATAGAAATAAATTCTGTACTAAGTCCCCTAAATGTAGACGTTTTTTAGATACAAAGAAATTGGTTGTCATTTTAATCCTTTTAATTGAGACATTTTTTTAGGTACATAGAAATTCATTTTGTATTATGTCCCCCTAATGTAGGTATTATGTCCCCCTAATGTAGATATTATGTCCCCTTAATGTAGGTATTATGTCTCCTTAATGTAGATATTATGGGCCTGGAAAGCATCCTGGCATGAAATCTTTATAAATATGTACATAGTGATTGCTGTTCTACATTGAAATATGGACACTGTTATTATGAAACCTTTAAATGACTTCTGAATGCAGTTTGACAAAACTAGACAGAAAAAACAATCAGGTTGCACACATGATGCTTTTTGAACTTGACAGAAAGGACAAATGATGCTTTTTTCACCATAACAAATGTAGCCACTGATGCTTAAAATAAAAAGCATTGAAATTACTTTTGCTCCAAAACTACTGATCTCAGTTCAAATAGTATTGACCAGAAGGCACCCTTGCATAAAGACATTACAGATTTGTGAAAAATATGCCAATCTTCCATCAAACATGGCAGCAGTTACTGAAACATTTTGAAAATTGTATCGATTCATTCTTAAAAACCAAATTGGCATCTTGGCAAGAAAGGCTTTCAGATTTGTAAAAATGATGACGTTCCATAATTAAATATGGTCGCTGTTACTAAATATAAGAAACCTTTAAGAAGAAACTGCTCAACAAAATTTGACCAGATTTAACAAGTGTCCGAGTTTGGAAGCCTTTCAGATTGATACAAACGGTGCTGATTTGTCATTAGTTATGGATATCTTTGTCATTAGTTATGGATATCTTTGTCATTAGTTATGGATGTCTTTGTCATTAGTTATGGATGTCTTTGTCATTAGTTATGGATGTCTTTGTCATTAGTTATGGATGTCTTTTTCATTAGTTATGGATGTCTTTGTCATTAGTTATGGATATCTTTCTCATTAGTTATGGATATCTTTGTCATTAGTTATGGATATCTTTGTCATTAGTTAAAGATATCTCTGTCATTAGTTACTGATATCTTTGTCATTAGTTATGGATATCTTTGTCATTAGTTATGGATATCTTTGTCATTAGTTATGGATGTCTTTGTCATTAGTTATGGATGTCTTTGTCATTAGTTATGGATGTCTTTGTCATTAGTTATGGATGTCTTTGTCATTAGTTATGGATATCTTTGGTACAATTAGAAGGACATTTAAACTGATAATAAACATGTTCATTGATATACATAAAAATATTTTTTTGAAAAAAATTTCCAGTAAAATTTAATTTCAATATCTTGTTTTTCTTTCAGTAAATATTGGTCAACAGTTACTTCAAGCTTTGTTAGAACACTGGCCAAAGACCCATTTGTTAGAAAATCAAGGTGAGACACTTCTTTTAAAGAGTATTACCAGAATGCATAACTGATCTACTTTATATGATTCAAGTCATCCACTTCTATTTAATTATGCATAACTGACCTACTTTATATGATTCAGGTCATCCAGTTCTTTTTAGTTATGCATAACTGACCTACTTTATATTATTCAGGTCATCCAGTTCTATTTAGTTAGGATTTCTTTACATTTTTAGTTGCAATGTCATGCATTCTGAGGAGAACTACACTATCATATAAAATAGGTCACTGTGAACCACATTCCTTGTCGTGAGAGTTAACAAATTCAGTAGTTATGTTTACACATATCTGTATGCAGTAGAGCTTTGTTGTCTTCCGACAGCTTTATTTCTTATTAATTAATTCTTATTATGTTCAAGGCAGCATAAATTTTATTTCAGTGTTCTCACATCACTTATGCAATGATTCATTTTTGAGTGTGTTGTTGGAATTATATGTTGCAAGAAAAATAAATGAGTTTCGGAGATGAGCTTGGATACAAATAAGATGTGAAATTTTCATTGTAATCTAAATTTATTTTCATTTAATTAAAATCCTTAAATTAAGACAGATGAATGAGAGCATGTTGAACTCCTTAAAATGTTGCATCCATAAAATTACTTGTCTGCATGCAAATTCCTAAAATTCATTTTGATTAAAAATGATGATTATTTTGATACTATTGATCGTCATTAATCCTGTTGTTTCAGCTGAAGGTGTGGATGGATCTGGTGAGAATGGAGATTTACCTGTTACTGGTCCTCACTTTAGAGTCCCTGGGCACACACCAGTGATATTTAGGTAAATGATTGTAATTTGTTTTAAATAAGCTTTAAATGCAAGGGAATATTGGTTTCAGTCATTTATGTCAAAGCGTATTAATTGTGTATGTGGTGAAAACAGAAATAGCTCATCTGTTCAAAGATTCAGCCCACCATTAATAGTCATTTACATCAGTCGGTCAACTTCATAATGTAACATGTGGTATTGCTGGTAATCAGGAATGACCAAGAACCATACGCTTGATTTGGATGGAATTTGGTAAAAACAATGCAGATCTAAGAGTAGCATTAATTGGTACTGTCTTAGCTACAGCATTTTAACCCCGACAATCAACTTCATTTATTTATATCAGTCATTAACTATTTTGAATTTGTGGTTTTCCAAAGTATATATTTGATTTGTCTTTTCTTTTTAGTTCCAATAACTTCTGCACAAGGAGGAGTATTATTTATTGGGTTTGTAATCTTAATCTGCATGTTGAAAATATTTGTGTCAATCTTAATCAAATTCGCCATTCAGTTTCCCACTCTGATTCCTGATTTCACTTGGATGTCTCATTCCTTCCATTTGCATATGCAGCTTTGGATACTAAATTTCAGTTTGCCTAATTGATGCAGGCTATTGATATGTGACAGATATGCAGAGTTATGACACAGGGCTATTGATATGTCACAGATATGCAGAGTTATGTCACAGTTCTATGGATATGTGACAGATATGCAGAGTTATGTCACAGGGCTATGGATATGTGACATATGCAGAGTTATGACACAGGGCTATTGATATGTCACAGATATGCAGAGTTATTGGACAGTTCTATATATATGTCACAGATATGCAGAGTTATGACACAGGGCTATTGATATGTCACAGATATGCAGAGTTATGACACAGGGTTATTGATATGTCACAGATATGCAGAGTTATTGGACAGTTCTATGGATATGTCACAGATATGAAGAGTTATGACACGGGGCTATTGATATGTCACAGATATGCAGAGTTATGACACAGGGCTATTGATATGTCACAGATATGCAGTTATTGGACAGTTCTATGGATATGTCACAGATATGAAGAGTTATGACACAGGGCTATTGATATGTCACAGATATGCAGAGTTATTGGACAGTTCTATGGATATGTCACAGATATGAAGAGTTATGACACAGGGCTATTGATATGTCACAGATATGCAGAGGTATGACACAGGGCTATTGATATGTCACAGATATGCAGAGTTATTGGACAGTTCTATGGATATGTCACAGATATGAAGAGTTATGACACAGGGCTATGGATATTTCAAAGATATACAAAGTTATAATCCAGGATTATATGCAGAGCAGTGACACATGACTATTATTAGGTCACAGATGAGCTGAGTTATGTATGAGTTGTTCAGCCTATTAACATGTATATGACTTTGTGTACATGCTAATAGCTATTATGAATGTTTTAGCTAAAATTGATGGTGCATGTAATTTAATTTTAGTTGTATTGCTACAATGTTAGTATGGCAGTTTATAGTGATGTGGAGCACTGGGACATCATGCTGCAGATGAATAGCATTATGTCCCATCCAGTCCCATTATCCTGACACAGCCAGCCAGTCCTAACACTAACCTATCAATGCTGAGCACCTAGCCAGGCAACTTAGTACAATTTTTATAAGTCTTTGGTATGACTCAACTGAGGTTTGAACCCACGACCTCCATCTTCCAAGGGAGATGCTGTACCCACTAGGTTACTGGATTGGTCAAAATACAATTGTAATACATTGAACTATTTCACTCAAGTAACATGCTGTTAAAACAGTGAACCAACTCTCATATAACACACTTGCCATTTGTATGCTATGCATTTTATTGATAGTGCAGAATCAGCATTAATGATGTAAAATGAATGCATCGAAGGAACTTAAAATTAAGCTTAGTGAATGAAAAAAATAGATTATTGACAGCATGGTAATATTTATATTTGTGCAGTGAGGTTGGAAGAGGAAAGACATTATTTCGGCTTCTATGTCGAGATGCTGGAGGTGAGACAGAACAAATGCTACTCAATGAGTCTGTACCAGGTTGGGTGGTGGAAGTTCTTGTTCATGTAAGTATTGTACAGAATGTAAACTGCTTTCATGAATATTCTTCTTAAACTACCTTTTCTGCTTTAACAGACAGAAGACCAGACAAACATATGTAAGTTATCACTGGGTCATGGAAATCTCAGTGGACAGTATATTATTTATTTTGTGTGATGTTCTGCTGGTCATAGGCTAGAAGAGCTTGTAGAATGTCCTGTTGTCTGCGTTAATTGCACCATTAATGGAAGATTTTTAATCACTTCTCCAAAATAATTGGAGAACAACTCAGAATGTTCTTGAAAGGAAGTAAACCTTCTTCATTGTTCTATTATTGTGTAGTAGCATTTTACATTAATATTGTTTACTTTAAAATCACTCATTCCTACCATAACATCCTAAGTGGAATTGGTCTTTTTGTTGTGTTAAGTTTTTAATTTGAGTGGATTCATATACTTAAATTACTCAACAAAATTACAAAGTGCTCAATACTTTTCAGACTAAGTCACTATTTTGGGATTATTGTATGCTTATTCAAGGACATTTTGCATTATATTGTTGTGTTAAATTAAGACTGTTGCCACATTAGCATATTCAAGGCTATTGTCACATCATATTCAGTATGATGTGTATTTAATTTACATATTTTATTTATATCTGATGTAGTTTATGTAAAATTTTATTTTATAGCATACCTATTCCAAATTTAAATTCATTTTCTATCTAACCTAAATCATTGTTTTGGGTTTTTATTAAAAAAAAAACAACATGTTGATCTGAATCTGATGTGATTATGATTTATAATGTAGCTTTAACAATTTTTCAGTCATATCGCTACAATATATGCAGTGTGGCAGTTTATAGTGATGTCTAGCACTGGGGCATCATGCTGCAGACATGTAGCATGATGTCCCACCCAGTCACATTATCCTGACACCAGGCCGACCAGTCCTAACACTAAGCTCTTAATACTGAGTGTCAAGCGAGGCAGCTTTTAGTACCATTTTTTTGTAAGTCTTTGGTATGAGTCGACTGGGGATCAAACCCACGACCTCCCACATCCGAGGCAGATGCTCTGACCACTAGGCCACAAGAGCAGTTGATCTGAATCTGAGACCAAAACATTGGAAATTCCCCATGAAATGCTGGGTCTTTCTGATGTTTACCACATTTTATATCATAAGTTTTATAACAGATTTTATCTTGTAAACATTTGGAATTTTCAAGAATTAATTTTTCCATTAGGTAATATATTTTTTTTTAGGAAATGTTAATTGTGACCTTGGTCAAGAAATTTAAAATCTTGCTAGCTGGAAAAATTATGTTTTCTGCATTAATAACTGGGTATAAATCATTTACAGTGTTGCAATCAGATTTTATTTGTGTGAAATTACTTATTATTCTCTGGAAATAAAAAGTGCTTGGACATAGAGATTTGGAATTATAGTGAAATTTAAATAAGGATATATTCTAGGATTATATTATTGAAATTCAACAAAAAAACTTGGCATGTTGCCATAACACAGTACAGAACAGGCACAGCAAGAATATTCAGAACGTTATTCATTAGAACTTGCATTAATAATTCTAGGAATTTTTGGGATTCAGTTTCCCATACCTTATGTTATTTTTTCTATTTTAATTTGTTTATGACTCGAGTCATAACAATAGTAATTTATTTAGAACATAACTGGAATTCATTTTGAATTTAACTTGTAATATGACTTTTAGGACTGTTTGGAACTTAATTTACAACACTGTAAGTTCAGTTTAAATTTTCACATTATATTTTAGAGAAATAAATTATTTGTTGAATTTGACAAAACATGTGGCTTCAGCGGCGTAGTGGTTAGAGTGTCACCTCAGATGCGGGAGATAGCAGGTTCAAGCCCCAGCGGAGTCATATCAAAGTTTATCAAAATGTACTAATTGCTGCCAAATTACATGCACACATACAAAACTTGTTGGTTTTGCTTTTTTCTGTTCCAATGTTTAAGACCATAACACTTTTCATTATTTAGCTGTAAATCAAGATATGTAAACTATGTAATTCATATTCTGAAATAAACTTCTAATTTTGTGAGAAATAATTAGATTGGTTAACTCTAGATTTCTTATTTGCCCTAAATAAAATGGTACAAGAACAGTATCCTGGGACTTCTTGAAAGTCTTGTTATCACTGTTTTCAGTGAATGTATGGCCTTATCTACAAGGATTTTCACGAAAAGGTATTACTACACTGCTTTGATTTACACTAAAAGGTATTACTACACTGCTTTGATTTACACTAAAAGGTATTACTACACTGCTTTGATTTACACTAAAAGGTATTACTACACTGCTTTGATTTACACTAAAAAGTATTACTACACTGCTTTGATTTACACTAAAAGGTATTACTACACTGCTTTGATTTACACTAAAAGGTATTGCTACACTACTTGGGTTAATCAGTACATTTAACATCTGTTAGCATTGTCTGATCCTCAAATGACAAGAATTATATGACCTTATAGCAAAAATAATGAATGAAAATTTATTTGAGAATTCATCATGTATATAATTCTTTTTTCCAGTATATTACATTAAATGTCATGTCAGTACAATGGCAGATTTGTCATGTCATGACAGTGGCATACAGATTTGTCATGTCATTACAATGGCATACAGATTTTTCATGTCATTACAGTGGCATACAGATTTGTCATGTCATTACAGTGACATACAGATTTATGTCATGTCATTACAATGTCATACAGATTTATTTCATGGTATTTCAGTGGCATACAGATTTGTGATGTCATTATAGTGGCAATAAGATTTGTCATGTCATTACAATGGCATACAGATTTATTTCATGGTATTACAGTTGCATACAGATTTGTCATGTCATTACAGTGGCATACAGATTTGTCATGTCATATCAGTGGCATACAGATTTGTCATGTCATTACAGTGACATACATATTTATGTCATGTCATTACAATGGTATACAGATTTATTTCATGGCATTACAGTGGCATACATAATTATATCATGTCATTACAATGGAACACAGATTATTGTCATGTCAGTACAATGGCATACAGATTATTGTCATGTCAGTACAATATAATACAGATTATTGTCATGTCAGTACAATATCATACAGATTTATGGTGGATTTCACTACTGTAAATATGCTAAGGTCTTGTTATGTCTTTTTAAAAATTCTTTTGGTACAATGATCAAACAAATTACATCAGTTAAATATAGTTTTTCTTTAATTGTTTGCAGGGAAATACTCCCAAAACCAACAAGATTCCATTCTTCTTGCAACCTTATCAAACCACTGGTATGAAGATGGTGATAAAAAAGTAAGTAACATATAGTAATAATTTAGAAAAACAAAATTGTTAGTTTCAGATCACTTTAACAATTGGGACACCGATAATTATTTTCAAAATTTATTTTTTTCATGCTGTGTAAAAGCTGAATATTTAAAATTAATATGACTGAATCATAGTCTTCAAATTTTAAATCTGTTGAAAACCCCTTGACTTGCAGGTGATAATTCCAGTTCATGCATAACTTGTTGGAAATTTCCAGACATAAAAATTTGATCCTTGATCAGATTTGGACAGATTTGTGAAGGTCTAAAAGTGTATAAAAAAATTCATGATGGTTTTTACTATGGCTTTAGTTTTAATTTTCTCAAAGGAATAGCCTCTTGAAATCTTGTTGATGCACACATTATTTGTTAACATAACTAACTGGTTGTCTGACTTTGTCTCAGGTAAGGGATTGACACAGTCTGTTATTATTCTTCTGAATGGTTCATCGGATGCAGGAATAGCCTTATGAGCCTTAATTATTATCATTAGTTAAATATTATCTGATTGGGTTTTTCTACCAGTTTGACAAGATCTTCAGTATTTAGAAACTTCTCTTATTTTTCAAAACATAAAAATGATTCAGGATCTAGTGATAAGTCTTATTGACTCTTAGATAACCAGTCAGAGGAATTTCATGGGCAACAACAAGAATTTCCTGTCGATATGACTTCAGAACAACAATTTGATGACTCACTTACCACTTATCACCATTGGGTACTTCAGGTTGTCTCCATTGTCTCAAAAGGACTTTTCACAAAATAATAGAATGATACTTTTGTGGCTTCAGTTTTGCTAATGTCGTTCAGAAAGAAAGAGGACATTTGAGGAACTTGTTTCATTTTGACAAGTGATTATTTTTGTCACCCTGATTAGAATAAACAGAATGAGTAGTGAAAAGATAACTGTGCTCAATACCTCTTTATTGATCAACATTAGGAGCAAATGTGACAACATCAAGAGTTGGACCAATCAATATGTCAGCTAATAGAAACATTTCCTGATCAATATCATTTTTATAGGCTCTTTTTGCCTTAGCTCTCGTAACTGCACAAGCTGTGTATAAATCAGGGATTTCATTTTAATAGGATTGTCTTTATGATCTAAACAATTCTTGTCAGTTACAAGTGGATTAACCATGATCATATCTCTAGCAAGGTCAATGCTAATTAATTACACTATGGAGAGGAACATTAACAAAACCACACTGTACTCTCCAAATAAGAACACTTTCACCAGAAGACTTCTCAGATCAAGGCAAAGTACCTGATAATAAAAGACTCTGAGAATGTCCAGTGTATGTTAATATTTTAATAGGGATAGGTTGGCAGAATCTAGAACATATTCTGATCAAGAACATTTTGACATCAGTGGTTCTTAATTCTCCATAATAAAGTCAGACTGGGTTTTGTTTGACCCAACAAATGGATTGCTATTAATAGAATACCATGACCTTGACCAGTTTGTTTTTGTCTTCATTGCATTCTTTTGCTCTTTACTGATTTTGGATCTATCTCTTTTCTCTCTGCATTTTTGTCATTTCTTTCTAAGCTTTCTTAACTCTGATTTCTGATCCCATCTGGTTTTTAACTGCAGTTCTTTTACTTTCTGTCCAAACCAAACACTGACATAAATATTCCTTACTTTCTGTCCAAACCAAATACTGAACATTAATATTCCTTACTTTCTGTCCAAACCAAATACTGACATAAATATTCCTTACTTTCTGTCCAGACCAAATACTGAACATTAATATTCCTTACTTTCTGTCCAAACCAAATACTGAACATTAATATTCCTTACTTTCTGTCCAAACCAAATACTGACATAAATATTCCTTACTTTCTGTCCAAACCAAATACTGACATAAATATTCCTTACTTTCTGTCCAAACCAAATACTGAACATTAATATTCCTTACTTTCTGTCCAAACCAAATACTGACATAAATATTCCTTACTTTCTGTCCAGACCAAATACTGAACATAAATATTCCTTACTTTCTGTCCAGACCAAATACTGAACATTAATATTCCTTACTTTCTGTCCAAACCAAATACTGAACATTAATATTCCTTACTTTCTGTCCAAACCAAATACTGAACATTAATATTCGTTATCTCTTACTTTGTTAAAGAAGCTCTTGCTTCAGAAAGATTATATTGTCTGTCATGTAATTGATCAAGGACTCTAACCCTTGCTGGGTAAGATTTAAACAAAGTTCTTCTTTTTAGATGATATTCATTTCACTTAAGATTTAAATATGTAAAAATCAAAATACCAGGGACTAAGAAAATTCCACAACAAACTGAATTTAAATTTGAAAAGCAATTTTAATTTCTCTGAATTATTTTAATGAAGTTTATATCCTGGATGAGAGTCATCAATTTTCTGATATGACTCTGTGGTCTTTGACTACAGAAGAGAAAAAAGTGAAAATCAGCAGCTTGGGTAAAATTCAGTGTAAATTTTTTTTACCTAAAATACAAGTAGAAAATGTAAAAGGAATTTACAATGTTATGAATTAAATCCCAAATATGCCTAATGGTTTTATCACCAGTCCAAATATACAGAGTGTTCCAAATAAATTCCAGTGGTATTTCAAATTAATTCCAATCTTGAATGTGTTGAAGTGCCAGTAGCCTTAAAATTGCTAATGTGCTAAAAGTCTTGAGGTATCATAATGATATAACCCATAAAGACCTTGAATAAATTTACAACTATTCCAAAAACATTTGTTTAGCCCTAATAATTCTCTCAAATTGCAACTGATCACAACTTTATATACCTCCCCACCTGACATATGTAGCAATTACCATTTTCTGAAAATAATGTGTCATCTTAATGGAACTTTACATCAAATTTGTAGATAAGGACTGGTCTGTTCACTTAAATTTAGCCTGGCAAAAATCAGGTACACCATATTCTAATCTTTAATATGGCACATTTTATACCTATGGTTATATAGACCTGTAATACATCTCAGTGCAACTGTCATTGTCTTTAATATGGCACATTTTATACCAATGGTTATATAGACCTGTAATACATCTCAGTGCAACTGTCATTGTCTTTAATATGGCACATTTTATAGCTATGGTTATATAGACCTGTAATACATCTCAGTGCAACGTGTCATTGTCTTTAATATGGCACATTTTATACCTATGGTTATATAGACCTGTAATACATCTCAGTGCAACGTGTCATTGTCTTTAATATGGCACATTTTATACCTATGGTTATATAGACCTGTAATACATCTCAGTGCAACTGTCATTGTCTTTAATATGGCACATTTTATAGCTATGGTTATATAGACCTGTAATACATCTCAGTGCAACTGTCATTGTCTTTAATATGGCACATTTTATACCTATGGTTATATAGACTTATAATACATCTCAGTGCAACTGTCATTGTCTTTAATATGGCACATTTTATACCTATGGTTATATAGACTTGTAATACATCTCAGTGCAACGTGTCATTGTCTTTAATATGGCACATTTTATACCTATGGTTATATAGACTTATAATACATCTCAGTGCAAAGAGGCATTGTCTTTAATATGGCACATTTTATACCAATGGTTATATAGACCTCTAATACATCTCAGTGCAAAATGGCATTGTGTTTAATATGGCACATTTTATACCAATGGTTATATAGACCTGTAATACATCTCAGTGCAACTGTCATTGTCTTTAATATGGCACATTTTATAGCTATGGTTATATAGACTTGTAATACATCTCAGTGCAAAGTGGCATTGTCTTTAATATGGTACACTTTATATAACTCCTAGTGTATGATCTAGTTTGCAATCATTTTGTTTTGTGAGCCTGATTTAAATTTGAAAGCCCTTGAGAAGAAATGGCCAACACATATCATGTGTACTGTATTTATTCTGTTAGGTCTGTCATTTTGTCACTATCTAATAGTGAGAACTGTATATTGAAATCACTTGTACATATGATATATATGTTGTTTTTTTATTTACAATGTTTTACTTTATATCCTATTTTAATTTAGATATATGGACTATACAGTCTGAAATAAAGAAATCTTATCTTATTTTACTGATTAATACTGCTTCCAGCTTGTACATTTTCTTTCTTTCTCAATGTCTCTTTTTCTCCCTTGCATGACAATTGATAATTTAACTTTTAAGTTTGGTAACTTAGTTTTTAATTTCCATATTGTCATTAAGTCAATTGATGGTTACTCCATTTTAATTATATGCTGGGCAATCTCATCTGACAGAATCAATTGTTTATATTTTTGTAGAGATAGATTATCAGCCAGTGATATGATACAGGTCAGAAAGGTCATTGAACATGTGTATGAGAAGGTACTGGGTCAGGGGTCAGATGCAGGGTCGCAGGCAGCAGCCAATGGCAATGAAAAGCCAGAAGAAGGGGAGGAGTCAGTTGCTGAGGAAAAGGTGGAACTTTTGTGCAATGACCAGGTAGATATTTGCATCATTTTATTTTTCACTACGTTGTGAATAATTGTATTGGTCCAAGTGTCTTGGCATCTGTCCATCAGGTTTTCTTTTGTCATCAACTGTTTTCAAGAACATGTTGCTTTAACTGTGTATTTTCCAAGCTGCATCCTTGAGTCATGAAGTACAGTAAAATTCAGAATGATAGATGCAAACATTAGCAATGTCTAAAAACATTAGCAATGTCTAAAAACATTGGCAATGTCTAAAAACATTGGCAATGTCTAAAAACATTAGCAATGTCTAAAAACATTAGCAATGTCTAAAAACATTGGCAATGTCTAAAAACATTAGCAATGTCTAAAAACATTAGCAATGTCTAAAAACATTGGCAATGTCTAAAAACATTGGCAATGTCTAAAAACATTAGCAATGTCTAAAAACATTGGCAATGTCTAAAGATATTGGCAATGTCTACAAACATTGGAAATGCCTACAAACATTGGAAATGTCTACAAACATTGGAAATGCCTACAAACATTGGAAATGCCTACAAACATTGGAAATGCCTACAAACATTGGAAATGCCTACAAAATGCCTACAAACAAGGCAAACTAAAATAACTGCCTAGTCATCAGGTATTATTCATTAAATCTTCCTTGTCTTTAGTGCATCCTGTGTACAATTGTTGCTCAGTCCAGGTTAAAAATAGCCACGACATGTGTGCTCATTCATTTGGCACTCAACCAGGCTCCAAACAATGTTTTCCAAGGTTTTCTCATCTGAATTTATAAATCAGTTAATTACCAACCTAGTTTAGGTTCAAGCAATGGACCACTAATGCCTGCTCAATCAACCATCATGATAGATGTTGAAACAAGTTTATTACCCAAATTTCAAGTGTAGTTGTAATCATTACCACATTACCACATGTCCCCTACCCCCATTTCCATATCTTAATCCACTTAAAGTCAGGCAGCAGATCCATAGTCAGTTCCATATATACATCCCACTTGTCATTGTAATGCTAAAGTTTCAGGTATATAGCTGCACTGTTGTGAACCAGAGCCATTTAAGATGCTTGGGTGGAGAGATTTGCTTTCATAATCAATGTGAGAAAGCTTGCCATTAGCTTCTCGTAGGTCGGTGGTTCTTTCCGGTGATTTCCCAGTTTCTTCCTCCACGATTAATACTGGCCACCATGTATAGCCTATCGTGTGCTGAAAAATGGCGTTAAGCTCCACAACAACAACAACAACAACTAATCCCTGCAGTGGTGCTAAATCATAGTTATAAATAAAATATTCAATAAATAAATTGGGTTTAATTTTATTTACTGTTCTCTGTTTCTGATAATGACTCAACATTTTATGGAGATCCCTCTTTTATCCATGAAATCAAATGATTTTCTCCCCAAATGAGGTTAAGCAATTCTGTGATCAGTTGTTCATCTCAAGTACATTACAAAGTCAATACCCTTGATCTCCTCTATAAACTTCTGTCAAAGCATTTTTTAAATCTAAATCAAAAGTTGTTGTTTTGTTAAACTCCAAGTGTCTGATATTTACATTTTATTGTCAGTTAAAAATTCAGACCCTTTGGACATATGCAGCAAATATGTTTCGGAAAAAAAGTGTTTTGTATGTTAGTGTTAGTATGAAATTGAATCTTGCAAAGGATATCAAGTAAATATGAATCTTTATATGAATCTTTATGACTATTTTCAATGGAATTACTATTTTGGATACAGTAAAATAAACTGTGCCAATTTTCTTATACATGTATAAAAAATGAATGGTTCTTATACACATATATGTATGTACCAATGAATGGTTCTTATACACATATATGTATGTACCAATGAATGGTTCTTATACACATATATGTATGTACCAATGAATGGTTCTTATACACATATATGTATGTACCAATGAATGGTTCTTATACACATATATGTATGTACCAGTGAATGTTTCTTATACACATATATGTATGTACCAATGAATGGTTCTTATACACATATATGTATGTACCAATGAATGGTTCTTATACACATATATGTATGTACCAATGAATGGTTCTTATACACATATATGTATGTACCAATGAATGGTTCTTATACACATATATGTATGTACCAATGAATGGTTCTTATACACATATATGTATGTACCAATGAATGGTTCTTATACACATATATGTATGTACCAATGAATGGTTCTTATACACATATATGTATGTACCAATGAATGGTTCTTATACACATATATGTATGTACCAATGAATGGTTCTTATACACATATATGTATGTACCAATGAATGGTTCTTATACACATATATGTATGTACCAATGAATGGTTCTTATACACATATATGTATGTACCAATGAATGGTTCTTATACACATATATGTATGTACCAATGAATGGTTCTTATACACATATATGTATGTACCAATGAATGGCTCTTATACACATATATGTATGTACCAATGAATGGTTCTTAGCCAAAAAGATATTGAATATCTGATAAATGCTTTAATTATTTCTTGTTAATATATATCTTGTTGGTAAGTACACCCACCCCATCTTGTATAACTAAGAAGATACATGTGCCCTATTTTCTTCATGTAAATGATTTGGTTGGATATTGCATATAACAGCACAAATGAGATAGCATAGTAGGATAAGATGGAGATGGTTGAGCATAATATGGCATTGGTGAAGTAAACTTGGAGTGAAGAGAGCATAAGATGGAGTGAGCTGAGCATCAATGTATGTAGCAATTACCAAAACTACTGTCAGACATAGGTGCATACTAGACTACCAGTACACAATATGAGCATAATGGGCTACTAGTACAAAATAAGTGGATCCTAGGCTACCAGTATATATGTGCATAACGGACTAGTAGTACATATTAAGTATACACTGTGGCTTAGAACATAATACATGCATACTGGGCTACTAGTTCATAGTACATACTGGGATATTACGACATAAGTGCATACTGGGCTATAGTACACATTAAGTGCTATAGTACACATTAAGTGCTATAGTACACATTAAGTGCATACTGGGCTATAGTACACATTAAGTGCTATAGTACACATTAAGTGCTATAGTACACATTAAGTGCTATAGTACACATTAAGTGCTATAGTACACATTAAGTGCATACTGGGCTACTAGTACATAGTGCATAATGAGCTACTAGTACATAACAAGTACATACTGGGCTAGAATTACATAATAAAAAGTGCATACTGGGCTAATAATACATAGGGCATACTGGGCTACTAGAACATATTAGTGCATACTGGGCTAATAGTACATAGTGCATACTTGGCTACTAGAACATTAGTGTATACGGGGCTACTAGAACATATTAGTGCATACTGGATTTTAGAACATATTAGTGCATACTGGGCTACTAGTACATATTAGTACATACTGGGCTAATAGTTCATAGTGTATACTTGGCTAATAATACATAGTGCATACTGGGTTACTAGAACATAGTGCATCCTGGCCTAATAGTAAATAGTGCATACTGGGCAACTAGAACATATTAGTGCATACTGGGCTACTAGAACATAATAGTGCATACTGGGCTACTAGAACATATTAGTGCATACTGGACTACTAGAACATATTAGTGCATACTGGGCTACTAGAACATAATAGTGCATACTGGGTTACTAGAACATATTAGTGCATACTGGGCTGATAGTACATAGTGCATACTGGGCTACTAGAACATATTAGTGCATACATTGCAATCAATGCATATGTGCATACTGTGGAATTCCTGAGTGCATAACCAATGATTACTACATTTATGTACCTTTTTATGGTTTGATTTAGGTACACTGGCCTTAAACAGAATGCAGTGATTATGTATACTTTTTATGGTTAGATTTAGGTACACAGGCCCTAAATAGAATGCAGTGAATACTACACTTATGTGTACTTTTGATGATAGTTTTATGTACACTGGCTCTAAACAGAATCCAATGATTACTACATATATGTACACTTTTTCTGATAGTTTAGGTAGTCCAGTTCCTATAACCAAAAATTGAATGGGTTTGTATGAATATTTCATTGGTTCTATCTCCATGCCCAAGGGGTCTAAATTCTTTTTAAGAAACTCTTTATGACACATACATATGGTGCAAGTGATTAATGAAAAGTCACTTGCTCTTAACTGGCATGTCAGAAGAAAGTTTCTGGACCAATGACAGTCTGGGTAAATTTTGTCTTTTTATGTTCCTTGTCCTGATCATAAACATAGTGCCATTGGTAATTTACAAACTTGTAAAAAGTTAGAGCAATGCGAGGTGATGAAATTCTAATTCAGACTTTTAATTGTAATTGCAGGTGCTGGATCCCAATATGGATTTAAGGACTGTGAAACATTTTATTTGGAAGCAAGGAGGTGATCTGACTCTGATGTATCGAAAACTAAGCAACAAATGAAGGTTTGTCAAAGTGGTGGCCTACATATTTTTTCTTTATCAGTCCAGGCAGAAATGAGGAGATTCTGTGATATTACTAGGATTGTATTCCAGGATTTGAATGCCTTACCTTTAGAGGAAGTAGAGAATTTTCCCAGTAGACAAAGTGGAAAAGTGTACTTATGTGGAGAAAATGGAGCATTGTACCTTTGTGGAGAATGTAGAGAATTGCACATATACAAGTTGTAGTTAACTGTTCCTGTAGAGGAAGTGAACAATTTCCATTATGGAAGCAATGGAGGATTGTACATATTGAGACGACTGAGAACTGTAACTATAGCATTATATAGATAGTTGAGCTTTGACTGACATTAATCATTTGCCTATTAAGCTGTGTTTGGAAAGCTGGTATGGTTGTGGAATGATAAACACATTAAAACTTTTAAAAGTCAGCTATGGTACAGAAATGCAAATTGAAGATATGTATTGACTGATGGATCAACTATGTAAGATTATTTCGGTATGTTAAAATATTGTTTGTCATGGCATAATTGATTCTATCATTACTCATGGCATGATTCATTCTGTTATTAGACATGGCATAATTGATTCTGTTTTTAGTCATTACATAATTGATTCTGGCATTAGCCATGGCAAAATTCATAATTGATTCTGCTTTTAGTCATTACATAATTGATTCTAGCATTATCCATGGCATAATTCATAATTGATTCTGTCAACAAATGCTGCTGAATGTTTGAAAAAAAGATTGTGATTATTTCAATTCTATGAAATGTGCAAAATTACATTGTTCATTAATGCAGAGAGCATATATATATATATATATATATATATATATATATATATATATATATATATATATATATATGGCACCATGTACATACACAGTACAGCTCAGGTGTATATTCAGAACTCCATTCATTGCTTGGGGGTGGGCATTGGAGAGAGAGAGCGGAGAGGATTAAGAAAAGAAACCCTCCACTATCTCTTCCCATGTCCAGATGGAGTTGCCAGTGACCCACAAAGTAATGCTCTGCACACCACACTTTCTTGCTGAATCGAGGATAACCACCAGAGTGGACATAGTTTTTATCAAATTTGCATGGTTAACTGTATCACCCTTGCAAGCATGTTCTTTAGAACTTAATGGAGAGATAGAGAGAAAAAAGAGAGAAATAGAAAGGTGCCAATTTATCAACATCATTATCAGAGGATTATACATGTGAACTGCAATTCATGTGTGTGTGTGTGTGTGTGTGAATATATATATATATATATATATATATATATATATATATATATATATATATATATATATATATATATATATATATATTATGTCTCAGCTTCTTGTAATGGAAGGAAAATGCAGGGTTTCATTTACTTCAATAATTGTTAATTGCCAGAACAAATGATTACATGTTCTATTTTAACAGTTGTCTTTCCATTGCAATATTTATATCTTACCATGGAATGCAGGGTGTGTCATAAGTATTACTTGAGGTGGCAGTGCTAAAGTTTTGTTCAAAAGTTGTTTGATATTCTGATGCATTTATCAATAACATCAATTCATGGATGCTTGAAATTTGTTATCCACATGCTTTTGAAGAAGTTTATATTTCTCACATGTGTTAGAATAAGTATGTATGATCAGTGACCCATGTGTCAAGATATGTCAGACTGTCACTCTGTGGTGTCAAGACATCTCAGACTGTCACTGTTTGGTGTCAAGACATGACATAGTGGCACTCCATCGTGTCATAATGTCTGCCTCACATGTCATTAAAGCATTCAGACTAAGAATACTGGGTGGGGCTCACATTTCATTCCTAGTCCACAAGAATTTAGCCTCAGGGTCATAACAGAAACTATTAGTAATCCCACTTGTTAATCAAATATTCACCCCTTGAGATGAAAAAAACACATGTATGCATGGAACTAACATTAATGACAGGGTTAACCCCAGGGAACTGACCACAGTGTTATTTCTTGAATTTTGTCGAGATTATCACTTAATAACCAAAGATAAATTTATACATGTAGCTGAAATTTACTTAGGGTCCATCCCTATGCCCAGAAACACAATGCATTGGTCACAATCCAGAAAAAATTATGATCTACTCTGTAATGCTACTTACATAATTCTGAAATGACGCATTTCATGCCAGCTGTCATGAGCTTATAGATTAATGAGCTTAATTAATTATAGAGCTTATGGCTTAAGGTTCATGGATCCTCTCTAGTAATGTATTTGTTGTAAGTATTATTATAATTGCAGTGACTTATAAAAATTACATAACTTATGATTCAGGTCTGACAGTTTGCCCTTGCTTTACCAAACTATCTTTGTCATGCATCTAGTTCTAGCAAGGGGTTTTATTGCTGGCATCAGTAGATAACAAAAACACATATCAAATTATATTTGACTCTCATTGTCACAAGTAAATGAAAGACATAATTGCCATAGATGTCTTTGCAGTAACTGTAATTAGCCAAGAACTTAACCCCCTTAATCTTGATAACTGTGTTATGTACATAAAGTAGGACCAGTGGTGTTTCTTTGTTTTGATAAATTCCTAATTTTGATGTCATTCATCATTCTATATTCTAAACATTTTTAATTGTGAGATCCAGTATAGAGTGAAGCACGTGGCTTGAACTGTACCATATTGTAAAATAAACAACAGGTCACTGTTTTGTATTGAATTTGGAAATCAGCATTTTCATAATGTCATTTAAATCTATTAAAGTTTTCTTGTCAAGTCTTTCTTGAAAGTTGTTGGATATTGCATAACAGGAAAAGTGCATTATAAAAGAATTGCTGTTATTTGAAAGTCATAGAACTGGATAACATCATAAAAGAATTGCTGTTATTTGAAAGTCATAGAACTGGATAACATCATAAAAGAATTGCTCTTAGTTGAAAGAAAAACTAAATCATAAAAAAATTGCTGTTAGGTTGCAGTCAACTGGGAGTACTTGGTGTCAGTAAAAAGAATTGTCATTTCAAAAGCGTTGATTGTCCTTACAGATACTGATGTCTTTTTTAATCGACTGGTGATTGTTTTTAATACCCATGGATTTCATTCCCTAATTTAAAGAGAAATAATCTGTGATGTAAGTTAATAACAAAAAAGTGTAAATATTAATTTTGTTTTACCTTTTTTGTTTTCCTTCATTTTGTATCACCTGTGAATGGTAAGAAAATATGTATATGTACACACCGTCCAGATTGGTAAGGACAGTGGTGGTATTGTTCAAGTTTCTTGCATTTATATATTTTCTGTGTCATTTGATGTACTAAGAAGTTTTAAAATTTGTACCTTGATATGATAGGATTTCTGATCTTGCCTGTTATAGTGGTAAGAGTAGTGTTAAAAATTGTTTTAAATAATTTGACTTTTAAATCAGTTGCAGAGTTCAACTGAAAATATATGAATAAAATTTTTACCCTGTTATGGTATGATTTCTGGTCTTTCCTGTGCACAGAGAGCTGCACCAGAATTATTATGTTGTTCATAGTTGTTTCACAGTATTTCAGCAGGTGTGACAGAGTGTTTTAACTGGGATTCCACAGCATTTCCACAGAAATGCACAACACTTCACAGGCAAGGTAATGTTCCACTGAGTCCTTGTTCTTTTTGTATTTATTGGTAAGGAGTACAGAAATATATTGCATATGATTGTTCACTCATACCAGGATTTGTTATCATGTTTAGCCAATAATAAACTAATGATTGATAATAAAACCATCTCCTGTGTTTTAATAGAAGTACACAGGTCTGAAAGTAGGCCACAGGTGTTGGTACTGTATTAATGTTTGTGATAATCTGTACATTACATTGCATTTCGTTTTTAAAAAAAACCATTAAATATGATTTCTAGAAATTTGGGATGGATATGACATGATTTTTCAGATCATTAATACTTTGTTCTTGTTTTTATTACAATGATGTTGTCTGGGGTTTTTTGTATTGCATATATTGTAAAACTCTTGAACAGTTAAAGTATTGAAATAAAAACAATGTAACCTGATCTGTAGAGGTTTTCATAGTCATTTAAAGTTTTCTTTCAATACAATTTACTATTAAATTATTTGAAAACAATTGAATTATTAAAAAAAAATTCTTGAATCTTTATCCTTTTTTTGAAATGAAGTTATTGTTTATAATTTTAATTGTTTGCTACAAAATTGCAAATTAGGCAAACTTAGATGTTAATCACTATCAAAACAGTTTTTTTACTATGCAAATAGGCAAGTAGGAAATGTATGTAAATATATGTCGCTGACTGCATTGGTTTGCATAACCCTTGACTGTCTCTCCCTCATACAAGTAACAGCAAGCATCATTTGTCTGCATCATGGCGGCATCCAAAATATTATTGGCTCAAGTGAACTTTCATCATGGCTTTGCATCTGTTGACAGTCTATCATCAAATGCTTGTTACCACTCTGCAAGCCATATTTGTTTTTATTTTTATCGGGTTTGGAATGTAGACCTTTCCTTATTCATATTACCTTAGGAGGAATGTAGACATTTCTTATTCATATTACCTTAGGAGAACAACCTCTATCTCGCAAATCCAGCCTTCCCAGATAATACTTTTAGCTAATTGGAGCTAAATGCTGTCTGCCAAGCTATGTAGCGGTCAGATAGAATGATCTACCCTTACATATAAGACGGCAGCAGTGAGTAAGGATATTCGAATTACTTCCGCTTTTGCGAGAGCACGCTCATTTCATAAGAGACCTTGCCATCCATTTTCATCTTGGAAGCACAACTGTTTCAGTTGCAGGATTCTTTTCACTTCAAAGAAAGTATACTCCATCACTATTACCAACTTTTTTCTCTTCATTTCGCCGACATTTTCATAGTTGTATGCATATATATATATATATATATATATATATATATATATATATATATATATATATATATATATATCCCCATTGGATAGCTTCGGGCTGCATTATCTACGTGTGCATATTATACTTTTAAGAATCCTGTTTTGTCTCTATAATTCTCCTTCTGGTACATATAAACAGGTGCACTTTCACAGCAGTTTTTGCGCTTTGGCTCATGCTTCCATGAGATTATTGTATACTTGCACTTGTATAGACCGTCTATGAGCCTTCCTACAAGTAGTTAATCTGTAATTCGTAATCATTTCTACTTGTGTGTGTGTATGTGTATATATATATATATATATATATATATATATATATATATATATATATATATATATATATATATATATATATATATTAATACCAGTATTGCTTTGTCTGCTGTATTTAACATAGTTTTAGCGTCAGAACATCAAACTTCAATGATTACACCTGTCCGTGACCTCTCCTGCAGGTAGTATTGGCTTAAAATCGTCTGCTTTCACATATTTTTCCAGGTAACTTTCTTTTGGTCAGCACTGCGAGACAGGTGCAAGTATTTTTATTTACTTATTAGCATTATACTCTATACAGTTCATTGATATTAGACTGACTGTTATCACCATCTCACTTCCATCAGCGTTTCTACCGTTGTCGCACGCCAACCTTTCACTTGAAAACCTCAGTAATATACAGGGATATCTTCCCATTGGGGATATCCAAACCACACTCTATACTTTTGTGCCGAATGCCTTCCACGATACTTAACAGTTAGTGCGCATTATCGTTGTTGTGGGCTCATTACTGGACTTCCTTTCCTTGAGGTTTTCCAACAAGCGGAACATAGCCTCACTCCTTCTACTTCTGACTTCTACAGGACATGCATGGGAGGTGGTGTCGTGGATGGCCCGTATTTTAAATAGGGCGGCACAACATTCCTTGGTCAATGATGTTACAGTCTCTATTAATCTACAGATGGCTGAACATTAACTCTACTCGCAACCTCCAACTTGCTAAAGGACCACCATAACGCATAAAGCTAGACTGTGCAAACAGCCTATATCATCCAATCTTAGTTAACGGTCTGATTGAAGAAGTTCATAAACAGGCCACCAAAAAGAAACTAATTTTCCAAACCCGCCACCACAGCGACGTTACAGGGATTCTACGGGAATTCAGGAATGGGATCCAACAGCCACTAGTAGGACACGAACTTCCGGAAAATAATCCTTCCGGAGATCCACTAAGTGTAAGCCACAGTTATCGCAAGCCAAAGCTAATGAAACAGAGAGGAGAATTTATTGTTCGACTCGGCGTTTCTTCCCTCGACAGCCTCCTCCACCTAACAAATGACTCAGTCTCCAATCCTCCCTTTCCAGACATTGCGGTAGGAGGAAGACTGCTTTTCTTCGCTTTCAAATGGGACAGACTTTCCACAACGACATCTGGACTTGGCAAGTGGTTCGCGAGGGACTCTGCATCACGTTTCACATTCCTCCACCTCTGTACAGAGTTCCGACATTCACAAAAACTCAAATGATCCACTCAAAGCCAAGTTATTACAGCGGGAAATTGACAACCTTTTTCAGATATGGGCAGTAGAATTTGTTCAAAACACTGCAGGATTCTATTCCATACTTTTGGTTCCAAAAGCAAACGGCATTCTGCGTCTTTTACTCGACCTCAGCGTCCTTAGTTTCTTCATTCAGGTTTATTGGTTTTCAAAGGAAACACCACGACGCATTATAAATGCCATCCAGGAGGGAGACTTGGCCTTCAGTGTGGACCTAAAAGACGCTTACTTCCTATTCACCAGGCTTACAAGAAGTTCCTGCGATATGCCTACAACTACATGGTATTCGGGGCTCTACCATACGGTTTCAATATCAGCCCCAGGTCTTCACTGCCGCATGTCCAGACCACTTCTACGGCGACAACATCAAGTTATCTGGACGATATCCTCCAAAAACATTGGGCGAATTGTATTGTATGCCACGACATGATAACTCTTGTTGTCACATCATTTACCAATCTGGGTTTTCTTATCAGCGAGGACAAATCCAACTTAGCACCCTCCCAACATTTTGTTCGTCTAGTTATGAAGTTCAATAGACGGGAAATATGGTTCGTCTCCCTCAGGATCGGGCATTGAAATCCCCAGCAAGGTGGCTTCATTTCTCTCGAGGAGAACCATATCAGCACGGGAATTCCTTAGCCTCCTATGTTTACTCAATGCGGCAGCTGACTTCCTCGTCCTCGGTCGCCTTTATTTGTGTCCACTGTCGCAATGGAGACCCAAAGTTTGCCCACGGGATCTGCTCACAACTGAGCCACCATATGCAGCCTATAGGCAACATTTCTTGGCTCACGACGGGTATACCTCTGCACTTATCACCGCCCGAGATTATAATTTGTACCCGCGTCAGCACAAAGGGATGGGCAGCCCACCTACTACCATCATTTTGGGAAGCTAGCGGTGCATTGTCTCCCAACGAACGACTTCTGTACATCAATCATTTAAATGATTACCACTGTGAGAGCCTTTCACTGGTGGCATGAGCAACACTGGCAAGGTAGTCCTGCTTCGCTTCTGTCCGACAACTCTACAGTAGTAACTTATCCCAAACGACATTGAGGAACCAAGTCCCCTGACCATTGCGTCATGGCGCGGAACTTTCTAAAATGTTGTAGTCAACAACAAATCCACACACTAAATTTTGTCTTTATATCACTCCACCTTTTGTGATTTCTACCTCAAAAACCATTACATCCAACGTAAATGACTACATGTTGGCCTATGAGATTTACTAGAAAATATAGGGAAATGCAAATCTGATAGAGATTGATACAATTATCAGGGCATACAAGTTTATCACATATTTCATTAAACAAAAGAAAACTAACAGTGAAACACACAGTTACTGAATTAGCAATGCATTTTTCCTCGGTACAATATTTACCACTAATCTGTACACCATGAGATTGTCCTTTTGAAAGCTTTTCTGCTTTACAAATTGTTATATGATACTTTTTCATACAGCAAACGTGGAGAGAAAATCTCTCTTGCCATGTAAAGAACAACAGATGCGGCTACAGCATTAAATCGAAATCAGTCATATTTAATCAGGTCTCTCTGACAATGATAGGGATGAGCTCATCAAATACTATAAATATTACCATAAAAAGACTTTAATGTGTCAGACGAGCTAGAAAATATTACAGTAAAATAACAGGTATGCTGAACTACATTCCAATGATACTAACATCAGGAATTATATCGGTAGAAGGAACATTAAATCCATTACTCCTAATAGTGTCAGCTGCAAGTATTGTATGATCAGCAACAAATAAAAAAATTGTGTCCAACTTCTTGTAAAATAACGATACCGACCTATAACAAAATTCCTAATCAACTTCGAGATTATCTGCATGGTGAGAAATTGCTTACCTTAACATTTGGTACAGGAAATACGTGTCAAAGATGATTTGCTTGTTAATATGATACCGAATAGAACTGTGAATACGACAAACGATAGTCAATAAATTTTATGTGAAATATGAGCGATATACAGTGGAAGATACTACGTTAACGATGAAAATAATTTTTTTCCGATGTAAGTATAAGACTATTATGCTTGACAATGAAAAACACAGCAAGTATTTCAAAAACAGAAAAAAGATAAAAGTTGTCTCTGGTTCCCACAGAAAATTCAAAATATATTAGTAAGCTTGCTTGGGTTAAACTAACTTTCTGATGAATCTCTACAGTCCAATGTCTCGGAATAAATACACAAAGATTAAAATGAACGCCCTTTTTGAGGTTCGAATGGACCAGGCAAGTTGCACCTAAATTAGTTTTTGTTTAAGTATATCTCGTCTTTTTTCAATGCATCACAGGTTCCCCACACTACAATAGTATCCGTCACCAAACGCCGACAATATGTCTATCGTGTTATTGGGGGGGGGGATCGAACATATGAAGTCGTTTTCACTTGTCGATCGAACGTTTGTCTGTACGACTTAATCACTCGACCACCGGAAACTTACAAATATACAGACGAAATATATATATATATATATATATATATATATATATATATATATATATATATATATATATATATATATATATATATAACTATATGAAACAGACAGACATTAAACATACACACGCATTTGGATCGTATAATTATTTATCAAATATTCTAGTATTTTAATGTTTAATGTAGCAGGTACTGATCTCTTTAGAGCGTGTATTGTGAAATATACAATTATCGATTTTTTTATTACTTGTAAACCCCGGAGAGTTATTAATAGTGAATTATTTTAGCAGTCAGACTTTTGAAGATAGGGAAAAACCCTGAGTTTTAATAGCGGATTGGTTATTACAGTAAATTTTGTGTGAAGTATAAAATAAAAACCACAGCACTACATGATTAGGTGGTTGTTTCTGAATCAAACCCATATTTTGTTGGGTGATGATGATTTCATTGACAGGTCCTCATGTTTGGTAATCAACAATGAAATAAATTGTTCCCTCAACAAAATTGTTTTCGTATTTGTTTAGACTAACTTGAAGGAGGGTAGGGGTCGTGTAGGGGTAAAATTCATACTGTCGACAAGTTCAAAATAGGGGTTTGGTTCAGAAACCGCCTAATCATCTACTAAGATCGACGATGCAAGAATTTGTACATCACTAATGATTGAGCTGAAGGATGCGGTAAAAACACAGGTTCAACAGCCCAGCAAATTTCTCTGTCGAAGCACAAGTTATTCCAGGACGATTAATGCAAATTAAGATTTGAAAATTAATGAAATATGAAGTATGTAATTTAGGATGGACACTAGCGTGATTACAAACGTTTTTTTTTTCCTTCCACACACAAATTGTTTATTATCATATTGATGTTACGTTACGGAAGTTAAGTCCTTAGAAATACTTTCTTAAATAATGATTGTCTTGTGACATAACATATTTATGTAGAGGTATTGATACATTCTACGAAATTACATGTAAGTATCAACCGTTTCTTGTCCAGGAAACCAGTATGAAATCTTTGACGTTATGGAGGTTAGACTTACGTCGGTTGGAAATATATATATATATATATATATATATATATATATATATATATATATATATATATATATATATATATATATATATATATAAGCAATAAATGAGAAAAGTTAGAAATATGTTTCTAGCATATGGCGAAATTATCTTGTACACACAGTACTTGAGTAAATTATATTCCTAAGACATTCGTCGTTATGTGTCTGGTGAAAACAATGTTATAAAGTTTCTTTAAATATGACATTGTGAAAAATCGGAATAAAGAACGGAAATAATTTGTTGAGGTTTAGAAATGGTACGACTTTTCGCTTATATTGCCCCATCTACTATTTGTAACTTTATTCAAAATGGCTACAGTAGTCTGGGTAACATTATTCAACAGGGCATCAGTATTTTGTAATATTATTCAAAAAGGCAACAGTAGTCTGGCTAACATTATTCAACAGGGCATCAGTATTTTGTAACATTATTCAAAATGGCAACAGTAGTCTGGGTAACATTTTTCAACAGGGCATCAGTATTTTGTAACATTATTTAAAAAGGCAACAGTAGTCTGTGTAAGATTATTCAACAGGGCATCAGTAGTTTGCAATATTCAAAAAGGCATCAGTAGTCTGTGAAACATTATTCAACAGGGCATCAGTATTTTATAACATTATTTAAAAAGGCATCAGTAGTCTGTGAAACATTATTCAACAGGGCATCAGTATTTTATAACATTATTTAAAAAGGCATCAGTAGTCTGTGTAACATTATTCAACAGGGCATCAGTATTTTGTAACATTATTTAAAAAGGCAACAGTAGTCTGGCTAACATTATTCAACAGGGCATCAGTATTTTGTAACATTATTCAAAATAGCAACAGTAGTCTGGGTAACATTTTTCAACAGGGCATCAGTATTTTGTAATATTATTTAAAAAGGCATCAGTAGTCAGTGTAAGATTATTCAACAGGGCATCAGTATTTTGTAATATTCAAAAAGGCATCAGTAGTCTGTGAAACATTATTCAACAGGGCATCAGTATTTTATAACATTATTTAAAAAGGCATCAGTAGTCTGTGTAACATTATTCAACAGGGCATCAGTATTTTGTAATATTATTTAAAAAGGCAACAGTAGTCTGGCTAACATTATTCAACATGGCATCAGTATTTTGTAACATTATTTAAAAAGGCATCAGTAGTCTGGGTAACATTCAACAAAGCCTTCGTATTTTGTAACATTATTTAAAAAGGCAACAGTAGTCTGTGTAACATTATTCAACAGGGCATCAGTATTTTGTAACATTATTTAAAAGGCAACAGTAGTCTGTGTAACATTATTCAACAGGGCATCAGTATTTTGTAACATTATTTAAAAAGGCATCAGTAGTCTGGGTAACATTCAACAAAGCCTTCGTATTTTGTAACATTTTTTAAAAAGGCAACAGTAGTCTGTGTAACATTATTCAACAGGGCATCAGTATTTTGTAACATTATTTAAAAAGGCAACAGTAGTCTGTGTAACATTATTCAACAGGGCATCAGTATTTTGTAACATTATTTAAAAAGGCAACAGTAGTCTGTGTAACATTATTCAACAGGGCATCAGTATTTTGTAATATTATTTAAAAAGGCAACAGTAGTCTGTGTAACATTTTTCAACAGGGCATCAGTATTTTGTAACATTATTTAAAAAGGCAACAGTAGTCTGTGTATCATTATTCAACAGGGCATCAGTATTTTGTAATATTATTCAAAATGGCAACAGTAGTCTGTGTAACATTTTTCAACAGAGCATCAATATTTTGTAATATTATTTAAAAAGGCAACAGTAGTCTGGCTAACATTATTCAACAGGGCATCAGTATTTTGTAACATTATTTAAAAAGGCATCAGTAGTCTGTGTAACATTATTCAACAGGGCATCAGTATTTTGTAACATTATTTAAAAAAGCATCAGTAGTCTGTGAAACATTATTCAACAGGGCATCAGTATTTTGTAATATTATTCAAAAAGGCAACAGTAGTCTGGCTAACATTCAACAGGGCATCAGTATTTTGTAACATTATTTAAAAAGGCAACAGTAGTCTGTGTAACATTATTCAACAGGGCATCAGTATTTTGTAATATTATTCAAAATGGCAACAGTGGTCTGTGTAACATTTTTCAACAGAGCATCAATATTTTGTAATATTATTTAAAAAGGCAACAGTAGTCTGGCTAACATTATTCAACAGGGCATCAGTATTTTGTAATATTATTCAAAATGGCAACAGTAGTCTGTGTAACATTTTTCAACAGAGCATCAATATTTTGTAATATTATTTAAAAAGGCATCAGTAGTTTTGGTAACATTATTCAACAGAGCATCAGTATTTTGTAACATTATTTAAAAAGGCAACAGTAGTCTGTGTAACATTATTCAACAGGGCATCAGTATTTTGTAATATTATTTAAAAAGGCAACAGTAGTCTGTGTAACATTATTCAACAGGGCATCAGTATTTTGTAATATTATTCAAAAAGGCAACAGTAGTCTGGCTAACATTCAACAGGGCATCAGTATTTTGTAACATTATTTAAAAAGGCAACAGTAGTCTGTGTAACATTATTCAACAGGGCATCAGTATTTTGTAATATTATTCAAAATGGCAACAGTGGTCTGTGTAACATTTTTCAACAGAGCATCAATATTTTGTAATATTATTTAAAAAGGCAACAGTAGTCTGGCTAACATTATTCAACAGGGCATCAGTATTTTGTAATATTATTCAAAATGGCAACAGTAGTCTGTGTAACATTTTTCAACAGAGCATCAATATTTTGTAATATTATTTAAAAAGGCATCAGTAGTTTTGGTAACATTATTCAACAGAGCATCAGTATTTTGTAACATTATTTAAAAAGGCAACAGTAGTCTGTGTAACATTATTCAACAGGGCATCAGTATTTTGTAATATTATTTAAAAAGGCAACAGTAGTCTGTGTAACATTATTCAACAGGGCATCAGTATTTTGTAACATTATTTAAAAAGGCATCAGAAGTCTGGGTAACTATTCAACAGGGCATCAGTATTTTGTAATATTATTCAAAATGGCAACAGTAGTCTGTGTAACATTATTCAACAGGGCATCAGTATTTTGTAATATTATTTAAAAAGGCAACAGTAGTCTGTGTAACATTATTCAACAGGGCATCAGTATTTTGTAATATTTAAAAAGGCATCAGTAGTTTTGGTAACATTATTCAACAGGGCATCAGTATTTTGTAATATTATTTAAAAAGGCATCAGAAGTCTGTGTAACATAAAAAATACTATCAATACATGCATTATTTTGCAAGCAACAGAAAATGATTATGACAGGTACACATATTTACAATCAAATAAGATATCAGCTATAAAATACCAACCATCACAACAAGAAAATACAAATTATATTATGCTCAACATACAAACGAACATGTATACTTTGTTTTTCAAGTACATGTAATAAGTGCAAAATTGATACATTACAGAATATATAACATACAAATCATGTAAGGACTCGTGGTAGATACATTAGAGAAGAATGTGAACCAGTCTAAAAACAGGTGAGCATAAAAAAGGGTACATGTGGGTTTAAATGGCCAGGATTGGTTGATGTAAGTGGTAGGCCAGTATATATAGAGTGATATACATCTGATTACCCTATACTTTGCATTGCATTGTTTAATATCTATGCAATAAGATTCATGTATATAGAGTTTAGACATTTTACCATTTACTGAGTAATTATAGTCACCAATTTGACAGGTCCTGGTTGTGATACGAAACACTGTCCTTAAGATATGGTCACTTAGGTCTCTACCACCATGAATCTGTGTCCCAACAATTTCATTCAGCGAATGTTCTGGATCTCGTATTTAAATAGAAGTTTGCCTACCTTACTTTAGTTTGAAATAAGATCTTCTGGAGGAATTTTAAGCAATTTCTGAAAATTTAAATCCCTTTTACTACATGCACTTATAGATGGTCATATAGACATTTTACCCATACATTGTATAAAGCCTGATAATATATTTATCCTAAACTGGAGAGAGAGAGAGAGAGAGAGAGAGAGAGAGAGAGAGAGAGAGAGAGAGAGAGAGAGAGAGAGCAAGCAAGTTAGCTCTTCATTAGACAGATTTATTTAATATCATTTTTCTGATTTTCTTAAATGAAGCTCATAAACTTAAATGATGGCTGAAATGTAACATTGCTATTATTGTTGGTATACATGAACTTTGAAGATAACTCAAATCTCTGTCAAGTACCATAAACTGGTCTGTCAAGTACCATAAACAGATCTGTCAAGTACCATAAACTGGTCTGTCAAGTACCATAAACAGGTCTGTCGAGTAAATCAAGGGTTGATTTAGAACTCTAGCACTATAACCTGGTACATTAGAACCTAGTTTGGAAAATGGGTCAGCATAAAATAGGGTTTGACTGGCCAGGATTTAGTGATAACAAAAGTAAAGTTTTAGTGAAAATAATGTTTTGTGAATTTATCCTAGTTAAAACTGAAAACCTTAAAAACCATGTTTTACTGATGTTATATCAATTCTTTTTACAGACTTGAGTTTGGAAATAATTAATGCTGGACTCTTTAAAGAAAAAATTGAAAATCCATGTAGATCCAAATCATTTCACAGCTAACACTTTCTATAGAGCTTTTTTGTTTTGTTTTGGGTTCAGTACCATTTTTTCAGCCCATTATAAGCTATACATGGCAGCCAGTATAACTGTTTTAGGAAAAAACCCACAAAAACCATCGATTCACAGAAGGCAACTGGCAAGGTTTCAGAAATGCTCAAATTGGCCGAGACCTAGAATCTAACATGCATTATAAGACAGGTGAGACGTGAAGAAGCTTGCATCAAGGATATGTCTAAACTGATAAATATAGATTTGAGTAATAAAGAAATTTCAAGTTACTGAATTTTAATATTATGATGTAGTATTTAAGTGTTTGCATATGAAAATTCCATCCCATATGACGATTCTCTCTTCAGATCTCAGGAATTGATGGTATCAGAAGTTGAGACCTTGGCAGACATTTATTTGTCTTGCTCTTCTCTGACTCTTTTTAGATAAAAGGTTGTTGAAAATAGTTAAGTTTTAGAATCTACTCCAAGCAGTTAGTGTTCACTATGTATTTTATGGTCTTTATCTGTGAAATCAAATAAATTTTCAAATTTTCAGCATTTCTGCCAAGAACAAGGGCCTAAAACATCTGGAGACTGGCCTCCATACCACCGGAAGCAACGTTTGACTAGGGCAGGCTATTTTATATGTATTATATTTTATATGTATGGGCAAGTCATCAGCTTAATACAGTGTGGTTTTTTGATCTGGTAAAAGATGTAATTTATAGCTTTATAAACATATTAAATATAAAATTTCTCACAAATGAACTTTGTGATAGTCTTTTCAAGATTTTATCCTGTTGCTATATGAAATCACAATTCAGCACAATTAATATTTTCTTCATCTAGTATACTTTCTTTACATGCAGCTTAAAGATATTGATGCAACCAACAAATATTTAACAAATTGCATATTGTGTTTTGTTTTCTCACCATGTTCCCCATTTGCTCCTTCGAGTTAACAGGGTTGGACTAAACCATTTAGCCGATTTTTAATGTGTGTTTTCTTTACTGAATGTCCTTCGATGACAGGGTAAGGTTGACCCAGGCGATCAATGTAGATGCAACTGTCCGTGTCAAAATACAGCACACGATCTCCTAACAGTTCTAACGCTTCGTACAGTTTTAAGCGAGCATGGGCTGTCATGTAGGCCGCAATGATGACATTTCCAAATTCGTCGACTTCTACAAAGTCTTGTTTATCTTCGTAATTGACTCCACGTGCTTCATGTATTTGGTTTTGTCCTGAATCATCTCAAAGTAGCGGGAGGTTCTGACAAATACTCCGTCTTGGGTAAACATGGTTTTTGTGCCATTTGCCCCACAAACTATTCAACATCACTTTGGCCAACGATCGCCTTACTTCGAAGTGGTCTAAAGAAATGTCTCCTGCTCCCAGTATTTCTTTTTGAATTCTTTGGGGTCTTCGGGAGTGTGACACCAGGAAGAGTATCCGCTGACTTATTGTTTCAGTTTCAAAAAGGCATTCACGTAGTCTGAGAAAATGCCTTTTTGAGTCTCGTCGCCCTTGTAGTATTTTTCTGTCTTGAGAAATTGGTAAACTTTTAACAGTTGGTATCCCAAGTCCAGAGCTTTAAACAATTCCACGCTGGCCCACGTTCCCGTCAAGGCGGGTTCTTCCTGAGTGTGCTGACAAAGGTGGTATTGGTTGCACGTTTCTGCACAAGTTGGACACAAGGGAAACATCAGTTTTCCTTGGCAATGATGTGGTAAAACGGGATGGTATAAGTTCTTGGGAGGAATGACTTTACACTTGATCAATCCTTCGTATTGTCCAATACTGTCCACGTCGATGTGTTCGGTCAGCAATTATGGGTGCCCTGCGGAAAAGTGACAATATTTGCACACGTACGGATACAGAAAACGCACGTTCAAATATTTGATTGCTTCTCCTTTCTCCTAGTCAGCTTGGTACAGCATACAGTTGGCATTCGTCCGTCCTCCGTACAAACTGACACATTGTCCCTTGGGTTCATAGGCCCACCAGGTTGTAACTTTGCACGATGCGCTTAAACTCGGGATCGGTTTTCAATCGCTGATCGTACTCTTGTACCCACATTTTCACCACTTGATATCCATGCTCTTCTAACTTCAAGCGACGTTGACAAGTGGGATCGTACAACTCTTCCATGGTCCGTTGTATAAACTGGTTTTTAGTGTCACGTTGAGGGTAACAGATGGGACATCCGTGAAATAAGCACCCGTTAAACTCGTACACGATCTTGGGGTTTCCTAAGTCCCAGCCATCTACTCAATACCTGCCGATGTTTCTTCGCCTCCTCGGTTGCGAGCGTGTTGAATTCATTTGTCTTTCTTGTCACACAAGTAATGTAACCAGCGCAGGGCTTTGACCGAGTATTGACGTTTGACAAATTTCATCGTTTGAGGACTTATGATAGCTAAGGTGTTCTTGGGCATGCATTGTGGCGATACACTAAGGAGTACGCTTTGGCAATGGTGCAAGATTTTTTTCAAAGGATCGATCCCTCCGTGTTCCATGAACAGTTCTCGAAATTTTCCACAGCATCGGCGTAAAATATCCACGTCCGAACGACAGTATTTTAACATTTCTTCCAGTATGTTGAAGGGGTCCGAAGCGTGAGCATGGTATCAAGCGCATAAATCTCCTCGTTGTTCGGTACGCATGTTGTCGGGGTCGTAGTAGTGAACCTCAGGCAAATGGGGGTAGAACGGCATGTTGATTGGATTCAGTATTGAAAAAGTGCGGTAAATAGGCCTTTGACCATTTCTGTCATGCCAAACGTTTTAGGCATTCGATTCAAAGGCATGGCCAAGTAACTCATCGAATCTTTAAACTGCACTTGGTCCACTTGTCTGGAAATGATTGTTGCACCGTTCAATGTCATTTTCGGGCGTTCGGCACTTTGTTCCGTATAATATCTCAACAGAAACTGTCCATCGTATCCCATTAAATTGTGAGCCATCAGCGAGGCTTATCGATGACTATCTCCGTAACGTTCGATGCCTTCTTGGCTCCACGTCTCGTCGATAGGGTTTAAGATCCATTGGGCGAACTCGGCCAGCGTGTTAGGTCCCCGAAAGAATTTTTTCACGTCCTCCATGAATATTGCTACAGTGAGAGCAATGACTAAAGAGAGGTTCATGGATGCACTTATCGCACGCTCTATGAGCCACGCAGAAAATAGAAATGTGAATGCCAGTCTCTTGCATGCATTTGAAATCAAAAAAGATGAAATTGCCTTTTTTCTTCTTGTCATTTTCTTCCTCTTCATGTTTAGAATGGTATTTTTGAATGTATCATTGGTGTTCCAAGTCCACGATTTTGCGACAATTGTGATATCGTTTCTTTCCTGTACAGACATGAGTCTTGGCACAATTGGTACGTATGCCTTGTCCAAAATGGGAGGAGGACACAATCTCAGGAGTATGTATGTATGTATGTATGTATGTATGTATGTATGTATGTATGTATGTATGTATGTATGTATGTATGTATGTATGTATGTATATGAAGAAAAAAAAAAAAATATATATATATATATATATATAAATATATATATATATATATATATATATATATATAAGGACATCTGTACGCTTCATCTAATAAAATAGTGTGAAATTAACAGTTAATTTTGTTCCTGAACAGGCTGGTGTTCGATACACTCAAATTTAATGAGATATTAGCCTCCATGAAATGCTCAAAAACTAACAGCGAATTCGATCATACGTTAATATTTTGACAGAAGTATTTTTTGGAAACAATAGGATTAAAAAAAATAAGTTTCGAATCTTCATTTATATAAGTACGCGTAAAAAGTTCTATGACTGGTTATTTTAAATGATACAGCTCACTGATTGGTTATTTTATATGACGAAAGTCAGTGATTGGTTATTTTATATAATGAAAGTCATCGATTGGTTATTTTATGTGATGAAAGTCATCGATTGTGTATTTCATATGACGAAAGTCATTGATTGGCTATTTTATATGATGAAAGTCATTGATTGGTTATTTTATATGATGAAAGTCATTCATTGGTTATTTTATATGATGAAAGTCATTGATTGGTTTTTTTTATATGCTGAAAGTCATTGATTGATTATTTTGTATGATGAACGTCTTTCATTGGTTATTTTATATGATGAAAGTCAATTATATTATTTTAAAAAAAAACACAAATTATGAAAGTGAAATAAATTTGAAGTAAACCGAAATTCCCGGAACATTACTCCCTGGCCACAATATGTATATTGTTTTAACATCATTTACAACACTGTTACTTGAGGTTTTCACTAAAATATGCAGTGGGTTCAAGCAACGCCACGTCATTATCGTCATGTAATAATATCTGAATAGGAAACAAAAAGAAATTGAATGTTCTATACGACCGTTACAGCACGTTGCTTATTTTAGCAAGATAATGTAATACAGGTCTATGGTCTTAAATTAAGTAATAGAAAACAGTGAAAAGCAACAATCTTTGTTTAATGGAACAAATGATATTTTTCCCTAGAATAGAAAGTTAAAATGAAAAATAATAACTGACAGTATTGCGAAATAAATCCCAAATAATGATAGAAGTACAGGCACAAGTCCTAATGATACAAGTTTTAAATAAACATTTCGTTACGATCCAAATTAAATCCAATGCTGAAGGAGGTATTAATGTGTCTCTGGTGGCTCGTAATGTGTAGATATGCCAACAGTCTTTGTTGGATCTCAGTAATACAATTCGAAAATATATCCTTTTATTTGTTTTTCACTATACATCCATGTCTCTGTTTTCAATGCTATCAAAGCACTTTTGTATTTCCAGAGAAGAAATAATCTGAATAATTAAAATTTCAGCTCAAATAAATTACTGGTAACACCAATAATTCATTTTTTTAGCAACAAGATTATATAGTCTTCTACTTGACCTCAGGTCACAATTTGCATTTTCTAATAAAAATTATTACCTAATGGAAAATTTCAGTCTGGAAGGTTCTAAATGTTTACAAGATAAAATGTAAGTGCAATTAGAAATTCATTACTAAAATTATAATATAGAATGTAGAATATGTCAGGTAGAGTAGGTATATTTATAGAAAATTCCAATAATCTAGACCCAGACCAAAATGAATATTTACTTCTTTTAATAATGGTCCTAACATTAAATCTATACACAGACATAACATTCCAGCTATATATTGGTTGCTTGCAGAATTTTAAAAAAATAGCAATAATTCAGGGCTAGTAGAAAATGAACTTGATTTTGGATAAGGTCAAATCCAACGTATAATATTACATTACAATAGTAAATATTTAAATTTTAATAAATTAAAAAATAACAGGCAAACAATGCGATTTTAAATATACATAACATTTTACACAGTATACGAACTCCAACCTAATTTAACCATATTTAAGAAAGCTGAATATGTTCGAAATATGCATCTTAAACTATACTATATATCATAAGCCCGAAGTCTCGTTTTAAGTTTGATACGGATCATATTGCCTCGTTTTAAGTTTGATACACATCATATTGTAGTTAATTCACGCATCTATGATGAAACAAGAATTTGAATCTCAGCCATAAGTCTCACCCTAACCTGACGGAAAACGTTTTTTTCTTGCATAAATCTCGATCCGTCTGCATCATGTATCCCTGGCAATATCCTGCTGATGGAAGACGTTTTTTTCTCTGCATAAATCTCAAACCATGTACAACATGAATCTCAAGCATAAGCCTACTGATGGAAGACGTTCTTTTCTCTGTATAAATCTCAATCCGTATACAACATGAATCTCAAGCATAAGCCTACTGATGGAAGACGTTCTTTCCTCTGTATAAATCTCAATCCGTATACAACATGAATCTCAAGCACAAGCCTCCTGATGGAAGACGTTCTTTTCTCTGTATAAATCTCAATCCGTATACAACATGAATCTCAAGCATAAGCCTACTGATGGAAGACGTTCTTTTCTCTGTATAAATCTCAATCCGTATACAACATGAACTTCAAGAATAAGCCTACTGATGGAAGACGTTCTTTTCTCTGTATAAATCTCAATCCGTATACAACATGAATTTCAAGAATAAGCCTACTGATGGAAGACGTTCTTTTCTCTGTATAAATCTCAATCCGTATACAACATGAATCTCAAGCATAAGCCTACTGATGGAAGACGTTCTTTTCTCTGTATAAATCTCAATCCGTATACAACATGAATCTCAAGCATAAGCCTACTGATGGAAGACGTTCTTTTCTCTGTATAAATCTCAATCCGTATACAACATGAATTTCAAGAATAAGCCTACTGATGGAAGACGTTCTTTTCGCTGTATAAATCTCTATCCGTTTACAACATGAATCTCAAGCATAAGCCTACTGATGGAAGACGTTCTTTCCTCTGTATAAATCTCTATCCGTTTACAACATGAATCTCAAGCATAAGCCTACTGATGGAAGACGTTCTTTTCTCTGTATAAATCTCAATCCGTATACAACATGAATCTCAAGCACAAGCCTCCTGATTAAAAACGTTCTTTTCTCTGTATAAATCTCAATCCGTATACAACATGAATCTCAAGCACAAGCCTCCTGATGGAAGACGTTCTTTTCGCTGTATAAATCTCAATCCGTATACAACATGAATTTCAAGAATAAGCCTACTGATGGAAGACGTTCTTTCCTCTGTATAAATCTCAATCCGTTTACAACATGAATCTCAAGCATAAGCCTACTGATGGAAGATGTTCTTTCCTCTGTATAAATCTCTATCCGTTTACAACATGAATCTCAAGCATAAGCCTACTGATGGAAGACGTTCTTTTCTCTGTATAAATCTCAAACCATATACAACATGAATCTCAAACATAAGCCTCCTGATGGAAGACGTTCTTTTCTCTGTATAAATCTCAATCCGTATACAACATGAATCTCAAGCACAAGCCTCCTGATGGAAGACGTTTTTTTCTTGCATAAATCTCGATCCGTCTGCATCATGTATCCCTGGCAATATCCTGCTGCTGGAAGACATTTTTTCTCTGCATAAATCTCAAACCATATACAACATGAATCTCAAGCACAAGCCTCCTGATTAAAAACGTTCTTTTCTCTGTATAAATCTCAATCCGTATACAACATGAATTTCAAGAATAAGCCTACTGATGGAAGACGTTCTTTCCCTGTATAAATCTCTATCCGTTTACAACATGAATCTCAAGCATAAGCCTACTGATGGAAGACGTTCTTTTCTCTGTATAAATCTCAAACCATATACAACATGAATCTCAAACATCAGCCTACTGATGGAAGAAGTTCTTTTCTCTGCATATATTTTCATCTGTCTACATCATGAATAGGATGAAGCACATGTAATTGTCATCTCGATTGAATAGAGAAGGAGAATGAAGACAGAAATGTGTAAGCTGAAGTGGGCTAAAATTATTATGATATAATTCTCAGTATCACTTGTTTACACAAACGAAAATACGAACAAAAAATGGTTAAAGACGAAAATAATGTTTTAAAATCTATATAAAACATGATATATTTAAATTTAAATTCTTACCTGCACATTCAATAAAGTGTCTGTTGTATATATTTACAGCAATAATAGTGATATTTCTTTATATTTCGAAAAGGTAGTATTGACATCCTAGGGCATTTGCAGTAAAATATTTGACATCAAATCCAGCGTGTTTCATACAGAATAAGAGCGCCAAGTTACCACTAATTGGTAAGCCTATAACTACAAGAAAAAAAAGCATCACTTGTTTAACTCATTACAGTAAAAACTTGTACGTTTAAAAGTATTTTACCTGTCCTGTTGGTCAAATATCTACTCAATAAGTACAATGAACAACGAGCAATGAAGGTGTAAATTACATTATGCGTCTGAAGCAAGCATCCGTATCGACCAGTCATATAAAAAAAACATTAAGCTTTCCCGGGACACTTACAGGTGGAAAATTATTCTTGCGTATGCAAGATACTTTTCATCTAGTGCTCCTACATCATTCTTTCAAGTTGATCCGATCTTTTGAAAATATTGCTTCGTCTATTCTTTTGACGATATTAAATGACTTGTAGAGAAGAATTTCTGGAATTAAATTAAGCATTTCCCAAATATCCTGTATAGTATCAGTTATGTTTGGACATTGTCACGTCTTGTTTGCAGTGGTCACATTTGGCCAAGGAAATCGAAACTGGCTGAAATTTTCTCACCAGACTGAGAATTGACGCATTCTACATCCAGTTCCGACTCTCCAAACGTCATACTTACAATCACTTTTCGGTCCAGCCCACCAGTCGTGTCTGACATATTAACTGTCATCTTGCCAAGTTGCCGACAAGAGTGGTCTGATGTGTAGGTTGGATTTTTCATTTTTGAAACGTATACAGGAATCGTCATTGCTGTCATTCTGGCAGTTAAGGCCTCCATTTCGTGTGTGGACCGGTCGTCAATAAATACCGTCTGGCCTATCTCTGCATGCTTCACAAAAACTTTGCAGAACGGTTTACCATCGACTATAATCTTCTGGTCTTCGGGGTCGTGGCCTTCGATAAAGTATCGCATCGCTTGTGTTCCGTAGGAGTGTTTGCAGATACGGGCTGTTACAATTTTTGGATCGTGTCCATATAATACGGCTCCCTTGAGTACACAAAGTCTAGCGTCGGTGTAGGAGACTATTCGTTTGCCAGGAAATGTTTGAAGAAACGTCTCACAAACCAATGGAGATTCAGCGAATCCACCAACTAAAAACAATGCTTCGGCATCGGTGTCTTTTAGAAGTCCTTTCACATGATTCACTATGCTTTCCAGCGAGTCTTTGAAAAAAGACTTCACTAAGTTTGCATCCAAAGTCATTTTGTCTCTCTTAATATCTATCGTACCTTGAAATCCGGCTTCTATAGCTACAGAGTTCGTCATTTCTTTTCTTTTAAATTCTTTGAAAACATCTCTAAGCGTTGACGGAAGTCTGATCAAAATTTGATTACTGGTCGTCAGATCAATATATCGCTTCTTCTTCTCAAACTCCCTCTCAATTTCCAGCTTGTCTGCTCGAAAGTCTGAGCAAAAGTTATTCCAAACATCGTTGCCTAAGAGTTGTTTCATGAAGACCATGAAGTTTTCGTTGACTTTCGACCCACCCCATGCACCGCCAGTCGCCACATTTAACTCCTTGAGCTTTCTACCTTCAACTACTTGCCGAACTGTTACGTCAACCGTTCCACCTACAATTTCATCAAAAAGAAACATTTTGTTTGCTTGATTTGATGACATAATATTTAGCATTAAGCCAGTACAAAAAAACTTTTGCAAAGGGACAAATAAAGAGAAAAAATGGCAAAAAAAAACACTGAATTTTACTTAAACCGTTCGAACATATTTTGCAATAAAATTGTGAAACAAATATGAATTTGGATCCATTCATAAACTTAACGCTTTCTCTCTGATGACAAGCTCAACAAGTTGAAAGAGTAGTATGGTAATAAAGATTTTGGATTTATATTATTGATCACATTAAATCCTTCTTACCCCCACCATGACTATATCCTCAACGAGTGCCACTTTCATATCAAGTGAAACGAGTGCCATTTTCATATCAAGACACGAGTACAAACGCGTTGGGCATAACTGTACATATCACTCATGAGGGATCAGACAGAAGAGAGCGTGCCAATCGTTCTTAAAGCAGAAATAACGCCACGAAATGTTTCAAAACCTCGAACATGGTCTAATTTAATATACAAAGATCAACGATAAGTTCCGATGACTTCTCTTCAAATGTAGAATACCGTATGTTATATACGATTTTTGTATCGATACACTTGAATTGTCAGAAAACAAAAATATTGTTGGACAATCGATCCATGTATGCATTATATTTTTAGGCTTGAATCAGAGAAACGTATCTTAAAAAGTTTAACAAAATGTTAAGAATATTAAAATATCTCTACAGCCAATTGTATTGAATGTTCATTATTTTGTCATTACCGCTCTGTCTTGCTTCCGGGATTCACTATTCTGTATTTTTATCTTGGGTCTGAATATTTATTCTTACATTTTTTTATCCTGGGTCTGAATATTTATTCTTACATTTTTTTAGCAGTTTCATGATAGTGTCTGCAGTTTGGAACCTTTTTGTTTATGTTCATCAGTTCTGTTTTTCATAAAAAGATTTTGCAGTTTGGTTGTTCTGGATTTCAAATATTACAAGACATCTCTCTCTCTCTCTCTCTCTCTCTCTCTCTCTCTCTCTCTCTCTCTCTCTCTCTCTCTCTCTCTCTCTCTCTCTCTCTCTCTCTCTCTCTCTGATGATGATGATGATCAAAACTTACCTCCCATATCTATCACCATGAATTTGGTCCCCTCAGGGAGTGCAGTGAGTTCTGTACCTACGGGCTTGTCCTCGCGGTTGATGATCATTTCTTTGCAGTAGATGCTGGCTGCTTCAGGCTCTAAGGCCAGCGTCAGGTCTTCATTTTTTATTCCAGCCTGAAATTATTTGTCTCGATAATAACAAAATGACTAATAGCAAAGTGACTATCACATATATATTAGCTTTCTATTTTCTGGGTTCATGTCATAGTTCGAATATGTAAATATGTACAATTGTATCTGAAGTCATAGGCTCAAAATCCTTTAGGGAGTTCCAGATACTTGTATACAGCTAAATGACCAATGGATTAAGCAGACAAGACGATCAAATCAACAATCATACTCAAATTATAAGGCTCGGTATATTATAAATATATACCAGACAGAACAGACAGTCCTATTACTGGATTCTGTTGTAGCATCTTGATAATAGTGGGCAGAAATAATAGTTTAATACAAACAATAATATCATGTAGGTTAGAGAAATTATATTCGTACTCTACGGAGTTTCAAACCCAGGTCCACGAGTAAATAGCACCCATCGCCTTGCCTGCACGCACCAGCCCAAATACCGTCACGACTAAGCACGAATCACCAAAAATTGATGGTATTGAGTAGTAGGTGTTATATGAGCTCGTGCGTAGCAAATTCTCAGATATATATATATATATATATATATATATATATATATATATATATATATATATATATATATATATATATATATATATATATATATATATATATATATATATACAGTCGTTCCAGATTCCTATGAAAGAAATCAAGGAAGGTATATAGGATTTATTTTATTACCAAGAATTATAAATATATACCTGACAGAACAGACAGTGCTATCCCTGGATTCTGTAGTAGAATCTTGATATTAGTGGGCAGAATAAACAGTTTAATACAAACAATACTATCATACAGGTTAGAGAAATTAACCGTATATGGGATGGTGCGTTCAGGCAAGGCGATGAGTGCCATTTACTCGCGGACCTGGGTTCAAAACTCCGTAGAGTACGAATTTAATTTCTCTAACCTGTATGAATAGTATTGTTTGTATGAAACTGGGTTAGATTATATATATATATATATATATATATATATATATATATATATATATATATATAGATATATATATATATATATATATAGATATATATATATATATATCGCAAAAGAATATCATAAAGTAACAAGAATTACATTGACTGCTCAAATAGCCCAAGCTCACCGATACCGTAACATTTATAAACAGGTTAGCAGAAAACTAAATGGACGATTGAGAACCATTCATCCTTCTACGCACTTGAAGAGAGGCTTCCCTCATAAACTGCTTGGCAGCATCGTTCCAGATTGCAGGAACTGTAAGAATCCACGTGATTTCATCATCCTTTATATTGATGCCTCTGCCTTTCAAGTCCTTCTCCACCATCTCTTTCAAATATCGGATGGAGTGCATGAACACTTTGCTGGCCAACAAGTGCTTCCCTTGCTCGTCTTCTATCTCCTCGTTCCTTCTAAGGTTCTGTACAAATTAAAGACGATGAAAAGCCTGACAAGTATGAAAATAAACTGAACTATAGAACTGCAAGGAAACTTCACTGTACAGAAAGATGATAAAGTTGAAGAAGAAGAAAAGATATAAAAAATATCGTCATAAAGCATGAGTACAAGGCAGGCATAAAAATATGGCAAGTACATATAGTTCGAATTTCAAACTTGGGTTTAAATTTAAAGCAGAGAAGATTTCGAACAGTAACATATTAAATACAATGGTTGGAATATGATACATTTGCGTCATGTATAGTATATTTAACTGATTGTGTGTATTAATCAATTTGATGGCATTAGATAATATACAAATGTGTGTATTAATCAGTGTTGTGTCAGTTGATAATATACGGATATGGATGTTGTATTACTCAATGTTATGGCATTATGATAATATACGGATATGGATGTCGTATTAATTAATGTTATGGCATTATATAATATACAGATGTGAGTATTAATCAGTGTTATGGCATTAGATAATATATGGATGTGGATTTTGTATTAATCAATGTTTTGGCATTAAATAATATACGGATGTGGATTTTGTATTACTCAATGTTATGGCATTAGATAATATACGGATATGGATGTTGTATTACTCAATGTTATGGTAGTTGATAATATTCGGATATGGATGTGTGTATTAATCAATATTTAGATATTATGTTATGACATTAGATAATTTACGGATGTGGATTTTGTATTACTCAATGTTATGGCATTATATAATATACAGATGTGAGTATTAATCAGTGTTATGGCATTAGATAATATACGGATGTGGATTTTGTATTACTCAATGTTATGGCATTAAATAATATACGGATATGGATGTTGTATTACTCAATGTTATGGTAGTTGATAATATTCGGATATGGATGTGTTTATTAATCAATATTTAGATATTATGTTATGACATTAGATAATTTACGGATGTGGATTTTGTATTACTCAATGTTATGGCATTAGATAATATACGGATATGGATGTTGTATTAATCAATGTAATGGCATTATATATTATACTGTGTTTATTAATCAATAATATGTAAACATGATTGACACAAAGGAAAATAGTTGCCTAAACATTTAAATGGAAACATAAATAACTCACCGACATAATACTGGAAAATATGATAGGTATAGTGTAGGGAAAGTAAAGAAGTTATCGCAATGAAAAATAAAAATACAAAATCTTTCAGCTAATGGTAAATAGAGAAGAGCTGTGGAAGAATATGACGGCAGTATTGTATACAGATCCAGAAGGTTTGGTTTTCTTTTCTGGATTTTGCAGATAGCAACACATTGATGGATATACAATACTGGAAAAAACAGAGAAAAGAAAAATCGAACCCGAGACTTTTCTTATCACAACTCCAATGCCTTAGCAGCTGAACCACCGCGGCATTCGATGGATACAGAAAAAGAACGAATGTAAAGGCAATTGAATATTGAGAAGCTAATTACATGGATGAATAACCATAAAGAGAAGTTCCTTTTGCAATTATAAAGATAGAAGAAATGAAATCCTACAGTTAAACAACAAATGACAGAAATATATTTCTGCAGAATATCTATCACCATATTGGCAACATATGCCCGAGAGTAAATATTTCAGAAGTTCGACAACAGGAGTTAACTACATGATCAATCAGAAGCTTGAATGTCAATATTAAAATCAAATCATCTGACATGCACGATCTGTGTCATTCAATATGTTGGCGAAATAATTGAATTTAGAAAGCGAATGAATAATCAATAAAGACAACCACTGCATGGACGTTCAGTCGTTCGAAATCTTTCCCATTGAATCTAACTTAGGCTGGACAAAATTGAAACGCACATGTTAAGGAACAATACTGGATACTAAAATGTAAAACTCATGGGCAATTCGGCCTAACGAAACTAAACATAAGCTTCCCGTTGCAGCATTGCCAAAATTCGAGAGCAATTCAATAATTTTGCACCCGATGCAAAGCTTGCATTAGTATCTACCCAAGCAACATTATTATTATTATTATTATTATTATTATTATTATTATTATTATTATTATTATTATTATTAATATTATTATTATTATTATTATTATTATTAGTAGTAGTAGTAGTAGTAGTAGTAGTAGTAGTAGAGGAAAATGAGGGTTTTGGCCAACCACCCCCTCCCACACCTCCTCCCCCACCCCCTCCAAAATTCTCATTTTCCTATACTACTACTATGTAGACAGGTATTTTGTAACCAGACAAAACAACAGGTGTTGGAATGCGATAAGCTCTGTCAACTGAAGTGACGAATTTGTTAGAACAGCGCATGCGTGGAATACGATTATTCTAAAGACAACAAATGGGTTTTACCACAAATTTTTTATCAGATAACAGAATGAAAATTAAACTGTACATTAGAACGTTTCAGTTAACAAGGCGGAAATTAAACTAGCATTAGAATGAAAATGATATTATTTTATATCTCATTACCAATGATTAATGTTTCAACTGTTGATATTAAAAATACTTCACTATCACGACTATAGATACTAAATTTTACTTTACCGCTCACACAGCGATGGGACTCAAACAAATCTTTCATTTCTGGTTTGTTCAGAGGATATTTTTTGTTGATAAAATATACATTTGACCGATCGAGATCAATTGTGAGTTTAGTATAGTTTTGTTGGCTAATGGGGCTGTGAAAGTTTTAAATTCCGCTAGCAACTTTTGATACAATTGTTCGAGATAATTGAAATACACGCTGTTATCAGATCTGATGAGCGAAAGTTTTAACTTGTCACGTGTTCCATTAAAACATATACCTGATGTTTCATTATTAAATTCAACTGTCAATTGTTTACCGTCCATCATTAGATATTTGATGTTACTATTGTAGCTATTTGTCATTGTCAAATTTTCAAACATTATTTTATAAGTTTAGATAAAATTTTAGTTGGAAAAGATAATGTCGAGTATAGATCTATCATCATGACAATACCCAAGGGCAAATGTATCTACCCCATTTTTACAATAGCGTTTGTCATCAAAATTATACAATCCACGTTTGATAATGACATCTGTTTCGAGTTTATGATGATTAGTTCGAATTGCCATAACTCTCATAAAACTAACACCGCCATCAAGTGAGTACTCGTAATAATCAAATTTCATAAACTTTTTAACAAAATCACGAGGCAGACCTTTTGCTTTTTTTGTTATTTTATTATTGTCCAATAATACGGCATACATTTTACTACGTAATCCGATAAAGTATTTGATAGCGCTCGAGTTCATTTCATCTTTAAACTTACCAATAACCTTTTTATTTGTGTCGTCATGAAATTTACTGTCACGTGGATAATCGGAAAGATCAAACAGATGTCGATTATTGTACATGTCCTGATAGATGTCCTCACATTCGATTTCATATACGAGCGAATCAGTATCAGTAAACAATAATCTACTAGCCGGCCACTGATTTTTAACAAAAGTGTAATGAAAATCGTACATCAGCCACTTTGATAAATCTAACACTGCAGCTCCAACATAGATCGGCTTGTTTAGTTTTAGATTTACTTTTCTTTGTATCGCAACAAGATTTTCATTAAATATTTTCATGCTCACAAAATCATCGTCTGACACAAGTTTGTTTCTGCGATTGACATCATTAACTATTTCAATATTTACACGTTTCCTAATATTCTCCATCGTCTTACCAAAAACGGAATTGTTCATCAGTTTAAAGAAGTTTTTTTTCAAACTCTGTTTTTTTCTGCAGCCCTTCTTGAAGTGTTTGAGTTAATATAACCTCTCATCCACGGCGACTGATTAAATTTTAGTACACGATGAACTTTTCTCAACACAAGACCAGCATCGACTGCTTGTTTTAAAACTTTGTAATGCAAAACGTAATTTTTCTTATCAAGTAAATTTGGTACTAGTTTCTTGACCATGGAATGTTGCCTTGGTGATGCTAACGCTTGTTGTTCTTTTTTGAACAAACTATAATCTATGACCATCGATTCCGCACAGAAAGGGTAATCGTTATGTAATTTGTGTAGCGAATGATAATCAAGATCAACTTCAACGAAATAGGAAACATCTTCGGTATCTTTTTTTTTCTGTCTCCGATAGAAATCGATCAGCCGTGATCCAATGAAATCCACCAAGAGGCATTGGTTCTGCCATCGAATACCCGTACAAGTTATTACAATCTAGATAAACTATATACTTCGAAGGAAGGTCAGGGTTATACTGTTTCAAATATTTGTTGTTTGCTTCAGCATATTTTTTTTGTTATCACGCTAATACCGCCTCGGATACCTTTTTCAATAAAATTGAACATATCAACATCAGTCAGTAATTCTAACCTTACCTTACTAAACTTTAGCAAAGCATCCCATGACAACCCAGGGGCAGAATAATACCAGCAAGGATCTAGTCCGTAATTATTATAACTCACTTCACGAAAACTTTCAAAAACATCTGCTAATAATAACACGTCAGTTTTCAAATACAAATCATGATAATCACCAAAAGTCTCACAATCAAACTCTTTCCAGATATCTTGTGCATACCTGTACTCATCATCAGTTATATTTTCATTTTTAAGTTGTGAGTAAAATTTATCTTTGTCAGGTAAAGATGTTTCATCAAATTTACTCCAGTCGTCGAGGTATTCGTATGGAAAAACTCCTTTTTTTAGCTAGTAGATTAAATTTATCTCCAAAACAGTCTCTTAGGTTATCAAATTTACTACAACCTTTTACTAGCTCATCTAACGAGGCTGCCATAAACTGCAGGCTGTCAATAAAACGCAATTTACCTAGCGTAACTGACATGTACTTTTCAAAATTATTTGGGATGCATTTGATGACGTTATCGAGTTTTAGACGAGATTTATATCAGGATCACCAAAAGCTTCTACTATAATATGGCTATCATATCCTCGAAAATTGTGAAGAATAACCGGAATAAAATCTGGAGCATGAAATTTTAAATTACACTGATTATGAGCCGCTCCACGATACTGTCCAGTGACAATGGTCATGTACATGTACTTTTTTGTTGTCAGTATCAAAAGCTTTTTCACAAATATGACAAATTTCTGCTTGCTCGTGATCGGATTCTTGTTGAGGTGTTAATTTTAACATTGGCGTTACTTTTTTCAAACGATAAGTAATATTATCAACTTCGTTAATCAACTGCTTGAGAAGCCAAACAGCTGGATTTTTTACCACGATATAATTTAATTGGTTTAGATAATCTAGAATCAGTACAACAAACTACCTTATACGCTACTCCACACGGAACATGATTTTGAACTTTTCTTGTACTCGATTGATTAGGATTATTTTCTACGCCAAGTACAGGTTGAAGTAAACACTCAAAATCAGCGTATATAACGAAAGGAATTTTTAGTTTGTGATTATGATGGACAAACTGTAACACACTATCTTTTTTAGATGGCATTGTTATTTTTTTGCACATCATACAGTACTGCAAATGCTTTTGTAATGTTTCATTGTTAGTACAACCATGCAAGCAGCGGTAACAAAAGAACTTTTTGTTCCTATTTTTATTGTACTGTTTACCAAATCCGTTAAAAAGTTTTTAATCCAAACGTAATGATTTTTGTAAAACAGTAAATTATATCGATCGTGAAGCTTTTTCTGAAATATATCTCGGGTATACATCCTCTTTTTCATCTAGTCCGAAAACGTTAATTGAAACATTATTTTGCTTTTCAAATTTTGGTATTTGATTTTCTGCCACAGGAAAGTTAATATCTTTAAAATTTAATCTAGACACGTGACTGATATATTTTTTTCAACGCGATCAGCGTGTTTTTCTGCTGGAAATAGTGCGGAAAGAACAGCCCATTGGAAACATTTATTATCTACGTTTTTGATGTTTATACAACATCTTTTACTTTTTATTTTTGGTGGCAGGCAGGTCGATGTATGAACTACCTCGTAATGCGTTATATTTCATCGTGTGAAACAATATTTCTTTGATCATTTCAAACTTCCAACCCGAACCTTGATTGAAATCCTCTATTTTTTTCCAGATTTCTTGGTGGTGTATTTCATCAGATAGTGATAACAGATCAGTCCCAAGCAAAACACGTCTTGATTTTGCGTTCATATAAGGTTCTGCAATTTCCTTGTTAGTTAATTCTTCCGTTATAACTAACTTTGAAAATATAACATGATATTGCACAAATAATCTGATACTTTTGTGTTTTTTCGAGCTCACGTTTTACAGTTGTCTGTAGTAGGTGGTAAAGATTTGCTGCATTAAAATTTACTAAAAAATTTGATTATCAAACTGATAACTATTATCAAAAAACCTGCAAAAGCAGTCGCTATTTTATTAGGTTCTCCCATAAGGCTCTCTTAGCTATATCACGCAATTTTAACATTATTATACTATAATATTAATATCTAATTGATAATTTAATCACACTGCGCATGCGCTAAAAAATCAATTGAAGATAAAAAAAAAAAATCTCCTATAATATAATGACAGCAAATCTAACAACACATGTGAGCAAGAAGCATATCAAATTCACCCAAAGTATAACTTTACCTCACACTGCGCATGCGCTAAAAATAATTAGAGATAAAAAAAAAAATATCCTATAATATAATGACAGTAAATCTGACAAGCGCACGTGAGCAAGAGAGCATTATCATGTTCACCCAAAATACAACTTATACGCTGGAAATGTATTAGGTTCAGTTATTAACATCAAAACTAGAATATCTGTTGGCAAATTAACGTCAGCGGGTTATACGATTAGTGTAAAGGGAGATAATGCCGAGAGGATTGCAATGTTTAGAAAAGATTTTATTTACACGTTGTTTTGCGATGATATTCCAGAGGGACAGCGTGTATATCATGTGAACGATAAAGTCACTGATGACAACATTGAAAACTTATCCTTACAAGATGAGTTTCAGCCGCATCCGGTCTTTGATTTATACGAGGCTAACGATCGCGGTATTATTAGAAACAGAAAACTAAAAAAGTTCTTGGTACTATGAACAATATGGGATATATCAGGGTAACTGTTAGAGGAACATCGACAAATCAAGTTCAATTATTGGTCATAGGTTTGTTTACGAGGTGTTCAACGGATATACCCAATGGTCTGGTTATTAATCATATCAATAACGTAAAAACTGAAATCGATTGGAAAATCTGGAGCTAGTGACCCAACAGGAAAATGTAAGAAAAGGACGAGGTGGTGGTATTATTAATTTTAGATGTCCAGCAAAACCTGTTATTTCAAAAAACCTCGAAACGATGAGGAGAGATCGAATTCAAATCGATTACAGCTGCGGCAAAGCATTATAAGATAAATTCCAGAGCAGTACAATTTGTAGCTGATGGAGTAATGAAATCAGCTTTTTCAAGAGAATACGATGCTAGGATTTTTAGATATGATGATAATCAATATATTTTGTAATTCGGTTTTAGTCAAGCAATGATGAGCAAATGCTATGATATCATCGTGTGATTCGTGATATTTTTAGCGTCGTTACTGCACTTTCATTAATTTTATTTTTTTTGCTTCTGTTAGTTATATTTTTATGAGAATCACCTTGCATTACAATAACGTCAACACTATAACCCAACAAACATTTTCTTACCGCTTCGGCTAGTTCGTTGTAATTTAATATATTAACTTTTTTTTTTGTGATATTTTTTATCATCAGTCATCTTATAATAATAAATTAGATAAAAATATATATATAATAATGGACTTGATGAAACGACGCGCTGAACTCTACGAACAAGATACTAGCGACAAAGTCGCCAGCGATAAGGTCGTCAGTGATGAGGTCACATTTTTTTCCAAAGATTTTCATAGACAAATCTATTGGTTATAATGAAGATGATATTTTATATAACAATGAATCTGATGATGATGGTGAAATGAAATAGTCACTGTTGCTGACAGATCAAATTACAGCAGACAAACAACTAAACGATATAATGTCAAGTATCACATTGCAAAAAAAAAAAATAAAAATTTAATTTTACCTTGCCCCAACAACAACTGTTTTGGCAGTTAATCAAACCTTTCTTAAACATCAGGATTCCAGGCCGACAGAAAAATATCAAATTCGATTTCATATTTGTCAAGATTTTTTAATCTAATGACGATCTCTGACGATCGTAAGCAGTATCTAATATCGTTATGAAAACCAGTAAAATGTAAATCTGTCAAACAAAGGTATGAGAAAATTTATAACATTATATCATAATCTGCTTAGTTGGGATCCAACTGTTAAATTTATCGCTATACCCACGCCATTTGACTAATTTTTTATCCCTTTTTTTAATCACTTTCTCGATAACAAAAACATCCTGCTCAGTTTTCTGTAGTTCTTGTTCATAAAAACTACCTACGATCGGTTCCCCTGCCAGATCTTTTAAAACGTACGTTACAGGTATTGTGAAAAGTACCTTATCAACTACAAATACTTCTTCGCTCCAGTTTTTGGAGTAAATCCTTTTGCAAATACCTTTTTTGTCAAAGAAATTCTAACTTTATCACCAACCTTAAATTTATGTCTGCGGTACATGTTTTCATTTGCTAATATTGGATTTTTAATAGCTTTTTTAGGTGTCATTTTGATGGTTCGATGTTTCGTGTTATTATATTCACCTACGATTTGAGAAAGGTCATCGATGTACCTGTTGGTGTTTTTTGTCATATGTTTGTGAAATTTTTTCGTTTAGCGTGCGATTAAATATCTCAACAACAACGCTTTTACCTTTTTCTGTAACATACCTTTTTTTATATTATTTTGTTCTAGAAACTGTTCAAACTTTTTGTTAAAAAACTCGGATCCGTGATCAGTCCAGATTTTATTCGGTTTTCTTTCTGTACTCGTTATTATTTGTTTTAGCGCATCAGTCATTGAAGTCCCTGTCTTATCCGAAACAGGTACACTGAAAGCGTATTTGCTAAAAACATCTATAACATTAAACAAATACCTTTTTGGAGCACCATCAGCGCCAACGTTAAACTGAGCTAGATTGGATACATCCACCAAATCTATTGCCCAGATATCATCTACACCATTAGCGACAACTTTACGTCGTGGGAACTTTTTTTTTTTTTAGGTCTGTGCAGCTCGACTGCAAGATCATCGTATACTTTTTTTCCGAGTCCGAGTTTATATTTTGCTCCTATCATTCCCTGAACAAATTTTCTATCAAAACGTTCTCGTAGATTTGTTGGCTCCATATCACGTAATTCGTCTAACATTACTTTATCACAATCTGCTTTCGAGTTTTCATGATCACGATAACAGATATCATGACGCATTGCTATTGCATCCACTTGATTATAAGGCTCTTGACCTGGCAATGGATTGTCGTTTTCATCTAGTTGTTGATCTAGCGGATTGTAAGGTCCTGTATACCGATGACCTGGCAATGTCCAACCGCTTTTTGGTTTTGGTTTTGGTAATTTTCCAATAATTTTATGTATATCTATACCTGACCCTATTTTTTCTCTGTTGTTACAACATTGACAGTATGCGACAATTTTATTTTGCTCAAGACACAAATCTCTGTCAGAATCACAGTTGCATATCATTCTATATTTTTAGTCGACGACTAAAAAATCAGGAGGATAACCAGATCCTAGCGACACTCTCTGGGATACTGTCGCTGGGGACACTTTCTTTAAAAAAAACATATTTTTTTTTTTTTTTCGCAGACTGCACAAAAACTTTTTAATATATATCCTGTTGTTTTTGTTTTTTTTTTGTTTATTTAATATTTTCTGTTTTAGTTCTACACTTGAGACAGTATGTTGACATTATTATATTTTTAAGTTTAGATAAAATTTATTGCGATCTCATCATTAGCGTGAGAAGGATGCTTGTCAAACTGTAAAATAAATTTTAAAAAATTAAGATTTCTGCTCATCTGTTGGATAAACATAATACAATAATATCCGCAAGCAGACGTTCCAACAGGTTGGAGTTGATTTGATGAATAATATATATATATATTTTAAAATTTTTTTCATTCATATACTTTTTTATTACATCGCTTGGAGGAAGTCCAAACGAGTCAAAATAATTATTATTATAAACTGCTACCCAATGCGTGCCGGATCCGTCATTAAAATCTTGTATATTAATAACACACGAACTTACAGCTGATGGTGATTTTATTGCTGCGAGTTCATCTTTAGAATAAAACTCCGTGAAATCCAGGAACCGCTTTTAACTTATCAATGATATCAAAATTACTCAACGGGGTGGTCGAGTTCCCGGTAATGTTAGACCACGTCCGATTCCTAAAAGATTTGGCAGCAGACTTCCCGCTAGTCCCGCCAAAAGTGGAGCGAACGGAATAATTCCTCCTTGTTTTGTTTGATTGCATATGCATTTGCATTTTGCATTTGGCGATTTTGTTTTTGGGTTTTTGTTTTTTTTTTTTTTTTTTTTTTTGTTGGCGATTTCTTTTTTTTTTTGTGGCATTATATTATATATTTTTACATAAAATTTACAATTTTTTTTTTATTCCACTTCCACGAATGATACCATTACCTTCGACTGCTTTCTACGTTGCGCCAGATATTTCGCCAGACGCTGCTAGTCCTAATGTGCCTAAGACTGGTAAAATTTTAGGTATTATTGTACTAGTTAATACTGATAATGCTGGACCAAGAAAACCACCTTTAACGACAATTTTTGCCATCGCTGTCATTTGTGCAGCACTCAAATTTAAAACAAAAGTTTTTTTTTACGATCATACTTTTTTACTTGATTTTTTTGTTAGCATTAATTTTGTTAAAACACCATCAGAAATATTAGGATTGATTTTTAATGATACCTGTTCTCGCTTTGCAATAGCAGCTACTAATTTTTTTTAACTTGGCCATCAGTCAAATATACTTCTTTTACAATATATTTTGCCATTTTATATAACAACTGTAGATTAAATTTGAACTGTCATTTTACCTCCAATAGAATCTACTGTGATAAATCTATCACTAATCACTAATGCGTATAGTACAACGGCGCTACTGGAACCGCCCCAAGTGTCCAGGTAATTTCAATATCCGCTGTGCTGTCTACAGCTCGCTCGTTATGTTTACTAACATCAAAATGAAATATAGGATAAAGCGTACGAAATTCCTCTGCTGATATTTGAGTTCCATCTTCAACATCTTGATATTTTTGTATTGCGTCAAGCAGGTACATGTACGGTCGAGAAATATTTTTATTAACGTCATCAGCAAAGATTGCACTCGATAGCTCGTTCTGGATATTGCTTTGAATTTAATCTAGCGTATATTCGTCTGACATCAGAGTGATCAAATATTGCATTATTTTGTTGTTGTTGGTACCTCGTCGGGCGGCTGTTGAAATACGACAAAGATATTTCTCGGCAGTTGTTCGCTTGATGTTGTTGTGACCCTCCATGTGTAGTCAGTAGTATTTGGAACCGCTGTCTGATATATATTATGCTGCTTAAAATAAATTCTGTTTGTGTTTATCAAGCATGCTATTTTTAGTTCTGACATTTTAGTGATTGATGGTGTTATACGTGGCATCCACAAAGCAAGTCAGATTATGATTAACTGTACCTCACACCCCCCAGATCTAAACAAGCAATCGTTTTGGTCTGCTCGATCTAAAATAAGAGTATGTTTTACTCCGCGAAATACTTTATCATGATCGCGACAAAAGCCGAAAATCATGCTTAGTGGAAGCATCATTGTAATTTGACGTGATCCTGCTGCAAGTTTTCTTCGCCTAGCAAAACCTTCGTTATAACGTGGATTTCTCACGTCAAGTGTGTTAAAAAAAATTTAACATTTAAGTACCGTTTGCATCTGCAGCTGGTGGTGTTTATATTAGATTATTAAAAGCTGCTGCTGCTGAGAAAACTCTTGTAGCGTCTGCATTAGCAGCTGCACCTGGTGCGCAATACCTAGCGCGCAGCATTAGCAATGAGAAAATTTCTCACAATTACAGCATTTTGCATCAGCATCAGCTCCATGTACTATAACGCCTCTCTTTAAAAATTCGGTTGATTCAGCTATACCCCGTCCAGTATCTTTAAACCACATCATGTTAGTTGCAGTTGATCTCGAGTAATCGTCGGAAAACGAAATAATATTTAAAATTGTACTTGCAACTTGTAGATGACTTGAAATATCTTCTATAGTTTGATTGGCCAGTTGATATCTAGCACTTTTGAATAAACACCAGCCGTTATTTATAAGAGCTACTTCTGCTCCAACTGCAATTGCAGCAGGTGGATTGGCTACTGTCATAATCTGACCACGAACTTCTAACATAGCCTTATGTGGCAGTAGAAATACATCTTCGTCTCTGGTGTTAAAGGTTCTAATACCAGCTTTATTTGGTTCGTTAGAATTTTCATCAAGATACTCAACAAACTCAAATTCTGTCACATCATTGTCGATGTCATAAGTTTCTGTTAACTCGAGATAATTTTTAACAGACATTTTATTTTATTAGATTATATAAAATTTTATTGCGGCACTGTTGTTACTTTATTAATTTTTTATGATCTGATCTCGCCCTTTGGTGATAATAATTTTTTTTTGTTGTTGTTATCATAGCTTTTTGAGTTTCTTTTGTTGGAGCGATTTCTGAGATAGCTTGTTTTATTTCAGATGCAGTCGGTGGATCACCTTTTATTTTATCAGCTATTTTTTGTCCCACCGCAGTCCCAGCGGCAGATGCAGCCCCAGTTGCAAAAGCTTTACCAGCGTCAATAGCAATCGGTGCAACTTTACGTGCTATACCCGGAATATTTTCAATAACTTTAGTGAAATATTTTTCCCAAAAAATCCTCCTACTATTTTTCTTCGATAAACTTTTTTTCTTTGTTTCATTATATTTGATGTTGCATAATTTTTTACTTTTGCTCGCGTAGATGTAAATAATAAGTTACAACTTCATTATTAACATGTAACTGTTTTCCTGATTGATCTGTCAACTGCATTATTATATACTTGATATTTGATCTTCAAAGTATAAAGGATAATATATATATATATGTCGTGGAGTTATTTGCATGAGAGAACCTGGCGGGACTTCTGGTGAGAAACTGTAAATCGTTTGACCTTTGCTACCTTTTGATGTATAAGAGCCAGAAGCAATAGAGCAATTTACTAATATTGTATTTACTTCTGTTATATTTACTGGCAGTTCACTGTCATATGTAATAGGCTGATCAAGTGCAGTGTAAGTTTTTTCAGTAAATCCTAACAGTTGTGCAATACTTCTTTCTCTTGGTTCAAGACTGATTACTATATTTTTCAAAGTTATCCTAGTTCGCAATGTGTTATAATTTGATGCCAATTCAAAATTATCAGCCACACCGTCAGCTTTTGTGAAGAGCTCTTTGATTGTCTTGTTTAGATCAGTAATGTTATAATCAGTAATATTATAAGCTCCTTGCGGAATTTTTATTTTTTTTTGTTGTAGATATTGGAGATGTTGTAATCATAGTAAAATACATTTCATCGTTAACATCATTTTTCACGTTAGGTATAGCATTCCAGCAAGTACAAGAAATTAATCCAATTTCATATTGTTTTGTAGGATCTAGTTGGATAGGTGGAATATAATTTACTGAAAAATTTGCGCTATCTATCGCAGACTCACTAGAGTTTAGTAATAATGTTGTTTGCATTCCTTTAATATTATATCATTTTACAAAATTAAGTCGCCGCGATTAAGTCGCGGTGTAAAGTTTCATATTCGTCAGATGTTAATAATTCACTCGATCTTAGATGATCAAGTATGTCAATGATTTCATTATCAAGTTCAACACTAACATTCCCAGCTTCCTTTGATGATATTAATAACATTAATCTACCTATCATTTCAGTTTCAGATTGATAAATACTTTACACACCAGTTCCTGTTCTTACTTCTTACTTTTTTCTACACGAGATTTATCAAAAGTAAAAAAAAAATTTTTTTTAAAACTCCACCCCCTTTACAAAAGGTTTTGCTCTACTATTTTTGCTGTTTTTTTTTTTAAACGTGAGAGCAATGAACACCGTTTCTCATTCTTTCATAAAGTGGAATCATATCATCAATTCTGTAACCGTGTTTAATTCATCTTTAGCAGCAGCAGCTCCGTCTTTAAATATTACATCTAATCTATCGAGATAAATGTTTGATATACATCAGTCCACTTGCTTATATCATCAATATTATATATTTTTTTTTTAAAAAAATCATCATATTCAATACCTTTTATCTCATCATTTGCTCTTTTTGTAAAATAAAAAATTTGATCTCCAACTTCCATAAACTTTACAGTAAGCTCACCACTCTTTGTTGCTCCTCTTTGATATCTTTTATATCTCCTGATAAATTTTTATAATATTTGTTATTCCTTGCGTTGTTAACTCTGCTAATCTTCGCTCAAGTTCCAGCGGATTGTTTATCAATCGATCTGTTTCAGCTTCTAGCCGCAGGATCAGCTATATTTGCTGTAAGTGCCTCAATTAGTTTTTTTTTTTTTTCATCAGATCTAGTAGTCTAGTAACAGTTTTGCAGCAGCTGCTTCCTGTTGTTCTTTAACAATTCCAACCAAACCTTTTTCCTGCAGTTGTTTAAGTTCTTCTTCTGATAGTGGTTTAGTTTCAGGTTGTTTACCTAATAGTGCTTCAGTAACCGGCTTGAAAATTGTAGCTGTTGCTTCTGTAGCAGTTACTTGCCCACGTCGTGCTTGTTGTACTTTTTGCTTAAGTGATGCCTGAGATTGAGCAAGTTTTTTTTTAGATCTTCTATGTGTGGTCTGTATCTTGCTCGTTTGTCCATTATTATATTTTTAAATGTTATATTAAAAAATTGAAACGCTTTACTGTAAGTAAGTGTCAATACAACAACAGCGAAACATTTTAGTTGGATCATTTGTAAGTTTATCAAAAAAAAAAAGTTGTAATTTATCTTTTTTGTAGCATTACGGTAAAGTTCAATAAACTTATCTTTTGTCACGTCACCGCATTGCTCGCTTGCAATATTTCTAACGTCAACATTATCCAGTCCTGGATAAAAAATACAACCCGTATTTCGCCGAATAAATCTGTCAACATTATAAAATCCTTGAGCGAGATAAACAGAATTACACTGTTTGTTACGTGACAGTGAGAAATATGATCTTATTTTGTTCATCTCCATGTTATTTAGCAGAATATCGTCAAAAACTACTATCTTATGTTCATCTGCATCAAGTTGATTAACTGGAATAAGATCTTCTGGCTGCCTAATTATAAAACAAATCTTCACCAGCCTAAAGATCATCACGAAGTTTGTCATTATATTTGCTTAATAACTCTATTACTCTATCTTGCTGATTGATTGTGTAAATATAAACTCTATCGTAGTTAAAATTATCACCAAAGAAGCAAGTTCATAAGCAAATTTTTTTTTCCTGATCCAGTTCGCCCAACAATAAGATAATGACAATCAGGAAGTTCATTGTTATGTTTGTGCTTCACTAGTCTCTCTGTATCAAAGTTTAATATCGACGATTTTGCCATTTTGTATATATTAACTAGTGTTGATAATTTTATCTAGGACAGTAAATAATGAGTACTATACAAAATTTGGAACACTATCAGGAGATTTATCCACAAAAGGTTACCAAGGTGACTTATCCAAATATGCAACTCTTGATCAGCTCAAAAATGAAATCAATAATTTACTAAATCTTACCAGTGTAGATCCAGATGAAGTCGTCATTTTCCAGGACAAAGAAGGACGATTAAAAACGAGTGATGTAAAAAACTGCCAGATGTACTTGTACGAAATTCCTAATGCGGTTGATAATATCATGACTTTTAACAATCAAGGTAAGATACAAGATTCTGGGTCAGTAAATGATTTTGTTAAAAAAAGCTGGTGATTTATTTAATGGGAATTGTTGTTATGAACAAACAATTACAGATCTTGGAATCCCAACTGAGGATGGGGACGCTGTCACTAAAAACGAAATATGTCGATGATCAGGACGCTTCAATTAATAATGAAATAATGAACAGCGCTCAAAAATGATTTTTACCGGTCACGTGAACGTTTTTTTCAATTTTCGAAGAAACATAAACAAAATTAAAGATGAATTATTTGGAAATCCATCAAATGTTAACATTACACTCGCTAATATTAACACAAAAATCAATGATATTAACACAAAACTCAATGATATTATTAGTGTGGAATTCCTAATATTGTTGAGAAAACGAGTATGGTTAAAAATTCCTCACAAACAGATTAAAAATATTGTGTATACTGTTGCACTGGTTATACTGGGTGGACACCAAAAAAATTCTATTCTATATATGCAGAAGTTACCGGTGTGTATAGATTGTCAGTGCTTAGCAGTGCAAAGTTTAAATATCTACCAAATATCTATTTCGTCATCATTGATGATGATCATCTGGAGTATTATCTGTAATAATAAACAAAAATTTGAAGAAGAATTTGTACTTGAACCAGTTGATAAAACTTTAAAATTAGCAATTTTTTTTTCTGGTGGGTTTGGAATTTATAGCTGAACAACCAGCTCTTATTATGGATTAACCAAACATAGGACTATGTGAACTAATATTATAATGAAAAGAAGTATAGTTGATTTCAATCATATTTCAAAAGATATTCCAAAACAAGATGTAGACGCATTAATACAATACTATAAATCATATCATAAAAAAAAAACTTTGGTGCGTGTAACAAAAAATGTTACAAATACTACAACAAGATCCTTCGAGTAATATCTTATCTACCCTTGTTAATGACCAGTTCTGGTATAATTTCAAGTGGGGTATCATTAAATCCTTTTTTGTTAATCATATCCGCTATTGGTGTTTCACTTACAGCGGCGTGTAAAAAAGTAGAACCAAGACTTTTGATAAAGAAGCACGGTTGTTTAACATCAATTAAAAAAACTTACAAGAAACTACTTGATCAGATCCGGTCTTACCTACGAGGAGTTAAATATAATATGGATGATTTATTACGTGAATTTCGTATTATTGACAATATGTTAACAGATTCTACCAATGAGGGTTAGCAAGTATGAAAAAAAATATCACAAAAAAATATGAGTAACATAAAATTTTATCTAAACTTAAGATATAATATAAAAAAAAATATCAATATTTTTTTTATTCTAATGCAAGTTTAATTTCCGCCTTGTTAACTGAAACGTTCTAATGCACAGTTTAATTTTCATCCTTTTCATCTGATTAAAAAAAAAAAAAATTTTGTGGTAAAAAAACCTATTTGCCGTCTTTAATAATAATCATATTCCACACATACGCTGTTCTAACAAATTTCGTCACTTCTGTTGACAGAGCTTATCGCATTCCAACACCTGTTGTTTTGTCTGGTTACAAAATATCTGTCTACATAGTAGTAGTATAGGGAATTATTATTATATAAATTATATTATTGTGGGGATATTTTAGTTGTTTTTTTGATTGGAAGTTTTCAAATATTTTGTATTGATTGAAAACCTTTTTTCAAAAACTTTTTTTGTATAAACCTGATTTTTAATTGTACTATATTTTTTTGACATTTACTATACTTTGACCATTATAATATATTGTAATTTTGAATGTTCTTATTTCTTAATGATATATTTTAATGTCAAATTCCATATTGCTTTTAATATTTGTAATAAATGTATTGAAAATATTTTTCAGTTTTGCTATTAAATGTATAATTCTTTCATTAATCTTTAAACTAATTGCTCATTAATGCTATAATTAAATGCAATTTATTAATTTTCATAAAATTTGTTGTGTTATTTTGTAACTATTTAATTTCACATATATTGAAATAATATTGCTTAGCAACATAAAAACTTTTTTTCATTTGCATTTTAAACTTTGAACATGTCATACTGTTTGATTACAAATTGCAATGTATTAATATATTTATACAAACACAAAAACAATTTACACATTATCACATTTATTTTAATATATATATATATTATATATATATATATATATATATAATATATATATATATATTTTATATATATATATATGCCTTTTTATATATAATATGTAAATATAATATATATATATATTTTAATTTTTTTAATTTTAAAGAGTAAAATGTTTATGTATTACTCTAAAATTTGAATTACTTAAGTAAAAAGTCTGTTTTAAAATTACCAATTATGCGTACAATTGACTAAATATGCATTTGGATAGAACTTTGTTTAAATAATTTATTTTGAAAGATGATCAATTTAAGAATAAGTATTTTTTATATCATAAGACATTACTTATTTTATTATAAAAATACATTAGATTTTATTAAAATTTGAAAATTTTATATAAAGCATGTTTTAGAATAAATTAATTTAAAACTAATCAAATAATAGTGCAAAAAATTATTTACAATGTTCAGAAAGTTGAATTGGAGGTAAAATGTTCTCAAAATTCAAATTGAAATTTTTAAAAATTAAATTTTTAATTTTCTTTCATTTTCTTGATTTGATTTTCTTTGAAAGATTTAATCAATGTCAGGTTTTAAAACTTCTTTTGTTCAATTTTGTAAAGATACTAAATACCGATTTTAAAAATAAAATATTAAAACTGTTTTTTTAATTTAATTAGTTTTCATGTTTATGTTTATCAAAAAGATTTATTGTTATGTTTTATAATTTCATTGCTTTTTTAAATTGTGTTCAAATGATTAAATGCTTTGGATATTGCATGTAAATTTTCAATTAAAATAATTTTTTGTAATTTATTTTAAATTTTAAAAATAGTACAAAATTACATTCAAGTTAAATTGTCATTCAACATAAAAATTGATCAAATTTAAAATATTTCATTGCATGAAGTTTTGAAGGACATGGAAATAGTATTAACATGGTTATATTTTGTCGTCTGAAGTTGTGCATACTTTTTAATCATATAAAACAATAAATGTAATGTCAAAATTCATGAAAAGTCTAAATACATGAATTTTTCAAAATGGTGTTTTTTTATCTTTTATGGCAATTCCAATTTTAGTTGGGATTTTTTACATAATTGTCCGCTTGTATTTTACAATTTGAAAGGAAATGGCTTAAAAAACTTTGTTTAAATGTTTATGTACATGAATATACTTAAAATTAAAGTGTTTATTCATTTCTTTATTGTTTTACATTGTAATTTACTTCAATATTCTTAATCTGTTAATTTAAAAAATAATTGATGACAAAAATTTATCCCTAAGAAAATTTAATAAACTTGTATTCATGTTTTGTAAGTTCAAAAAATTTTATTTTCTGAAATGATTTACATGCATATTCTAAATGATGAATTTAATAATGTTGAAAATATTTTTTCAATTTTAATAAGCATGTTTCTTTAAATTTCGAAACTTAAATTGTAATTACTAATAATTATTATTTCATATTTTGATAGAATTTCTGATTTTACAGAATGAATTAATTTTAACAATCTTTTAATAAATACCTTTAGCAATTTTTCTAAAATTTTGACATTTTAAGATTCAATTTCAAACATTTCTAATTTATGTTTAAAAAAAAATATTTAAATAATGTAATGAATTCCATATGTTTACGTTTATTATACATTTTTTACTTTTTTCATGTTATCAATGTTTTTACATATTCACTTATGAATGTTTTTCTGACTTTTTTTCAAAAATTGATAAAAATTTAACATGAAAATGGGAAATTTGAATAAATATTAAAATGATTACCTAAGAAATGACTCAAATTTATGGTTGAAAATGTTTCAAAATCCCATTTATTTAATCCAATTTAATTTTATTTGAAATGATTGGATAAGACATTATGAAATTGGTTTGTCATGATGTTAATTAAATGAAATTTCCAATGTACATAATATTTTCATCAATAATATTATTTTGATGACTTCACTAAATGAAATCAATTTCATTATTTGAGTTGAAAATGATTTGTTACCATGAAATCGACGGTTCAATTGTTCATTAAATATGTTAAACTAATGCATAAAAAACCATTACCATCCGATCAAATATTGTTTACATGTTTCCAAACATGTATGACCTTTTCAATTACAATGATGTACATGTCATTAAACCATGATTTTTAATGTTGTATGATGAAATTAAATTAATTCATTCAAAAAATGAATGATTTGACATTTAAATCATTTGACTTTTTTTTATTAATTGTCAATTTTCTATTGCTTACATGAAAAACGTTGATAAATTATGTTTTTAATAATTTTTTTACCATATATTTATGAAATTGGATTTCATTTGACTTATCATATGATTTTTTTACTTTATTAATCATTAATTCATTTATAAATCTTTTATTGATTAAAACTGAAATTTAATTATTTTGATCACTTATGTGTAAACTGTTAATTCACTATTTATGTTTTTTAAGCTGAAATGTTTACTTGACTGAAATAAATTATGACAAATTTTGAAAAATTTGACTTACATGTAATATGACTTCTAGATTTACTGGACCATATAATACTTATTTTTTTGACTAAGTAATACTTAATTAAGTACCTAAGTATATTTTCAATTTTTTCATGTTTATTAAAATTTTTAATGTTTGAAATGCTGACTGAACTAAATAAATAATTTTAAATTAATTCATGGATTTTGAAATGATTTTAAAACATTCTTTCAAAAAACATTTAAGACATTTTATTTTTATGTGTCTTATTTTGATGAAAAACAAGTAATATGGTATTTGGAAATCATATGTTGAAATGTTTTTTAACTGATAGAAACATTGATGCATAATTTATAATTTTTAACTGGATTTTCAAAAATAAATTTGGTGTTTCTATTAAGTCTAACTGAAGAAAACTACCGTGAAATTGGATGTCATATTTACTTCCTTGATCAAACCTGATGTAGCGGTTATCATTTAAATGTTTAAAACACTAGCGTTGCTCTCTTTTTTGGTATGGGGCTGTAATCTGTCACGATATATAACCTGTAAAAATGGCATATAATTTAAATTTGGTCAAATCCTTATATCACCAAATTTAAATTTGTTTTTTGTGTTTTGAGACAAAAGTATCTTTTAAACACTCGTTTGAGAGAATTAATTTCTTCTCTCTTAATTTTCTTCTCTCTCTCTCTCTCTCTCTTCTCTCTTCTCTCTCTCTCTCTCTCTCTCTCTCTTCTCTCTCTCTTCTCTCTCTCTCTCTCTCTCTCTCTCTCTCTCTCTCTTTGGCTCTGATGTAAGCAGGTTTTGAATCAAATGTCTTGGAGGGGGCATTCATGAACTCTTCTGCCTTGTCTGGATGTGATGTCTTGCTCACGTCAATGCGTGATTTACCCTCTTGCCTAGAACGGTGAGTCTGATTTTGCTAAAGCTTCTCAGCACACCAGCGAGTAGTCGGTGTCGCTGTCAGCGCAGTGGAAGGTACGGGTGAGAAACCCACCTTTCATGGTAAACCGTCTCGTGATGATCAAGTCCAGGTGGTGTCAGTGTTGTGTCGACACTGTAAGGCGAACCTGGAGTGACCTCTCCAGGGAGCAAGCCTAGGCAGGGTAATATGGAGAATCAGCTGTTGACCATGCAGCTGATTTCCCCTCTCCACACAGCTGATGGATGAAATGGAAAGGACAAGCAGATACGTCATGGCACTGAGGTATCACCGAGAGTTGTGCCAATTCGCCTTAGGGACTCTGTCTCTGGATTTTCTGTTGGGGTTCACTCCCCTAGCCTTTTCCATGTGAGGGTAAAGTTGCAAGGCAGCGAAGGTTTGAAGTCGGCGACTATCCAAGGTTAACCAGCCACATCTGCCCTTAGCGTTTTGTTTTGAGACGACAGATTCTCGCCTGTCATCCCTTCTACAGAATGATTAAACATGTTCCGCTTGGCTTAGTAGTTAAGCCACAAGTGATGACCTGGAGCTGGATTTGATTGTCAGAGACTCTCCCAGGCACAAACCATTGGGGGATCTCCACGAGAAGTGGATCATTATCTCCCACAGCCGCCCCGGCGATCACATCCATTGGAACCTACTGCGGCAGATCTTAAGAAGGCCTTAAAGAAACTGTCCTCAAGTAAAGACCCAGGGAAGGATGGCATCCCAGCAGGAGTCATCAAGTGCTGCTGAAGCGTGCTGCTTACACACCTGCACGACCTACTATGTCAGTGCTGAAATGAAGGTTCAGTGCTTCAGGATATGAGAGATGTCAACGTCGTAACCCTGTACAAGGGCAACAGAAACGATCGCAACAACTACAGTGGTATGTCCCTTCTCAGCATCGTTGAAAAAGTCTTCACATGCATCATCCTACAGACTGCAGACGCTTGCTGACAGTATATCCAGAGTCGGAGTGTGTGTTCTGTGTGTTATGCATATGTAATTTAATAACCTGTGTGTTAGTTTAAAATATTTTATTTTATTTTTTTAATTTCATTACATGTTATTGTAATGAGAACTATATTCACTGGATTTGACTTTTTTCTGGAAAATTCAGATCAGTTCAGTAAATAACCAGTATTGTATTTTTAGCTGACCTATTTTCTGACCTTGATTCATAATTGACGAAACTTTGGAAGAATGAGCAAGAGAGAAAGAACTCTATTACAATAATCAAAACTTCTCTCCACTGAAATTTTGTGAAACCATAATTTCACTTTTGACTTGAACTGCTGAATTCCAAATTCAAGCACAACAAGATGGAAAACACCTGACATAAATTTTCAGTGAAGTCAACAAGCTTTGTTACTTTTAACAAAAATAATTTATTTCCGTTCAACATAATCTTGAAATAGAAAATAGGACTTACGGCTTGTGAAATTAACCCCAAAAATAATCCTAAAATTGAAAAATATAAGTCCTATCACTAAATAGTTCTAATTGGTTTTGATCTCTATGAAGATCCAATATAGAAAGCGATGACGTCAAATGAACTCGTTGTACTGATGATAAGAGTTCTTTATTATACCTGTTGAATCACGAATAATATTCCTCCTTTAGAATTCCAGATAATTTCTACTGAATGTCTTTGTCCAAGACTATGATGAAGAAGTACTTATTTTCCAGAGAATATAAATTATTCTTAAATAGCAAGTAATTGAAAATTGGCAACAACAGAAAATACCTCTGAGCTCATGAAGTTATTTTTTACGACTCAGCTAGCATTTAATAAATAGGTTGTATGAGAAAATACTTCAAGAAAATTCTTTCTAAATATGGTCAAAACTGTATATTTTTTGTCATGTTTAAAAAGCCTGATTTTATATGACATAGTGACAGGCTACGAGATTTCTAACTTGAACAGCGCAATAAAAATGACACTTATCACGTACCTAGAATATCCCTATCTAAGAATCAAATGTTCCCACTGGAAATAAGGAAGAACATCTGTTACAATTCAGCTAATACATGAACCCAAAATGGCCTTAGCAATAGCCAACTGTCTTCACTCGATGTTTACAAAATCCATGAACTAAAACTAATGCTGAAGTTACTTATAATCTACTCGGGTCAAGCCTATTTTAGGACAAGATATTCAAATCCAATGAAAATTATCACTACAATAAAGTATAATGAAACAAAAATAAAATGAGATCGAATTTAAAACTAACACTCAAAAAATTTAATTACAAAACGTAGCAATATGAGCAATTATGGAAGGCATGTAAATTCAAAACCTGTGAAACAACACTCACACAGGATAAACCCTCTCAAGTAGAAACACTTGAATAAAGGAAATTCAGTATTTGCTGGAGAATGATTTTATACAGACCAGTAAAAGTGATTTTAGTTCACCATTTATACTTCCGAAACTAGATAAAACTTTCCGTAAGTGCATTGATTATAAGAAGGTGAACAGTGTGACAAAAACAGATTCATTTCTATTACCAAGAATCGATAACTTCATTGATAAGATTGAAAATACCAAGTATGTCATCAAATTTGAGCTCCTAAAAGGATTTTGGAACATTCCACTAACAGAAAGAGCAAAGGAAATTTCAACATTCGTGACTCTTAATGGACTTTTATGGTACAAATTGATGCCATATAAAATGAAAGTTTCGCCAAGTACCTTTTAGCGTTTGATGAATATGATTACCTCTGGTCTAGATAATTGTAATAATTACAGAGGTACGCTATCATCTACAACGACACCTGGAAAGAATATCTAGCAACAACTCGGATTTTCTTCTACAGACTCACTGAAGCAAGCTTGACAATTAATATACCTAAAAGTGAGTTTTGCCTTGCTTGTGTAACTTTTCTAGGACATATTGTGAGACATGGACAAGGTAAACATATAGATGCTAAGGTTAAGACTATCTCTGATTTCCCTGTGACTGTCAATAAAAAGCAACTGAGATTTTTGGGTATGGCTGGATACAATCGGAAATTTTGTTCCAACTTTTCTAATATTCCTGAACCACTGATAAATTTATTGAGCACGAAAAACAAGCTTGATTGGACTGAAAAATGTCAATAGACTTTTGACAAGTTAACTCCCATGCTAACAAGTGCATCAGTTATTATAGCTAATCTTTTAAACTATCTGTTGATGAGAGTGATATTGGGGTTGGAGCAGTATTGATTCAAGATAGGTTGGAAGCTGAAAGGTATTTTTGTTGTTGCTAGTTTGATTTTGAATTTCTCTATATTTTGGAATTAGTAATTCATTTAATTAATGTTACATTTAATCCATGTTACATAAATAATGATTACACTGAAGCCATGTTACATTTATAATGATTACACTGAAGCCATGTTACATTTATAATGTTTACACTGAAGCCATGTTGCATTTATAATGATTACACTGAAACCATGTTACATTTATAATGATTACAATGAAGCCATGTTACATTTATAATGATTACACTGAAACCATGTTACATTTATAATGATTACAATGAAGCCATGTTACATTTATAATGATTACAATGAAGCCATGTTACATTTATAATGATTACACTGAAACCAAATTAGAAAATAAAATAATGCAAATATCACATACTAGACTTCTTTAATTGTTAATGTTACCAACAGTAAGCATTTTCACTGACAGACATGAAAATAGTTTTAATGACAGTCTGATAAAACATGATTTCTTATTAAAATTTGCCTATTTCATCATATTCATGCTACATTAATGTTTTTCAATCATAATTTTAACCATGGAAATGAGTAAAATACTGAGGTTTGATTTAGCAATTTTGAAAACCCTTTTCTAATGATAAGCAAGTTGTAATCTCTTTTTTGCATTCCTTTATAAAAGAAGGAATGTACACCTGACTCAGCATTGTAAGTGGAATGTGAATTTTCAGAATCTGCCAAATTATAGAAGGCATATACACAAATCTCATCTTGATTAATATAAAAATCTTTAGTAATTTTTATTATGCATCAATTACTTTGTAAATGTCATTATGATATTCAGATGGAATGCAGGTACAGACCAATATTGCAAATATCTACTATACTCAATACTGATAGACATATGTTTACTTCTAATTACTGGCAAAATGATTGACATAAAGGCAATGATGATATGGACTGGCTTTAACTGGGAGATAGTCGACTAAAATGATCATGAAAATATAATGCCATGCATGGTATTTAAGCCTTCCCCAATTGTTGATTCCGGTATTATTTGATGAAGTAAGTGCTGTATATAACGTATTTAATAATTGAAGAAGATAAATTCATTGCAGTAATATATTTTTTTCAAGCCATATTAGTCTGTTTCCTTTTCAAATTTTTCCTATTTGATGAAGGAGTGGTCTAATCAGAGGGTTAGTTTGGCACTGTATCAATATATCTTTAAATGCAGATTCTCAAGACTATCTGTGTGAATAGTAACTGACGACAGCCCAGTCCAGGATTATTTGTGTACATACAAACTGACACTGGCCCATTCCAGGATTATCCATGTATATACAAACAGTATGCGGAGGGGGGATGAACATGGGAGGTTAAATCACAGTATCACCAGGATTATCCATGTATATACAAACTGTATGCGGAGGGGGGGATGAACATGGGAGGTTAAATCACAGTATCACCAGGATTATCCATGTATATACAAACTGTATGCGGAGGGGGGGATGAACAAGGGAGGTTAAATCACAGTATCACATTTAGAACATCAAATCCAGTAATTCAGGTTTTGGTGGTTTCAGATGTTCATGTCAAAGTAAACATCAACATACAGGTATTCAAATTAAAATTTAGGTTTTGGTGGTTTCAGATGTTCATGTCAAAGTAAACATCAACATACAGGTATTCAAATTAAAATCAAATCCAGTAATTCAGGTTTTGGTGGTTTCAGATGTTCATGTCAAAGTAAACATCAACATACAGGTATTCAAATTAAAATTTAGGTTTTGGTGGTTTCAGATGTTCATGTCAAAGTAAACATCAACATACAGGTATTCAAATTAAATTTCAGGTTTTGGTGGTTTCAGATGTTCATGTCAAAGTAAACATCAACATACAGGTATTCAAATTAAATTTCAGGTTTTGGTGGTTTCAGATGTTCATGTCAAAGTAAACATCAACATACAGGTATTCAAATTAAAATTCAGGTTTTGGTGGTTTCAGATGTTCATGTCAAAGTAAACATCAACATACAGGTATTCAAATTAAATTTCAGGTTTTGGTGGTTTCAGATGTTCATGTCAAAGTAAACATCAACATACAGGTATTCAAATTAAATCCTATAATGAAAAAAAATTTGCAATTTAAGTTTTTTTACATGTACCCATGGAAACATGAATGTGTCAAACATTATCAATGTTTATAGTTTTGGAATTATTGTTGGAATTGTTGTATCTATGTCTATTATAAATATAACATCTTTAAATATTTAATTCAATAATAAAGAAAATGTATTCATATTTTTACTGTTTATTCACATTTGGCAGTCATTCTTCTTAATACTGACAATCATAATATGCAATATAGAATAATAAAGATTATCACGCAGATATAATATTCCACAAACATTTGATATTAGCAAAAATTAGTGCAAATAAAAAGACACAAAATGTATGATTTAATTTAATTACTGAAAGCAATGTATTCAATAGAATGGATTACAAAATGCAAGAAATTGGAAATTAATGGCCTGCTACTTCTGTCATTACTGACATGATCTGAATTTTCAGACATTATCAATCTCTAAAAATGGTCACCATATTTCCTTTATTTCTTGGTATGGACACTCTGTTTTTCTTTTATTACTTTGATTTTGCAAAACATCGTACATAAGAGTCAGCTGATATTTTTATTATTTAATGTATAAATTATTCATAACATGATGTTGTAATTAATATAAAGTGTACAGAAATTAGAGACACTTGTGTATTTAGCTAATTTCCTCCCTAAAAGACAGAAGTAAATCTTTAGACATAATTTATACATAAAAAAACAAATTAAAAGAAAGATCTGATATTAAATAATAATAGCAAATAATTAATGTAACTATTGTGAAACATCACATTTGGGATTAAATTTTATTCCGTTGCACATAAAAGTGGATAAAATATCACATAATACCTAATCTAGATTTTGAACATTTTCAAATTTTTCTAAGTAAATGACTTGTTTAATTTAATGAATAAATCATCACACATTTAATGTTCCGTTTATACCGAGTAACTATAAAATATATTTTCAATGTGATGCTTGCAATATATTTTTGTATTTATTCACAGAATGAAATATAAAACTAATACTGTAAACATTCTTTCATACATGAATAAATTATGCATTACAATGTGCAAAATATTTTATATATTTGGACGGAACTCTTAGAAATTGCACAAATACTAAACATGGTCAGACAGTATAGATTTTGTACATTATGTACACTGGCAGCAAATAACTGTACTAATGATAATGAACATTATTTACAAAAATAAATGCAATATCAGTAATATCTAAACAACAGAAAAAATAAATAAGATATCATTAATTTTGATTATCTCAAATGCATCAATTTGAAAACATACCTAAATTCGCTACACATTTAACTAGAGAATAAAGAATCATATACATATCTTCTCATCACTGTACATAAAGCATGTGAATTTATTATGAACTGTACAAAAGACCATTGTGAAAGATGATACCTTGGTAACTAGGACCAAACTTGGACATGTTTTATTCATTACCAATGAAAATAGTTTATTTGATTTATTCCTGCTTTCATGCTGTTGAAGAAAACAATAGGAAGTATAGCATCTGAAGAGATACATGATACTGCATTTCTTTCACAATGTGGAATTTCCCAGAGTAAACGGGACATAAAATTAGGTCAATGAAGTGACAAATGCAAACACTGCATTCAACCAAGATGGTGTAATTAAATCCATTGTCTAATTTCTGTCTTGCAGGCAATAACATGTATACTCATTAAAGAACTGTCTCCAACTGCAAGCACAGACCTAGATCTGCCATTGCATAAGGCACTGGCAGATCTGGTTCTATACAGTTAGTATAGAGTACAAAAGACAACATGGAGTCTGATCTATGGGGTGTATTATGTGATGGCAGTCCCAGGGTCAATGATGTTAGCAATTAAGTGACTATATGTGGTACATTATAGCAAGTAACACATTGATATAACATGTCTTAATTTTAACACCTGATTATTATTTACTTATCAAAGCTGGTTCCATGTTTTTATTTCTCCCCCATAACACTGCAAGTTGGGTTGTGATCAGGTCTCAAAGAATGCTTATCCAACTGGTAAATAAAGTGAGTACATTTTTCCTCTAATAGTCAAACTTACTATAAAGTATCCCAAAATTATAGTCTATATACCCATTAATAAAAGAGCTAATACCCACATCCAAGTCATACAATAAAATACAGTGGTTCCCCATATTGTTTTTATGTTTAAGGGCACATCAACAAGTCATCTTGTTCTGAAAAAAGTCTCTTACTCAGGAACCCATCAGCTATTTCATGGAGATGGTGGGATTTAAACCTGAACCATTCAGTTATAAGCCCACCATGCTAACCAATAAACCACTATGGGTCCCCATTGTTAAAAGGCCATGATATCATGCACCTCTATGGGTCCCCACTGTTGAAAGGCCATAAGTCATACAACTTTATGGGTTCCCACAGTGTTGAAACTTGCCAAGACATCATGTACATTTCATAATAATATTTTTTATTGTTGAAGGGGTGACTTTATGACACTGGGGACAACTCTATATATATATATTTCAATCACCTGAAATAAATAACATCAGATCTAAAACTGAGCAATTCTATTCAACACTACAATGTAAAAACGAAAATATAAAACTAGTACTTTATTTTTCTTTTGCCAATGGGGATATATCACTAGTAGTATTCTGTTAGTTTCAATTTGGCAAATTCTTAAGCATATGCTTCTACTGTAGCACCAAATATAAATGATTAAACTTTACAATGAAAATTTAAGCACCCATGTGTAACAAAGAAAAAATGGCTTGTGGTTAGGGTGTTTGAGTTGTGACCAAAAAGGTGTGGACATGATTCTCACTATGTTACCACCCTCAATATGCTACCATGGTGTGTCCTCATGCAAGGATCTTTCATTTAATAACCTATCACCTAAAATTTTTCTGCACCATAAAAAAGAACCCATTTAACATGTTACACCTAATTAAAACCAGTGTAGAACCAGGTCGGTGCTGTTTATAATAATAATTAAGACACTTTAATAATTACCTGTGTAGGTTGTTTTTTTTAAAAGCCTATTTAGAAAAACTGTATAGAATATTATAATGTAGCTCCTAATCTTATTATACAAAGGCCAATGATGACATAGAACAATCAATCAAAACCAGACTCTGTCAAAAACTTTACTAGAAGCCTGGCAAGTAACATCCAGTTACAGATGTCTAGATGCTATTGTGTATAGTATCTGAAAATCACATGATGAATATAAATGGACCTGAAACATTAATTCTGTAACCTATCAACACTGTCAAAACAAAAAAGAAAAACTGGGAACTCAATTTCGTTAGCTTTTAGTGATTATTGCTAGAATAGTTATGTTCTACATCTAACACCAAATTTAATACAGTACATTTTAAACTGACTGAAGTTTTGATATGTAATGTTACAAAAATAAGCAATGCAGAGTGTAGGATCAACTTTATGAACTAGCATAGTTATTTTTAGAATGAACTTTCTGCAAGATCTACTATATTTACTGAAACAATTTTCTAAAACAAACTTTTTGCAAGATCTATCTTTTAACTCATGTCCTCATCAAGAATGAACTTTCTGCATGCCAAACAAATCTTGTAATCAGAAACATACATAGTACACAATACTGACCTGGTAACTATGCATGGTCATGGTTATAAAATCAGAACCTGTTGGAAACTGGACAAACTATTGTCCAGTTTGTCAAGGTTCTCTTAACAACAAAAGATGTATCTAACAGTTTAAAAAAAGAATATAGTTTACACAGTAAAAGGCAAAATATACGATCTCAACAGAATCAGCAGACTAAAATGATGAAAATCCTCCTTGACAAATTATTTTGAGCTAAAATGTCAAAAAAACCTCCAATGATTATGATCGAAAAAAGAGAGTTTAAGAAGAATAAAGAAGTTAAATATGATGAAACAAATGCAAAAAGACAAACCCAAATTTGAGAAATTAAACTGTAAAAATTACTTAAAATGCACAGTGTTGGCACCAAACTTCCTTACACAGAATACTTTTGAGACCAAACTTCCTTGTACTGGATACTTTTGGGACCAAACTTCCTTGTACTGGATACTTCTGGGACTAAACTTCATTATACTGGATACTTTTTGGGACTAAACTTCCTTATATTGGATACTCTTGGGACTAAACTTCCTTATATTGGATACTTGTGGGACCAAACTTCCTTATGCTGGATACTTTTGGGACTAGACTTCCTTATATTGGATACTTTTGGGACCAAACTTCCTTATATTGGATACTTTTGGGACTAATCTTCCTTTTTTCGTTAAGTGGCTACTGTTGGAACTAAACTTTCCAAAGCAAGTTTGGAAAGAAACTTTCATGCCTGAATACTGTTGAGACCAAACGTCCCTTGATTGAAATCTGTTGGGACCAAAAGTCCCTTGATTGAAATCTGTTGGGACCAAAAGTCTCTTGACTGGATACTGTTGGGACCAAAAGTCCTTTGATTGAATTCTGTTGGGACCAAAAGTCTCTTGACTGGATACTGTTGGGACCAAAAGTCCCTTGACTGGATACTGTTGGGACCAAAAGTCCCTTGACTGGATACTGTTGGGACCAAAAGTCCCTTGACTGGATACTATTGGGATGAACCTACCCTGTCCTGGATTAATGAAGTGGATCAATGATGGAATTAAACTGCCATAAAGTGGACTCAGCAGGAAACAAATTTCCCTAAATTGGATACTGTTTGAACCAATTCCCCTTCATTTGGGTACTTGTGGGACTGATGTTTGCTAGACTGGATTGGGATCAAACTTCCTTAAATTGACATATTGGACCAACTTTCCCCAAACTAGATACTGGTTGGGACAAAACTTTCTTAAACCAGATAAATTTTTGTCCAAACTGTCCTAAACTGGATACTGTAAAACAGATAACTTCAATACTTATTTAGCCAGTCTATAAAAGAAGCCAGGTTACAGAGGGTCATTGAGAGGTTTCATTCTACTTTTAAATCAGAACTTCCATCACTGTGGGTATTCTAGTAACAATCTACTCCTTTAATGAATGTTATCTTTGTTTCCATAAATATATTTTAAATTGAAGTTTTTTTGTTATCTCACAATAAAAAATTCAAAAGTCCTTCCTTTTTAAAAAAAGGGAAAATACTAACTTAATGAAAGTATAAATGATATTTGATATTCTTTCATGTAGAAACAAGCCTGATGTTAAAAATAAATTCTCTTGTACATACTGAAAATCTAATTAATTGAAAGTGCCTTATGTTGTTTAAGTTACTTTTGGGGTTTTAAAAAAACATCTTAGTGAGAAAACCTGTGTTATAGAGACACCTGTTTATCAAGGAGACCCTTGTATCTTTTCTTGTTCAATGTCAGGAAACATTAATTGTAATTTTTTCATAGCAGATAACATTTTCTATTCAGTGTTAATCCGTGTCCCATTGAATGGTAAACACTGTTGATAAAAACAAAAAATACATCTATTTTGATTTTAAGGTATTTTGATGTCTTTGACATTTGTGGAAATTCATGTAGATGTATTGAATACTGATAGAATGTATAACAGCAAATGGTATTGTCAGCTAGATGTACCAAAAGTACACAATGCATAGCAAAGCAATACGTAGAAACCAACTTTAGCAAACATCCTTATGAAAAGCACATGTACTCAAATTTCCAAAGACAATAAAGTTAACAAATGATGAAAAAATATGATCTGGACTTGGGCTATATTTGCCACTTCATGCTGTGCCTGACATCTAGTGTTGACATTTCTACTGTGATGAAATTGATATGCTCTTCCTAAGTGTGCATTAAGTAGATCACTGCCAATTCAGCACTGTCAATTTGGGACTTTCAGTTTAGCACTGTCAATTTGGGACTTTCAGTTTAGCACTGTCAATTTGGGACTTTCAGTTTAGCACTGTCAATTTGGGACTTTCTGTTTAGCACTGTCAATTTGGGACTTTCAGTTTAGCACTGTCAATTTGGGACTTTCAGTTTAGCACTGTCAATTTGGGACTTTCAGTTTAGCACTGTCAATTTGGGACTTTCCATTTAGCATTGTCAATTTGGGACTTTCAACTGTCTGAAAAAGAGGACTTACACAGATACAACTTTCAATGATTGTATACATTTTTTACAATTATCTAATAGATTTATTTCTTCAAATGGCATATTCAGTAAGATGCTTAACAAAATATTCCAAAAGAAAAATTACTCCATTTTTAGGCAATCATTTTAGATTAGTTATAATCATCTGAAGCTCAAACTGTCCCCCCAGCCTCCATCCCATTGAATCCCTCTCCTCTCTCCCCATTTCCCCCACCCTCCACCCATTGGATCCCTCTTCTCTCTCCCCAGTATTGTGCAGTATAAGACACTTTTGTGCAAGGGATAAGGGAGGTAATATATACCATACTTGACTGCAGAGAATGTCCTGTTCCCAAAATTTGACTAGTTTTTCATTTAATTTTTCTATGGTTAAAGGAAATCTAAACTAATACTAACAGCTTCTGATATCTGTATTAATTACTGGCATTACACAACTATATCATTGTTAATACACTGACTGGTATATTATTATACACTAAACTTCATTTGTTTTATTCCCAATATCTATAGAATGACCAATAAGTCAGGAAATTGCATTGGTAAACTGTCTCCCTGACTATGGTAATGAGCAGACTTGAATATGCACCAGACTGATCAATTGTGTCTCTAGTTTATTCAGAAAGCATTGAAAATGAATGTTTCTCATTGAATTTTCATGTCAGCATCTCAAAATGTCGCTATAATTAATGAATTCATTTCATGCATGAATGATTTAAAAATAATTTATACTGACATACAAAACAACACCATTGATGCAATGCATGCTGAAAAAGATTGGTCTGTGTACATGTAATCTGCCATATTTGTCCTAACTTCTGCAAGAGTCCAGTTTTGATATTGTGAAGAATTCAAAGTGGGGCAACTATATTATGACTCAAAAGGAATTCAAAGTACATTATGACTCAATAGGAAAGCTGATCTCACCTTAATCAACAAAAATCAAATTTTCTATAGGTTCTGGTGGCATAAAAAAATCCTGAGGGCCTCAAGGTAGATTAGTTCTTAGCTAATTGAGTTACCCTCTTTAAATAAAGTCATAATAATAAAAAAAGTGTAAATAGACCACAACATGTATTTAATGTATTACGTTCTACGTCAATATGGATGGTGTTGAAATACTCAATTTGTGAAACAAACTGGTTACTTTTAACTTGAAAATTTACTGAACTACAGATGTGGTTATCATTTGGATTGGTGTGTGGATAAAATTATAAATGCTTTGATAGCCAGGCCTGATCTCTGACTGGTACATCTGTAACCATCTCATTTCAAAATCATGATATTTAGCTTTCTTTCTTAAATGTAACACAAATGAGTTCCATATACTGTCTAAACTTAGCTAGTTCAAACAGAATCCAAACTACACGACTGAATGGATATTACAAGTGCAGTGATGTAATGGTCATTACAACTGTACTGATGGAGTGAACATTTTAAATGAAAATAGCTTTTGTGGTCACAAATTGTTATAAAAAAAAACAGAGCAGCAATTTTCTTTGATTAAAAATTCTAGACAAAAAAGGCACATAAAATATCTAATTGAGTTATCTAACCTTTAACACTTATTTATCATCTCTGTTAACAATAGAAATCTTTATATTTGACCCTTAACACTTATTTATCATCTCTGTTAACAATAGAAATCTCTATAATTGGACCTTAACACTTATTTATCATCTCTGTTAACAATAGAAATCTTTATATTTGACCCTTAATACTTATTATCATCTCTGTTAACTACAGAAATCTCAATATTTGATCTTTTTAACACTGGGCTGTACAAAAGTTTCAACATGGAATTCTTACCACAGCAGTTACCAATGGATATCATGTTCGCTATCTCCTTTATATTTCTTCACTGCATTCAATGTATAGGAAAATAACAACTATCATCTCTAGTAAGCACTTACTTTGTCATCTATGCATATCATCTCTAGTAAGCACTTACTTTGTCATCTATGCTCAAAGTTGTGTGCCAACTATTACAAATTATGAAGATTATTTGACATGCTTAAGGTAAAACCAACCAATGATTTTATTTTCTTAAAACTACTCACTGCAAATTAAATATGATTTGAATATAGCTAACTGTTTAACACTTTACTTATATAAATACAAGCTGAACTTTCATACTGTAGTGAAAATCATGTATGACAAGATGTCTTGTAATACCGTAACAAATGAATGTATAAAACAATGTATCAGAATTGGAATAATGAATTTGCTTATTGAGTAAGATTTTTTTTTCTCTCTTTCTCTCTTCACATACAAAGTAATTAAAACTAAAAGCTTCCTTATTTCCCGATAGGGGGAAGGAACTTTGAGCCATCATCTGTTACACTGTTGTCTTGCTTTTGGAGATGTCCGTGGAGATTTAATTTTGTAACCTGAACTTCCTCCATTACAGATAAATCTGGTTTCTTTACACCATGACCACTCTTAATGCTTTTGGCACTTGGGGCTACAAAAAAGAAAACTTTACTTTACTGCATGCAGAATATAAACAAATCGGAATAATCTAGCAAAACAATGCTGATTCCAGGCTAGCAAAGTTGTGTGTCCATTCATCCTATGACCTTTGTATTTACTATAGGTATTATAACTTAAACCAGTCCGAGCACAAGTGTGATTCTCCCATAAAAAAAAACATAAATGGTGATTAGCCCATTAAATATTTTAGGAAAAGTTCTCTTAAAAATTCATTATGAGATGATAAGTCCATGCACACATCAATTCTAAGTAGTACTATGTATAGTGAAAGCTCATAGGAAATGCTATAAAATTTTATAAATGACATTGCATTTTGCATTATGGGATCAATGAAAGAGGGCTTGAGGGAGTTCAGTCAGGCCCCAACTTTCTAGTAAATATAATATTTTTTTCAAGAAAGAGGAAACTAGCCATTTTAAGCAAGATAAAATTCTAACCCTCAGGGCTGGACAGCTGTGCTCTACACTGAATAAGAGCTGTGCAAATGTGCTTTACACAGAGGAACAGTGCTGTACAGATGTGCATTAAAATGAGGATAGAGCTGTACAAATGTGCTTTATACTGAAGAATGGGCTATACAGATGTGCTTTATACTGTATAACAGGGCTGTACAGAAGTTCTTTACACTGAGGAATTGCTGTACAGATGTGCTTTACAATGAGGGAAAGAGCTGTACAAATGTGCTTTATATCTGCTACACCTGGGTGCTACATTCTGAGGTACCATGTCAAACATGTGCTTTATATTGAGGGATTGTGCTTTATATTAAAATACCCTGTATATAACACAAATACTACTTTATGCAACTGAACATGGAAAGAAATATATAGCCAAGTTTACAAAGAAGGAAACAGAAGCTAACCTCTCATGGAATTTTCATCATGGATTTGCTCAGCAGAGGCACCCACTTGGGGAACTCTTTCTCCTCTCTTGGCACTTCTTCTCTCCTTCAATGCAAACTTCCATTCATCTGTTTTAGATTTTTCTGCAAATTACGATATGTCATTTTATTCTGAGATAAAACTTTAATTTTGTGTATTTTCACTTCAAAATGTGTTGGCATTGAAATCAAGAGGGCTGACATGTCTACTGGTGTTTTAAAAGCATAACAACTTCTAATGTGATGATATTTACATTGTACCTGAATCACATATAGTGGAACAAATATTCCTTTTTTAAAGAAGTTAGAGAAAAAATGTAGCATACCCTGCCAGCAATATAATCATCTTTGCTATATTGTTAAAAGTTATTCACAATTAACTCTTGTTATAATGATGCTATCATTACAATGACCAGAAGTAGCTTTTGTTATAATGACTACAATCAGCTCTTGTTACAATGACTACAATCAGCTCTTGTTACAATGACTACAATCAGCTCTTGTTACAATGACTACAATCAGCTCTTGTTACAATGACTACAATCAGCTCTTGTTACAATGACTACAATCAGCTCTTGTTACAATGACTACAATTAGCTCTTGTTACAATGACTACAATCAGCTCTTGTTACAATGACTACAATCAGCTCTTGTTACAATGACTACAATCAGCTCTTGTTACAATGACTACAATCAGCTCTTGTTAAAATGACTACAATCAGCTCTTGTTAAAATGACTACAATCAGCTCTTGTTACAATGACTATAATCAGCTCTTGTTACAATGACTACAATCAGCTCTTCTTACAATGACTACAATCAGCTCTTGTTACAATGACTACAATCATCTCTTGTTACAATGACTAAAATTAGCTGATTAGAATGACTAAAATTAGCTGGTAACAATGACTACAATCATCTCTTGTTACAATGACTACAATCAGCTCTTGTTACAATGACTACAATCAGCTCTTGTTAAAATGCCTACATTCAGCTCTTCTTACAATGACTACAATCCGCTCTTGTTACAATGACTAAAATCATCTATTGTTACAATGACTACAATCAGCTCTTGTTACAATGACAACAATCAGCTCTTGTTACAATGACTACAATCAGCTCTTGTTACAATGACTACAATCAGCTCTTGTTACAATGACTAAAATTAGCTGATTAGAATGACTAAAATTAGCTGGTAACAATGACTACAATCATCTCTTGTTACAATGACTACAATCAGCTCTTGTTACAATGACTACAATCAGCTCTTGTTACAATGAATACAATCAGCTCTTGTTACAATGACTACAATCAGCTCCTGTTACAATGACTACAATCAGCTCTTGTTACAATGAATACAATCAGCTCTTGTTACAATGACTAAAATTAGCTCATTAGAATGACTAAAATTAGCTGGTAACAATGACTACAATTAGCTTTTGTTACAATGACTACAATTAGTTCTTGTTACAAGGACTAAAATTAGCTCATTAGAATGACTAAAATTAGCTCGTTACAGTGTCTAAAATTAGCTCTTGTTACAATGACTACAATTAGCTCATTAGAATGACTAAAATTAGCTAGTTACAATGAGTACAGCTCTTATTATGTCAATTACAATTCTCTCTTATGTTTTTATTAACCACAATTAGCTCTCATTTATATATTGGTTAAAATCTGCTGTCATTTTTATGTGGACTAAAAATATCTCTTTATTTTTAGATCATTTACAAGTGGCTATTATTTCTACACTGAATACAATTAGCTCACATTTTTGTATCTATTATAACTAGATCCATAGATTTATATATGGACTACAGTTACCTCTTTTTTAAATTGAATAAAATTATCAATTTTTTTATATGACTACAGCTACCTCTCATTTTTATACTGTTGATAATTATCTCTCATTTTTATACTGACTACAATTAGAACTCATTTTCATATCAAATATTATTAGGTCTCAATTTATACTGACTACAATGAGAACTCATTTTCATATCAAATATTATTAGGTCTCAATTTATACTGACTACAATGAGAACTCATTTTCATATCAAATATTATTAGGTCTCAATTTATACTGACTACAATGAGAACTCATTTTCATATCAAATATTATTAGGTCTCAATTTATACTAACTACAATGAGAACTCATTTTTATATCAAATATTATTAGGTCTCATTTTATACTTACTACAGTTAGAACTCATTTTCATATCAAATATTATTAGGTCTCATTTTTATACTGACTACAATTAGAACTCATTTTCATATCAAATATTATTAGGTCTCAATTAATACTGACTACAATGAGAACTCATTTTCATATCAAATATTATTAGGTCTCATTTTATACTGACTACAGTTAGAACTCATTTTCATATTAGGTATCATTTTATACCAATTACAATTAGTTCTGTTGAAGGCATGAAATCATTTTCCAAGGAACGATTGTATTAATATCACTGTTGTTACACATGTGACCTTGAGCTCCAAGGAACTATTTTCTAAATATCACTGCTTCAGGTGTGCCATTGTGTTCCTGTGGGAACCAGTGCTTTGATATCAATATTACACATGTGACATCCGGTTCACTGAATTAATATCACTTATGCATGTGTGACATTATGTTTCAATTAACTCCTGCATTAATATCACTTCTGCATGTGTGTCATTATGTTTCAAATAACCCCTGCAATAATATCACTTATGCATGTGTGACATTTCAATTAACCCTTGCATTAATATCACTTCTGCATGTGTGACATCATGTTAAAATTAACCCCTGCATTAATATCACTTCTGCATGTGTGACATCATGTTAAAATTAACCCCTGCATTAATATCACTTCTGCATGTGTGACATCATGTTTCAATTAACCCCTGCATTAATATCACTAATGCATGTGTGACATTATGTTTCAATTAACTCCTGCCTTAATATCACTTATGCATGTGTGACATTTCAATTAACCCTTGCATTAATATCACTTCTGCATGTGGGACATCATGTTTCAATTAACCCCTGCATTAATATCACTTATGCATGTGTGTCATTATGTTTCAATTAACCCCTGCATTAATATCACTTATGCATGTGTGACATCATGTTTCAATTAACCCCTGCATTAATATCACTTATGCATGTGTGACATTATGTTTCAATTAACTCCTGCATTAATATCACTTCTGCATGTGTGACATTTCAATTAACCCTTGCATTAATATCACTTCTGCATGTGGGACATCATGTTTCAATTAACCCCTGCATTAATACCACTTATGCATTTGTGTCATTATGTTTCAATTAACTCCTGCATTAATATCACTTATGCATGTGTGACATTATGTTTCAATTAACCCATGCATTAATATCACTTATGCATGTGTGACATTTCAATTAAGCCTTGCATTAATATCACTTCTGCATGTGGGACATCATGTTTCAATTAACCCCTGCATTAATATCACTAATGCATGTGTGACATCATGTTTCAATTAACCCCTGCATTAATACCACTTATGCATGTGTGTCATTATGTTTCAATTAACTCCTGCATTAATATCACTTATGCATGTGTCACATCATGTTTCAATTAACCCCTGCATTAATATCACTTATGCATGTGTGACATTATGTTTCAATTAACCCCTGCATTAATATCACTTATGCATGTGTGTCATTATGTTTCAATTAACCCCTGCATTAATATCACTTCTGCATGTGTGACATTACGTTTCAATTAACTCCTGCATTAATATCACTTATGCATGTGTGACATTATGTTTCAATTAACCCCTGCATTAATATCACTTCTGCATGTGTGACATTACGTTTCAATTAACCCCTGCATTAATATCACTTATGCATGTGTGACATTTCAATTAACCCTTGCATTAATATCACTTCTGCATGTGGGACATCATGTTTCAATTAACCTTTGCATTAATATCACTTCTGCCTGTGTGACATCATGTTTCAATTAACCCCTGCATTAATATCACTTCTGCCTGTGTGACATCATATTTTAATTAACCCCTGCATTAATATCACTTCTGCCTGTGTGACATCATGTTTCAATTAACCCCTGCATTAATATCACTTCTGCATGTGTGACATTATGTTTCAATTAACTCCTGCATTAATATCACTTCTGCATGTGTGACATTATGTTTCAAGTAACTCCTGCATTAATATCACTTCTGCCTGTGTGACATCATGTTTCAATTAACCCCTGCATTAATATCACTTCTGCCTGTGTGACATCATGTTTCAATTAACCCCTGCATTAATATCACTTCTGCATGTGTGACATTATGTTTCAAGTAACTCCTGCATTAATATCACTTCTGCATGTGTCATTATGTTTCAATTAACCATTGCATTAATATCACTGTTGCAGGTGTGTCATTGTGTTGCAAGGAAACCTTGCATTAATATCAATGTTGTGTGACATCATGTTCCAAGGAACCATTGTATTAATATCATGTGTTATGGACTGAATGTATCTGAAATATTTAACTTGGGATATGAACTCATTTCTGTTTCAAACGGGGGTCCATATTTGGTCCCAAAGGATCCATAGGATCATCGCTGCTGGAACTACTCTTACCTCGGAGAGGGGGTTGTGCAGGAACCTTATAAGGGTCAACATTCTGATCTGTTGTGACAGGAGATGAGTGGTGCTTATTGGATCGTCCCACATTGTCCTTCCGCTTTTGTACAAGCCCTTCTTTGATCCATTCATGTTGAAGGGCATCTTCAGGCGTCATACGAGTATTTGGGTCCCAACTACAAGGAAAAATTATCGGTGTCCTTTTTATTTAAAACCTTGTTTTCTTAACATCTAGTGAAGGTCTCAAGACTGATTGATTTAAAAATATTAAGATGAGACTCTTCAGACTTTTGGCAAATTTCACATTATATGATAACAATTCAAAATATGAAAACTTGTCAGAATTTATTTGATCTGCAGGACAGGAGAAGGGAGCTAGAAAATTTAATATTTTTTTGTACAAAAGTCATTCTAATTCCTGTAAACCCAGACAGAAAAACCCAGAAAAACCAATTTGTTTTTGTAAAATGTTTCTTAGAGAATACTTACCCAGTCATAATACCTTAGGAGAACTACTACTACATTGCAAATATAGCAATCCCAGGTAAATAACTTGCAGCTAAAATGATAAAACTTACTTGCCCACTTAGGTAACAGTTATACAGAGTGGTCTCCCCTTGGTACTGGGCTCTCTTCCAAATCCAAGAATATCTTATTTACTACTGGAATGGAAGGCACACCTTCTTATGGATGTAATTGTGAGAAGGCTGGGAGGGCATATGTATATTATGACTTTGTAAGTAGTCTCAAACATTTCCTAGAAACAATGTGTTTCTTATTTAAATACATTAACCAATCATAATACCAATAGGAGAATAGGAAAGAGGTGGAGGGAGATATATCCCTTTACTGGGAAATGTCATTTCCAGACTCCTAAGGTATGTGAGAAAGCTTGAAGACAGCCTGACTAGAGAAGACTCCATCTGTCAGGGATGAATATAGCCTAACTGGAGAAGACTCCATCTGTCAGTGATAAAAACACTCTGACAGGAAGAGACTCCATCTGTCAGGGATGAAGATAGCATGACTAGAGAAGACTCCATCTGTCAGTGATGAAGACACTCTGACTGGAAGAGACTCCATCTGTCAGGGATGAAGATAGCATGACTAGAGAAGACTCCATCTGTCAGTAATGAAGATACTCTGGAAGAGACTCCATCTGTCAGGGATGAAGATAGCATGACTGGATAAGACTACATATGTCAGAGATGAAGATAGCATGACTAGAGAAGACTCCATCTGTCAGTAATAAAGACACTCTGACTGGAAGAGATTCCACCTGTCAGGGATGAAGATAGCATGACTAGATAAGACTACATATGTCAGGGATGAAGATAGCCTGACTAGAGAAGACTCCATATGTCAGGGATGAAGACCACCTGACTGGATAAGACTCCACCTGTCAGTGATGAAAACACTCTGACTATAAGAGACTCCATCTGTCAGGGATGAAGATAGCATGACTAGAGAAAGACTCCATATGTCAGGAATGAAGATAGCATGACTAGAAAAGACTCCATATGTCAGGGATGTAGAGAGCCTGATTAGATAAGACTCCATCTGTCTAGGATGAAGATAGTCTGACTGGAGAAGACTCTGTCTGTCAGGGATGAAGACAGCCTGACTGGATAAGACTCCATTTGTCTAGGATGAAGATAGCCTGACTGGAGAAGACTCCATCTGTCAGGGATGAAGACAGCCTGACTGGATAAGACTCCATTTGTCTAGGATGAAGATAGCCTGACTGGAGAAGACTCCATCTGTCAGGGATGAAGATAGCCTGACTGGAGAAAACTCCATCTGTCAGTGATGAAGACTGCCTGAGTGGAAGAGACTCCATCTATCAGGGAGCAGCTTCAAAAAGGGAATAGTTTCCTTCCCACATATGTCACAAAACCACATCTTATAAAGCTGTCAAATGAACTGGATAGGTGACTTGTTTTACCACATCTTTAGGTATTACCAGAGAGCTGAACCCTTTGTGATAAAGGATCTCTAAGATAAAAACTGCAAACTGTTGATTTTATGTTCCATCCCACGACCGTAACAGTGTTGGTTAGAGAACATTTCTGGGCAAATTCTATACTCATGCTCTAATCTTGTAATCTGAAAAGCATAAAAAAATCCATTTGTGCCAGGATTATTTCTCAATATTCTGACTGAATAATCCATTTATCTTTAAGTTCATCTTTTAGAGTTAGATAATGACTACATTACAAAAATTTGGTGACCCATGGATGGGAGCTTGTTCTTGGCAAGTAAAGAGGATGGGTGCAACAGACCCATCTTGTCAGAACTGCAAGACTGATAAGGCATCAAGACTGATAAGGCATCAAGACTGATAAGGCATCAAGACTGATAAAGCATCAAGACTGATAAGGCATCAAGACTGATAAGGCATCAAGACTGATAAGGCATCAAGACTGATAAGGCATCAAGACTGATAAGGCATATAATTTGCTTATTCTGCCTGCCATAGCTAATGCAAATGGGGAAGCAGGTCTTGTAAGAAAGTCTAGTCAGTTATGATTTTGTAAGAGGAGCTTCAGCAAACAGATCCATCATGTCAGAAATGGAAGTAGATGGGTTGAACAAGAAATGTATTGTTTATTTTGCCTGCCAAATGGACTTGTATGATAAGTGAGTTAATCAAGCCCTTGAGAGCAGTTCAGTTGTCTTGTTCTGCCACATTAATTCCAATTAATAGTCCATTTTGGCAATGGTCTTGTACTATAGCCAGGTTAAATCTAAATAAAGAGAAAATTAGACATGTCTTTTGTTCATGAGATGCCCTCTCTTCTATGATAGCACAGAGTGCTAATGACTGCAGAATGGTATGTTTAACTGATGGGTGCTAAATATTTCTTGTCAAAGAGCCTAGAAAGTTAGCTCCTCTTGTTGGATGTCTTCACTGGAATAAACTACTCTGGTGTGAACTTCTGAGATTTATATTCTATTGCCTTGCTCTACTATGTACTCAGTCCTGTATTCTCTATTGTAGTAGAGTAAAAAGAATGAAGATACACGCAGATACTTTTGGACTCCGCATCTCATTCAGAATCCAAGGTGTTGAATGTATAAACATTAGGCCATTCCAATGTACAAGAAGCATCAATTACGTACGAAGTTTTGGCCCAGGATTGGTGTGACAAAGGTTGGGACTACTGGCATTCCACCTTGTCACTAATATTCATCTTAAGTTAATCCCATGAAACTGCCAAAACATTAGACAGCCAAGAAGGTGTCAAACTGATATCTGGATTGTCATAGAGGATGACACTTTAGGAAACCCCAAACAATAACACAAAAATATGGATACTTGTTGCATTTTGCTGTTTGAGATCAGTCACCACATTTAAATTATTGGGCAGGATGAGAACTCCATTCCCAATTAGGCTCACCAGCCACCAATAACAGGATTTAAAAAGACGACATCCATTTTGAAGATGTGGACATATAGAGAGAATCATGCTTCTGTGTCAGTCCAAAAAGGTAGACATGCTCTCCCCAGCTCTCTGTGTTTGCATCCAGTGATCATAACTGTAAGAAGAGGTATCATTGATAAGAGTCAAAAGTACATTGTGATGCAACCTCAAATGGTTGCTGACTGAGAGAGTTGGTCCAACTATCAAGGTTCTGTCTCCACTTGGACCATATTACCATTGGACCATATTACCATTACATATTACATGGACCATATTACCATTGTTATAAGAGCTCAAAAAGAAAGAAAGGACAAAAAATGTCTATCACTGTAATGAACAAAACTTAGTTGGCAAATGAATACTCTAGCAGATTGATTGCTCCAAAGAGAACTTATCCATTTCTCAAATTCAAACACATTCATCTTACTTGAACACAGAGTCCAGATCTAGTTGACCAAATCTTCAAAGGATATGAGGTCTAAGTTATTCCAGGTGACAAGAAATTGAGAATCAAAGGAGAGTTACATGTAAAATCATGCCTTGCTCCACAATATAACTATTCAATTGTTGCAGGTGAATCACAGAACTTCATAAAGCTGTTTAAATGTGGTGTGAAATCATTTCTCTTGCAAGTCCATATTGATTGCACAGTCTTCACAATGGAGAGCAATAGAACCCATTGTTGCATTCCCATCCATACAAGAGTGTAATAGTGTTGATTAAATGTGCACAGGATGAGGATCAACCAATAAATGTAGCACTGTAGTCGAAACAGCTGTGATAAATGCTTAACATGCAATGAACATGATACCAAGTCCCCAAAAACTACAGTTGGTTCCCCCATGATATCATGATACATCTTCCATATTCACTCACAAAATACTGGAGATTCTACTCAGTGAGATCTGTAAGAAAGGTGGGAAGGGGGGGCTTGTATGTCATTGAGATAGAGTTGGTCATATGGTGATAATGATCTACCTCATTCAGACTCTTTCACAGTTTTAGGATTATTTCCCAGTGGCAAGTGCTCTGGACATCCATGCACATTTGTTGGTTGCTTTGTAAATCTACTGTACCTGACACTGACTGGGAAGGCTGATCATTACAGAGGAGAACAGATGATGAAGGTTACAAGCATCAGCATCATCATTACAAATGTGAACAGATGATGAAGGTTATGAGTATGATCGTTACAGAGGAAAACAGATGATGAAGGTTATGAGTATGATCGTTAAAGAGGAAAACAGATGATGAAGGTTATGAGTATGATCGTTAAAGAGGAAAACAGATGATGAAGGTTATGAGTATGATCGTTACAGAGGAAAACAGATGATGAAGGTTATGAGTATGATCGTTACAGAGGAAAACAGATGATGAAGGTTATGAGTATGATCGTTACAGAGGAAAACAGATGATGAAGGTTATGAGTATGATCGTTACAGAGGAAAACAGATGATGAAGGTTATGAGTATGATCGTTACAGAGGAGAACAGATGATGAAGGTTACAAGCATGATCATTACAGAGGATTACAGATGATGAAGGTTACGAGCATATCACGGGCCATGATTAATCTGTGAGGTGGAGGTAGTCAGCACTGCATCTTTTTCCCACCAATTGTAACTTCATACATGCTTATATGATTGTAGGATGTTGTGTCTGTTTTGAAGTCAACCTTTATAAGTCTTGCTTTTTCTCTTGACTGAAATCATTGGGCATCTTGAATTGGTACTGTAATGTATCATAGACATGTTGTGGTCGAGATACCTACAATCGTTTGTACATGGCCTAATTCAATCAAAACAGAATTAGGTCCTCTGTGTTGGTGAGAAAGTGATCCAATCCTTTTGATGGAATGGGTTATGGAATGTTTGATCCAAATAACCAGTCCATGGATCTGTTGATTAGCTCTTTTCCTTGCTATACAGCAATAGATATAGAGTCAAACCCTAAGGTAACAAGGTTGATAGGAATTGTCCACAATGATGAGTCCTGTGGTGGTGACCTATAAAGTTTGTGAAAGCAATTGAAATTATAATCTACCCAAGTTTCAAAGATGGCTCTTATGAGTAAAACCACTGAAACTTGGTGCCTGGATTCTAAGAATGCCCTGGTATACAAAACTCACCTTTACATACCCATCCTATGAACACTAGAGACTTGCACATATAAAAAAATGATTATAGATCTAACTTAATTGACCACACATGCAAATGTGCATAAATGTGCAATGATGGCAAAGTAATAGAAAAGTGTAAAGTCAGAAGTTTGATGGTATAGGAAGAGAAAAAGTTGTAAATATAGATGCAGCATACTTCCTTAGAAGTGAAAAAAGTCCTCCAACTTGTAATGGCATGTCTTCCAAGTAGATTCTACCTTTATTGAGGTCTCTCGTAATGACAGAATGCTTCTTGGCCAGAGCAGAAGAGGTAACTAAAATATTCTTGGGATGTGGCGCCAATCCCTGTATCTAGGGGAGATCATTCTGCCCAAATGTCACTTAAGTAGGCAGATGTCATTTAGATTTTTAGCTAAAAGTTTTTAACTTGGAAGGGCTAGATATGCAAGCAAGTAGTAGTTTTAAAGTATTATGATTGGGTAATATATTTAAAGAAACTGGAAAACAGCACAACAGATGTGGACTACAAAAAGGTAATATATTTAAAGAAACTGGAAAACAGCACAACAGAGGTTGACCACCAAAAGGTTTTGCATAAGTGGAATGAATAGAGTCTCAAGTGCAGTTTGCATATTATAAATTGCTAAATAAACATTCTGCTAACATATTGTTCATCAATATGAGTGAAAGAAAAAAATATAAACATTTTTATAATCACAGATGAAATATGAAATAACAATAAATATACTTCCAGCAAAAATAGAATCACAGTTACCATATATACCAACTTATAAGTAAATTTCAGCTCCAACCTACACCTATCCTCAGTTGCACAAACAAATCAGGGTCTACGTTACTTGACTTACTGATTACACCTAAAAGCTAGATGCCAAGATCTGCTAATGCATCACATGACTGCAGATCTCGGACTGTTGGAATTGTAAGCAAATATATAAAGTATGTCTATGGAGAAATGAATCTGATGTTTTTCAGTTCACAATTATGTCTAGCAGCAATTGCTTTACTTACTCTAAACAGCGACGAATGAATTCTAGGAAACTGGCATCACCAGTTTTGACAGACTGCTCCAATTCTTTTGATCCGACTCGTCTCTTTTTACCCTTACTATTTGTTATACTGCGAGGACTTCCTTTAGAATCTGAAAAAAAATCATACCAGCTTGCATAGACTTTTTTCTCCAGTTTAATTCTGATTGATATATGAAAGCAAAAGACATTCACCCTAAAGGCATCAATGACTACAATAAAGCCTGCATCATATAGAAGTATGAACACAGAAAATTATTTGAAATAATGTTTTTTTTTTCTTTATAAATTTCAACATTCTGTATTTTTCAAAACTGGATGTATGAAAAGAAACAGATACATGCTTTAAAATAATAAAAAAAATGGTGAATAGTTGCAAAGAAGTCCAGAATCTATGTTATGAATTGCCTGACTTTGAATTATCATACATAATCACTTATAAGTCTGGTCCAACTACAAACAATATTGACCCTGACATGTGATCACATAATGGATTAACAGATCAGGGTCTACACTATCTACAGTTAAGCCTGACTTATGATGCTATACAAAGTCATGAGCTAAACAGCAAATAGCTCTAGATACAAAATTAAGAAATGTGACATTTTACTCCCCGACTTTAAAAAAAAAATTGCATTTCTTTTAAATGCAATGAAATATTTTGTGATAACAGACTTCTTAATTTTGATAATTAAGCCATTAATTGCACTTTTTTAATGTATTACTCAAGACTAATACAGTGTGTGACTCTATGTCTTCTCACAGAGTGACTATTTGAGTCTTCTCACAGTGTGACTATTTGAGTCTTCTCACAGTGTGACTATTTGAGTCTTCTCACAGTGTGACTCTGAGTCTTCTCACAGTGTGACTATTTGAGTCTTCTCACAGAGTGACTCTATTTGAGTCTTCTCACAGTGTGACTATTTGAGTCTTCTCACAGTGTGACTCTGAGTCTTCTCACAGTGTGACTCTGAGTCTTCTCACAGTGTGACTCTGAGTCTTCTCACAGTGATTAATGTTATTATTTTGAATGTGGTTGTGTTGTATTGCCATCATAAGGCACTGTTTGTAATTATGGCAGTATCAGTACACTAACAACTTTGGAGTGTTACAGTGAAATGCTTTTTTTTCATATCTACAGTGTTATAGTGAAATGCTTTGTTTTTCAGATCTACAGTGTTATAGTGAAATGCTTTATATTTTGTATCTACAGTGTTATAGTGAAATGCTTTATTTTTTGTATCTACAGTGTTATAGTGAAATGCTTTATATTTTGTATCTACAGTGTTATAGTGAAATGCTTTATTTTTTGTATCTACAGTGTTATAGTGAAATGCTTTATATTTTGTATCTACAGTGTTACAGTGAAATGCTTTATTTTTTGGATCTAGTGTTACAGTGAAATGCTTTATTTTTTGGATCTAGTGTTATAGTGAAATGCTTTATTTTTTGGATCTACAGTGTTATAGTGAAATGCTTTATATTTTGCATCTACAGTGTTATAGCTACAGTGTTATAGTGAAATGCTTTATTTTTTGGATCTACAGTGTTATAGTGAAATGCTTTATTTTTTGGATCTAGTGTTATAGTGAAATGCTTTATTTTTTGGATCTACAGTGTTATAGTGAAATGCTTTATTATTCAGATCTACAGTGTTACAGTGAAATGCTTTATATTTTGTATCTACAGTGTTATAGTGAAATGCTTTATTTTTTGGATCTACAGTGTTATAGTGAAATGCTTTATTTTTTGTATCTACAGTGTTATAGTGAAATGCTTTATATTTTGTATCTACAGTGTTATAGTGAAATGCTTTATTTTTTGGATCTACAGTGTTATAGTGAAATGCTTTATTTTTTGTATCTACAGTGTTATAGTGAAATGCTTTATTTTTTGTATCTACAGTGTTATAGTGAAATGCTTTATATTTTGTATCTACAGTGTTATAGTGAAATGCTTTATTTTTTGGATCTACAGTGTTATAGTGAAATGCTTTATATTTTGCATCTACAGTGTTATAGCTACAGTGTTATAGTGAAATGCTTTATTTTTTGGATCTACAGTGTTATAGTGAAATGCTTTATTTTTTGGATCTAGTGTTATAGTGAAATGCTTTATTTTTTGGATCTACAGTGTTATAGTGAAATGCTTTATTATTCAGATCTACAGTGTTACAGTGAAATGCTTTATATTTTGTATCTACAGTGTTATAGCGAAATGCTTTATTTTTTGGATCTACAGTGTTATAGTGAAATGCTTTATTATTCAGATCTACAGTGTTATAGTGAAATCCTTTATATTTTGTATCTAGAGTGTTATAGTGAAATACTTTATTTTTCAGATCTACACTGTTATAGTGAAATGCTTTATATTTTGGATCTACACTGTTATAGTGAAATGCTTTATTTTTTGGATCTACAGTGTTATAGTGAAATGCTTTATTTTTTTGATCTACAGTGTTACAGTGAAATGCTTTATTATTCAGATCTACAGTGTTACAGTGTAATACTTTATTATTCAGATCTACAGTGTTATAGTGAAATGCTTTATTTTTTGGATCTACATGTTATAGTGAAATGCTTTATTATTCAGATCTACAGTGTTATAGTGAAATGCTTTATATTTTGGATCTAAAGTGTTATAGCAAAATGCTTTATTTTTCAGATCTACATGTTATAGTGAAATGCTTTATTATTCAGATATACAGTGTTATAGTGAAATGCTTTATATTTTGGATCTAAAGTGTTATAGCAAAATGCTTTATTTTTCAGATCTACATGTTATAGTGAAATGCTTTATTTTTTGGATCTACAGTGTTATAGTGAAATGCTTTATATTTTGTATCTACAGTGTTATAGTGAAATGCTTTATTTTTTGGATCTACAGTGTTATAGTGAAATGCTTTATATTTTGCATCTACAGTGTTATAGCTACAGTGTTATAGTGAAATGCTTTATTTTTTGGATCTACAGTGTTATAGTGAAATGCTTTATTTTTTGGATCTAGTGTTATAGTGAAATGCTTTATTTTTTGGATCTACAGTGTTATAGTGAAATGCTTTATTTTTTGTATCTACAGTGTTATAGTGAAATGCTTTATATTTTGTATCTACAGTGTTATAGTGAAATGCTTTATTTTTTTGATCTACAGTGTTACAGTGAAATGCTTTATTATTCAGATCTACAGTGTTATAGTGAAATGCTTTTTTTCAGATCTACAGTGTTATAGTGAAATGCTTTATATTTTGGATCTACAGTGTTATAGTGAAATGCTTTATATTTTGGATCTACAGTGCTTATGTGATGGTTGTGCTCACTAAGATTTATTTACAGTATTTCCAAAAATAATTACAACTGAATTCTATAACCATTAGAATTACAGATGAAATCAGACTTGACTGCATGCTGGGTGTCTTTGTTTTAAAACTGTTATCTGTGCATCCATGCTTTCTAAAACCCTTTACTGATGTATCAGCAGTTTCTTGTATATCCTAAATGAAATCGGCATTTCCATCTTTTGAAGATTTCAATGCACATCTGTCCATACAGTTAGTTTTTGACAGTCATGATGCTATTACACACACACACAGACACACACACACACACAGACAGAGGTAATGTCCAGACAGGCAGGAAGACAGACAGATGTGTATGTCAAAGGAGCTATGTTAAAGACTTATTATAGTACATGTATGTGGCATAGAACCAATGTGCATCTAAAATACATTGCATATTAAAAACACCTGCCTATATAGGACACAATCCTTACCAAAAAACAGCCTTTTTCTTGTAGCCTGATCTAAAATATTATTTGGAGGTAGCCCCAGGATTTCCATGATGCAGGCAAGCTGTTCCACTTCATTTTCCCCTGGAAACAGGGGATAGCCTGTATACAACTCAGCCAGTATGCAGCCAAAACTCCACATGTCTATTGGCATTGAATAGGGCAAGCCAAGAATCACTTCTGGAGATCTGTAGAATCGACTTTGAATGTATGTGTATACTGGAAAGGTAAGAATTTCAAAATAAAACCAGATACTTTACAATATACCTATTGGGGAAAGGTTTAATCATACCTGTATGCTCATAAGCAACAGCCCGTTATTTATGATCACATTCAATCATGCATGGACCAATTCTATTATATAAACACCTAGTCATGAGTCAACAGCTGCTGACCAGAAAGTAAAGGTTTTATGTAAAATATGCATTTTACACTGCTATGAATGATCTCATTGCCAAATTAGATACAAACTCCACTGACCTTTACTTAAGTCTTGTACACACCATAACTTAGAATTCTGAAGGCAAAGTGCAAACTGCTCTGTTTCCAGAGACTTGCTAAGAGAATATTCTGTACTGTCTGACAAGATTTTAAAATTAGCCACTGGCTACCATACTTCTTCATACACATGGTTATACACAGTCAATTAAACAAATTTGACAATCTATTATCCATGCATGTAATGCTGACAATGTCCGGACAGCAATAGATCATCCCACAGACTCTTCTAGTCTTGTCAGTCTAGTTTGATGGATACTTCCTTAAAATGGAATTGCAATATGAACTGGGATAAATGAATTAAAAAGTTATTTCCTTTTCTGAATTAGTTCATTCTAAAGTTATTTTAGGAACTCATCATTTCTTGTATTCCAATGTTACTGTTATTAAGACCTGCTCATGAGACTGCTGTCAGAGATCTCATCATCTGGTTGCCTTAGGCATCTGTGACATTCTTATATTTATTTCTCTGATCTATTTATTAATGACATCAAGGGTGAATTAGATTATGGGTTTTGGAAATAAATTTTTTGCATAAGCGTCATTGCATCTGACTTAACAATTTACGAATAGGATAATAAAGTGTTACCTTACAGTTAACTCACCATCTATACAGCTTGGCAATGCCAATTACTACATGTAAACTTCAACTATTTTATTTTTATTCAATGTATGGTGCTAGGTATATAAAGAACAAATTGTATGCAAAGCAATTAGGAACAAATTTATAGGTGAATATTGACCTTAAAACCTGGCCCTCCTGTATAAGAACATCTTATGAGAGACAACATGCCTTAAAGCTTGCCCTCCTGTATAAAGACATCTCATAAGAGACAACATGCCTTAAAGCTTGCCCTCCTGTATAAGGACATCTCATGAGAGACAACATGCCTTAAAGCTTGCCCTCCTGTATAAGGACATCTTATGAGAGACAACATGCCTTAAAGCTTGCCCTCCTGTATAAGGACATCTCATGAGAGACAACATGCCTTAAACCTGGCCCTCCTGTATAAGGACATCTCATAAGAGACAACATGCCTTAAAGCTTGCCCTCCTGTATAAAGACATCTCATAAGAGACAACATGCCTTAAAGCTTGCCCTCCTGTATAAGGACATCTCATGAGAGACAACATGCCTTAAAGCTTGCCCTCCTGTATAAGGACATCTTATGAGAGACAACATGCCTTAAACCTGGCCCTCCTGTATAAGGACATCTCATGAGAGACAACATGCCTTAAAGCTTGCCCTCCTGTATAAGGACATCTCATGAGAGACAACATGCCTTAAACCTGGCCCTCCTGTATAAGGACATCTCATGAGAGACAACATGCCTTAAAGCTTGCCCTCCTGTATAAGGACATCTCATGAGAGACAACATGCCTTAAAGCTTGCCCTCCTGTATGGACATCTTATGAGAGACAACATGCCTTAAACCTTGCCCTCCTGTATAAAGACATCTCATAAAAGGCAACATGCCTTAAACCTGGCCCTCCTGTATAAGGACACCTCATGAGAGACAACATGCCTTAAAGCTTGCCCTCCTGTATAAGGACATCTTATGAGAGACAACATGCCTTAAAGCTTGCCCTCCTGTATAAGGACATCTTATGAGAGACAACATGCCTTAAAGCTTGCCCTCCTGTATAAGGACATCTTATGAGAGACAACATGCCTTAAACCTGGCCCTCCTGTATAAGGACATCTCATGAGAGACAACATGCCTTAAAGCTTGCCCTCCTGTATAAGGACTTCTCATGAGAGACAACATGCCTTAAACCTTGCCCTATTGTATAAAGACATCTCATAAGAGACAACATGCCTTAAAGCTTGCCCTCCTGTATAAGGACATCTTATGAGAGACAACATGCCTTAAAGCTTGCCCTCCTGTATAAGGACATCTCATGAGAGACAACATGCCTTAAAGCTTGCCCTCCTGTATAAGGACATCTTATGAGAGACAACATGCATTAAAGCTTGCCCTCCTGTATAAGGACATCTTATGAGAGACAACATGCCTTAAAGCTTGCCCTCCTGTATAAGGACATCTTATGAGAGACAACATGCCTTAAAGCTTGCCCTCCTGTATAAGGACATCTTATGAGAGACAACATGCCTTAAAGCTTGCCCTCCTGTATAAGGACATCTCATGAGAGACAACATGCCTTAAAGCTTGCCCTCCTGTATAAAGACATCTCATAAGAGACAACATGCCTTAAAGCTTGCCCTCCTGTATAAGGACATCTCATGAGAGACAACATGCCTTAAATGAGTTCTTCTTTAGTGGTTGGGTGGGTGGGTAGGGCAGAAGTGATGATCTCTCAAGACAGGTTTCACTATATGAGTGTTTGTGTATATGTCTGTGTGTGTGTTTATACCACAGGCTTGAAAAATATTGGTAAAAAGCAATGCATCAATATTGTTCATATACTAAACTGCAACTCATCCATACAATATGAATATGCATATAATTATGGTTCAACTCAAGTTTATCACCCAGCCATGAAATATATGTTATTCACTCACTGCAAGCAAGTATCCTCTATGTAATCTGAAATCTATTTAAACACTAACCTCTCTGATGCTCATAGCAACTGGAACCAAAGTCTATGACTTTAATGGAACTTTGACCTCTCTGTCTTAATAAAATATTTTCCTGAAAAAAAAAGAGAAAACCAGCACTGTTTGACAGAAGTATATCTACAAAATACAGTTCATTTCTCTAAGTATACAATATGTTCATGCTTATAAACTGAGTCCAACTGAAAACAACACAGACCCTGATCTGTCACTGCACAAAATACTGGCAGAGAGGATCTATGTGTTTTGTTCAACTGATTATTATGAACAAATTGAAAAGACTCAGGTCTGTCAACACAATGTGTGATGACAAATCTGAGTAATTGCACTTTGCTACTGGACATTACTTACATATATTGTAGTTACTGGACATTACATATATTGTAGTTACTGGACATTACTTACATATATTGTAGTTACTGGACATTACTTACATATATTGTAGTTACTGGACATTACTTACATATATTGTAGTTACTGGACATTACTTACATATATTGTAGTTACTGGACATTACTTACATATATTGTAGTTACTGGACATTATTTACATATATTGTAGTTACTGGACATTACTTACATATATTGTAGTTACTGGACATTACTTACATATATTGTAGTTACTGGACATTACTTACATATATTGTAGTTACTGGACATTACTTACATATATTGTAGTTACTGGACATTATTTACATATATTGTAGTTACTGGACATTACTTACATATATGTAGTTACTGGACATTACTTACATATATCATAGTTACTGGACATTACATATATTGTAGTTACTGGACATTACCTACATATATTGTAGTTACTGGACATTACTTACATATATTGTAGTTACTGAACATTACTTACATATATTGTAGTTACTGGATATTACTTGCATATATTGTAGTTACTGGACTTTACATATATTGTAGTTACTGGACATTACTTACATATATTGTAGTTACTGGACATTACTTACATATATTGTAGTTACTGGACATGACTTACATATATTGTAGTTACTGGACATGACTTACATATTTTGTAGTTACTGGACATGACTTACATATATTGTAGTTACTGGACATTACTTACATATATTGTAGTTACTGGACATTACTTACATATATTGTAGTTACTGGACATTACTTATGTATATTGTAGTTACTGGATATTACTTATGTATATTGTAGTTACTAGACATTACCTATATATACTGTAGTTACTGGACATTACATACAGTATGTATACTGTAGTTACTGGACATTACCTACATATACTGTAGTTACTGGACATTACCTAGATATACTGTAGTTACTGGACATTACCTAGATATACTGTAGTTACTGGACATTACCTACATATACTGTAGTTACTGGACATTACCTAAATATACTGTAGTTACTGGACATTACCTACATATACTGTAGTTACTGGACATTACCTACATATACTGTAGTTACTGGACATTACCTACATATATTGTAGTTACTTATGAACCAAGTACATACAAATTCTCTAAATCATAATGTGCATTAAGAAACAAAATGAAAAGGTGCAGAGATGCAATTTTAATTCCTTGATTTTTATCTGACATGTGAAGCAGCACAATTTAATTACTTGTATTACTTGTAATGTGTGGAGATACAATTTTAAATCCTTTAATCATCAGACAGGCATAGAGAAACACTTTTAACTGTTTGCATAATCTGACAGGTGTAGAGATATAATTTTAATTCAGACAGGTGTAGAGATACACTTGTAACTGTTTGCATAATCCGACAGGTGCAGAGACACAATTTAATTGTGTGCATCATCTGACCAGTGGAAATTTTAACTGCCTGCTTATCTTAAATGTGTTGAGATATCATTTTAATTGTTTTTATCTGACATGTCTTGAGATAATATTTTAATTGCTTTTATCTGACATGTGTTGAGATAACATTTTAATTGCTTTTATCTGACAGGTGTTGAGATAACATTTTAATTGCTTTTGTCTGACAAGTGTTGACATAACATTTTAATTGCTTTTATCTGACATGTCTTGAGATAACATTTCAATTGCTTTTATCTGACATGTGTTGAGATAACATTTTAATTGCTTTTATCTTACAGGTGTTGACATAACATTTTAATTGCTTTTATCTGACATGTCTTGAGATAACATTTTAATTGCTTTTATCTGACATGTGTTGAGATAACATTTTAATTGCTTTTATCTGACATGTCTTGAGATAACATTTTAATTGCTTTTATCTGACATGTGTTGAGATATCATTTTAATTGCTTTTATCTGACAGATGTTGACATAACATTTTAATTGCTTTTATCTGACATGTGTTGAGATAACATTTTAATTGCTTTTATCTGACATGTGTTGAGATAACATTTTAAATGCTTTTGTCTGACAGGTGTTGACATAACATTTTAATTGCTTTTATCTGACATGTCTTGAGATACATTTCAATTGCTTTTATCTGACATGTATTGAGATAACATTTTAATTGATTTTATTTGACATGTCTTGAGATAACATTTTAATTGCTTTTATCTGACATATGTTGAGATAACATTTTAATTGCTTTTATCTGATATGTCTTGAAATACCATTTTAATTGCTTTTATCTGACATGTCTTGAGATAACATTTTAATTGCTTTTATCTGACATGTATTGAGATAACATTTTAATTGCTTTATCTGACATGTATTAAGATAACATTTTAATTGCTTTTATCTGATATGTCTTGAGATAACATTTTAATTGCTTTTATCTGACAGGTGTAGCAATATAATTTAGTTGCTTGTATCATCTTGCAGGTGTAGAGATACAATTTTAATTGCTTATATCATCTGACATTTCATTCCTTCAATTACTGTTATAAACAAAATAAGAAAACAGAGTCAAAATGCCTGTTAAAATATTGAAACTGTCAAGGAAATGTTACATCTGTACCACAACTCTAATACCAAATTTTATTAAGACAGTTTGTAGGCATTGTATTATACTTGTCAAAGAAGGTGTGATGGTTGAATGGATACCTGAATTGATGGACAGATAATTAATGAACAGAACCAACCTTGTTTGTGTGAAGATATAATTCACTATTATTTTGACAACAGATCTTGATTGGACACCCAATATAGGTCAATTAAACTCTATCTAAAACATGATGAGACTTTCTACAAAAGTAAAAGAAAAGGAATAGAAGGAGGAAAAAAGGAAATGAGATTGAAAGGTTTCATGCTCAAAAGTAACAAAGATATACATTAAAAATGTTGATAATGATAACAATGATGATGATGACAGTGATGATGATGATGAATTTGATGATGATGATGATGATGATGATGATGATGATGATGATGATGATGATGATGATGATGATGATGATGATGATGATGATGATGATGATGATGATGATGACTATAATATTACATACTGGTTTAAGATCACAATGGATGATTTTTTCTCTCTGCAAAAGTTTGAGGCACTGCAGTAGAGAGAAGGCAAATCTACGGATGAGAGCAATACTAAAGCCCTGAAAGTTGTTCTTCTTAATTAGCTCATACAGGTTCATCCTGAAAAACAAGAAAAGATCATATGACTATTGTCCATATTACTGCACTGTCCATATTACTATATTGTCCATATTACTATATTGTCCCTAATTTTTCATGCACTTTTTATTATTAGTTTGGGTTCTGTACACATAATTAGAGGAATCATGTTCGTCATTCTTTAGTATGAAAATATGTGATAGTATATCAAGAATGTACAGTGTACTACACTTAAAAGATACTGTAACTTGAGTGACTTTCTGAGTAAACAGTAGGTAACAGCAACCCAGTTGTCTGTGTCAAGAGTTTACAGTGTACAGGTACTACACTTAAAAGATACTGTAACATGAATGACTTTCTGAGTAAACAGAAAGTAACAGCAACCCAGTTGTCTGTGTCAAGAGTTTACAGTGTACAGGTACTACACCTAAAAGATACTGTAACTTGAGTGACTTTCTGAGTAAACAGTAGGTAACAGCAACCCAGTTGTCGGTGTCAAGAGTTTACAGTGTACAGGTACTACACTTAAAAGATACTGTAACTTGAATGACTTTCTGAGTAAACAGTAGGTAACAGCAACCCAGTTGTCTGTGTCAAGAGTTTACAGTGTACAGGTACTACACTTAAAAGATACTGTAACTTGAGTGACTTTCTGAGTAAACAGTAGGTAACAGCAACCCAGTTGTCTGTGTCAAGAGTTTACAGTGTATAGGTATTATACTTAAAAGATACTGTAACTTGAGTGACTTTCTGAGTAAACAGTAGGTAACAGCAACCCAGTTGTCTGTGTCAAGAGTTTACAGTGTACAGGTACTACACTTAAAAGATACTGTAACTTGAATGACTTTCTGAGTAAACAGTAGGTAACAGCAACCCAGTTGTCTGTGTCAAGAGTTTACAGTGTACAGGTACTACACTTAAAAGATACTGTAACTTGAGTGACTTTCTGAGTAAACAGTAGGTAACAGCAACCCAGTTGTCTGTGTCAAGAGTTTACAGTGTACAGGTACTACACTTAAAGATACTGTAACTTGAATGACTTTCTGAGTAAACAGTAGGTAACAGCAACCCAGTTGTCTGTGTCAAGAGTTTACAGTGTACAGGTACTACACTTAAAAGATACTGTAACTTGAGTGACTTTCTGAGTAAACAGTAGGTAACAGAAACCCAGTTGTCTGTGTCAAGAGTTTACAGTGTACAGGTACTACACTTAAAAGATACTGTAACTTGAGTGACTTTCTGAGTAAACAGTAGGTAACAGCAACCCAGTTGTCTGTGTCAAGAGTTTACAGTTTACAGGTACTACACTTAAAAGATACTGTAACTTGAGTGACTTTCTGAGTACACAGTAGGTAACAGCAACCCAGTTGTCTGTGTGAAGCAGTATAATGCTTCAGATTTGTGGGTTCCAAAAAAAGTATGCATGATGGAAATAAGATTAACTGTTGAAATCAGAGCAGACACAACCTTCATGTACAAAACTGACACAAAGATGTCACTGTGATCAAACTTAAATGAATGAAACGCATTCTTGATGCAATCTCATTGTAAGTTTGCTAGAAGGGTGATAAGGTAATGAAACCTGCAAATGGCTTGTAGTCAGTTTTTAATAAATACAAGAAACATCAAGGCAACCTTGTTTTGGTGTCTGACACAAGCTAAGCATCCAAGATGCAAATGAAGTGAATCTGCAGCCTGGACAACAAGGATTAAGTTCTGGAGATTATGTCACAGAGACTATGTTTTTGAAACCAACACAATTGACAATGCAATATGCTATACTAATTTTAAACCAGTCTTCAATAAATCATAAACAGATGAATGCAGTGACTCAGTTTTGGTGTTTGTCCTAAGTTTCATGTCATTAGAATAACATTATAGAAGTTATAACGTGGGCAGGAAGGATGGACATAATTTTGAATAAATCCTAGATAGTAGGTCACTACAACCCAACATGGATGCATCACAACAAAATTCAATCTTAAAATGCACCTTTCCTGATAAAGATGAATGGACTGCGAGAAAGTGAATCAACAAAAAAAAAACTGATTCTTTAACTGGGGGTATACCACAGCCCAGCCTGGTCTATGTTGGGTTGGTGGTGGTAATGTTTACATACAAATTCTCTGTACAGAAATGTACACAAATATTTATGATTAATGGTTATCAAATTTAGAGGGAACAAAAAGTTAGATCAAATATAGAACTTGTTTATACAACTTTTAATTTAAAGTAAACATTAAAGTTTTCTTTATTTGGTACATAGAATATACATTATTAATTTCTATAAGAAAATAGATGAAATAAAAATGCAGTCTTGAAGAAAACCATAAAACAAGTATGGAATCCAGTAATCACAGAATGATAGAAGGAGTCTCTGAATGACAAAAGCACTACATTTTTAAAGTAAAGACAAGCCCACTGTAAAAAGACCTTTATTTGTAAAATAATAATACAGAACCAAATCAAAATCATCTATGTTAAAACTTAAAACTGTCTTTAATTAAAACAATCTCTAGAAATTATAACTACTCCATAATATGTTAAAATTAAGCTCAATTTATTTCTATTGTCATGTATTGCAATTTTCAAGAGTTACCTCCCTGGCATTAAAGTGAAGGATTACTGTATGGTGATATATTCAATACGACCAATTTATTTCGATATCCTAAACACCAAGATAATACTCTCAAAATGAGTCGATGTCAAGGTAAGTGTTGGAGGGAGAGAGAAGCTGAAAAAAAAATTGCTGACAAGTGAAATTGATCCATTAGAGTAACTTGAAATAGGAACTGCACTTTGACAAAAACAAACAATGGAAATTTGTATTAAATGAAGTCAAACTAGTTTGAAATACACTTGTATACTGACACCTTAAATTTGTCTTACCTTTGTGTTAAACAATCCATAATGCATGAAGTAAAGTATATACACATAAAAAGTCCTTGAATTTTGGTATAGGTCACAGGTTAGTGAATTTCTGTATCAGGCACATTCCGTTAGAAAATATATACAGTGTATAAATAAATCCATAAAAAATGGCAGTCCTTGTTTTCTGTGCTATATATCCATTATGACAAGTCATTTAACTATGGTATGTATTGTCACCAGCAGCTGGTGGCTGTTTAGTTATTTATTTATTTATTTATTTATTTATTTATTTATTTATTTATTTATTTATTTAGACTATTACATATTTATTTAGACTATTACATAAACTGACCTAGATATGTAACTGCATGAGAAAACAAACATTAACTTCTTAATGAGGCAAGGGAAAGAGGCTACTTATAGGGAAATAAAAATTAACAATCACCAAGTTTTTAATCAAAATGAAGCATAAGTAAAACTTGTCTTTCAGTTAGACACTCACAAGTTTCTGAATATACAAACAGATTAATAAAGATTATCTATAGCATAATCATTAAATCAAATTAAGATGGAATTTACTTAAAATTTAAATTAATACAATTTAAATGCTTTTAACAAAATGGGAAGGTATAATCCTGATAGTCAGTGCATGTAAAACAATGCCATCCAAGTTTTCTTTCTCCACACCATCATGACTATACCACCAATTCCACTAGCTCTTGAATAATTTAGGCAAAGGATTATCTCCCCTTTACCTGAAGGATAATTAGGTGTGGAGGTGGTTACTATCTAGTGCTCCAAAGTAGGTCCAGCACTTAATAAGGCATCAAAATACTGATCACCTTCATATCAATAATTCAGTACTTTTAACATAAGATAAAAAATTAACACAATTTCACTATGCATTTTGTGTCCTGTAAAGTTAAAAATACAAAAATATTGTCATTCTTGCAGAGGGATATTCCAGTAAAACATACCTGGGACCCAGGGAAGGCATTTTTAGTGTGGTGTACTCACCCATAGATGCAATTTAGAATTTTCATATAATTTTAATGTGAATCAATGAAATCAAATTACCCTGACATATATTTTCAAAACAAAATGCCTTCTCTGGGTTTAAATGTTTAAATGTATGTTTAAATGTAACAGCCATGACACTCTTTTGCAGACTGGTCCAGTATCAACAGTAGTTTGCAAGACAATGCTGATTTCAAGATCACAGTATTTGTGCATACTTTCACCTTCATTAAAGACATCTCATTCTTATTCTGAGTAAATCACATTACTTTATTTGTCAGCAATTTATCCCAGCATTAAACTGGAATTCACATGGCTATTTGAACTGAGTGCAGTAAAGCATTATCAAGGGAATGAGTGATAAAGCTCAAACAATTAACAGAAATTTGGCATACAGCCAAACACTGCCCATAATTGAAACAATGAACTCTATGCATATTTTTGTGAAACATATTGTATAAACTACAGTGAAACAACAGCAGTAAACATCCCTTAAGGTTTCCTTAGAAGATACATGCCAAATTTGGCTACAATACAATGATTCTCAATCAAATGAAAACAAAAATAATATTGGCAGATGTACAATATGATTAACACTGGGTTCCTTTGACACTGTCATGCAGGGTACTAATAAAAAAAAAACATGATTAAGAGAACTATTGTGCTGAAAAATAACTCTATTCAATTATGATACTGAAACTGACAAATTAATTTGCATACCTGTCAAATTGTAACAGGCACAGAGAAATGACTTTGATTTGTTTGCCTGGCAAACTCTCACAGGTACATAGAAATGACTTTGATTTGTTTGCCTGGCAAACTCTCACAGGTACATAGAAATAACTTTGATTTGTTTGCCTGGCAAACTCTCACAGGTACATAGAAATGACTTTGATTTGTTTGCCTGGCAAACTTTCACAGGTACATAGAAAAGCCACTGATCTGACTGAATCACTAGCAATGAATATTGAAATGTAATGACAATTAATGTCCAACTAAATTAATGTATATATTAATGTATATATCACTGTAAATGTTTTGACGAATCAATATTTACCTTTTTGTGTTTAATATAGAGACACTTACCCCATCAATTCAAAGGTAATGCACAAATGGTTTCTGAAGTAGAAATACTCTCCCATGTGAATGATGTTATACTGGTTGTCTTTGTCTTTCCTTCGAAGAGTGTCCAAAATTTTAACTTCCACAAGAGCTTGGTGATGAAATCTACATTTGAAAACAAAATCAATACATTTTCTTTTATTCAATATCATGATACCATGCATAGACTGGAAATGGAATCATGCCTATGATAATGTATTAAACCAATAGTAGAAACAGCACATATGAATTTTTCATAGACCTTGACCTTTGAGTTAAAGACCCAACTATTTGTATGTCAAAATGTGGACTTGGGTAAATTTTCATCAAAATATTGGTAGGGGTTAAAAAAAGACAGCCTGAATAATGACTGACTCACACTATTTGTATGTCAAAGTGATGACTTGGGTAAATTTTCATCAAAATATTTGTAGGGGTTAAAAAGAGACAACCTGACTCACACTATTCAAATTGTGACCTTGTCCAAGATGTAGACCCATCAATACAAAAAAAAATATCTCATTAATTTAAAAGTTATACCCAAACATAGATAATGATCACTAATTTATACTCTCTCTTGCTGTGACCTTGACCTTAATGCATATGTCATAATTATAGCACAAAACACATGGTCTAGTCATGATAAATAATTGGATCAAGTTTCATGAAATTATCGTAATGTCCAGACAAGGATATACATTTGAGTTACATTTCACTTGCTGTTACCATTACTTTGAGTAAATGTGGAACTATGTAGCCACTGTTGTGCTCAGGTGCCACTAAAAGTTAATACATACATTCACTTCTTTTGTGTCATTACACTTAGCTGGAAGGATTTATCTTCATAGAGTTTCTGTGTAATTCTCATTTCCCTCATCAGTTACATCTAGCTGGAGGAGTTTATCTTACAAGAGTTTTTAATTCTCATTTTCCTTGTCAAGTTACATTTAGCTGGAAGTGTTTGCTTACAAAAGTTTTAAATTCTAATTTCCCTCAAGTTACATTTAGCTGGAATGATTTACTTGCAAATTTTTTTAATTCTCATTTCCCTCATCAAATTACATTTAGCTGGAAGGATTTATCTTGCAAGAGTTTTTTTCATTTCCCTGAAGTTACATTTAGCTGGAAGGGTTTACTTGCAAAGTTTTTAATTATCATTTCTTTCATCAAGTTACATTTACTTTATCTTCCAATATACATTACAATGATAATTTTGGAAGTATATTTTCTGTAATTGAACAGCAATGGAGAAAATCATGTTCACTATTTCTCACATTTTTCTTTCAAAATGTTCTGATAAAAACACCTCAGCTGATTTACTAAAATGAAAAAGACTTTAAAACTTATAATGTTCCATCAATTAGTAACTAAAATGTACATGTCTTAATCATGAAAAATACTCTTAATAAAATCTGACAGCCCCAAAATATGGTTGTTTCATCAAGTGGCAATAGTCTGCAAAGAACTAAGGTGATTTTAAATATCTACAACCTGATATATGTAAACATGCTTGAGGCAAATTAGTAATCTCTCATTTACTGTAAATTAACACCAGCTTACAGTAATAAGAAAATGTCTGGGAATTAAAAATGACAAAAAATATATTAAAACAAAAAGTCATAACATACTGCATTCTTCAAAAATGAATGAATCTACAATAAAGAATACAATACAATACAATACAATACAATACAATACAATACAATACAATACAATACAATACAATACATTTCAATACTAAATAATAACATCATGAATAACGTATCTCAATATCAAGGTGGTCCTATATAGGACTTGTATGGTTATGGATACATTTCATTATTTAATACTAACATGTAAAATATTTCAATATCAAGGTGGTCATTTATGTAGGGCTTGTATGGTCACGGATACATTTCAATACTGAATAAAAATATTATGCATAAAATACCTCAATATCAATTTGGTCACTTTTATAGAGCTGGTATAAACATGGATACTTTTCATTATTTAATACTAAAGTTTCGGATACATTTCATCATTTAATACTAAAGTTTTGGATACATTTCATCACTTAATACTAAAGTTTTGGATACATTTCATCATTTAATACTAAAGTTTTGGATACATTTCATCAATTAATACTAAAGTTTTGGATACATGTCATCATTTAATACTAAAGTTTTGGATACATTTAATCATTTAATACTAAAGTTTTGGATACATTTCATCATTTAATACTAAAGTTTTGGATACATTTCATCATTTAATACTCAAGGTTTAGATACATTTCATCATTTTATACTAAAGTTTTAGATACATTTCATCATTTATTACAAAAGTTTTGGATACATTTCATTATTTAATACTAAAGTTTTGGATACATTTCATCATTTAATACTAAAGTTTTAGATACATTTCATCATTTAATACTCAAGTTTTGGATACATTTCATCATTTAATACTAAAGTTTTGGATACATTTCATCATTAATACTAAAGTTTTAGATACATTTCATCATTTAATACTTAAGTTTTAGATACAGTTGATCATTTATTAAAAAAGTTTTGGATACATTTCATTATTTAATACTAAAGTTTTGGATACATTTAATCATTTAATACTAAAGTTTTGGAAACATTTCATCATTTAATACTAAAGTTTTGAATACATTTCATCATTTAATACTAAAGTTTTGGATACATTTCATCATTTATTACTAAAGTTTTGGATACATTTCATCATTTAATACTAAAGTTTTGGATACATTTCATCATTTAATACCAAAGTTTTGGATACATTTCATCATTTAATACTAAAGTTTTGGATACATTTCATCATTTAATACTAAAGTTTTGGATACATTTCATCATTTAAAAATACTAAAGTTTTGGATACATTTCATCATTTAATACTAAAGTTTTGGATACATTTAATCATTTAATACTAAAGTTTTGGATACATTTCATCATTTAATACTAAAGTTTTGGATACATTTCATCATTTAATACTAAAGTTTTGGATACATTTCATCATTTAATACTAAAGTTTTAGATACATTTCATCATTTAATACTCAAGTTTTAGATACAGTTGATCATTTATTACAAAAGTTTTGGATACATTTCATTATTTAATACTAAAGTTTTGGATACATTTAGTCATTTAATACTAAAGTTTTGGATACATTTCATCATTTAATACTAAAGTTTTGGATACATTTCATCATTTAATACTAAAGTTTTGGATATATTTCATCATTTAATACTAAAGTTTTGGATACATTTCATCACTTAATACTAAAGTTTTGGATACATTTCATCATTGAATAGTAAAGTTTTGGATACATTTAATCATTTAATACTAAAGTTTTGGATACATTTCATCACTTAATACTAAAGTTTTGGATACATTTCATCATTGAATAGTAAAGTTTTGGATACATTTCATCATTTAATACTAAAGTTTTGGATACATTTCATCATTTAATACTAAAGTTTTGGATAAAATTAATCATTTAATACTAAAGTTTTGGATACATTTAATCATTTAATACTAAAGTTTTGGATACATTTCATCATTTAATACTAAAGTTTTGAATACATTTCATCATTTATTACTAAAGTTTTGGATACATTTCATTATTTAATACTAACATTATATATAACATATCTCAATATCAAGGTGATCATTTATGTAGGGCTTGTATGGTCACGGATACATTTCAATACTGAATAATAATACTATGTATAAAATACCTCAATATAAGGCATCTTAGTATTATGATTATGACTCATGAACAGTGTTATAGAGAGGGAGAACTGCATAATTATTTATGGTGTGTGTCCAAAAAAATAATGTTAACAATTATGATTCAAAGTGAGAAATTAAATACTTCAAGAACACTTTTAATTTGTAAATGTTCAGGAACTTCAGTAGATTATTAATATTGATCTCTAACATTTTATACCTTTTCTTGTTGCGTATTAGCTTTACAGCTACCATCTGATCAGTCTTGTGGTCATAACACTTGACTACTTGTCCAAAAGAGCCTTTCCCAAGCACCTCTAGAATCTCATATCTGTACACCAGATGATCGTGCATAACCTGAAATACATGAAATTCATATCTGTACACTATATGATCATGATAACCTGAAATACATGTACAGTTCCAACTCATATCTGTACATCAGATGATTGTACTTAACATGAAATACATGTACAATTTTATACTGCATCTACACACTAGATGATCATGCATAAATTGAAATACATGTACAGTTCCCTCTCATATGTGTACACTGGATGATTGTACATAACCTGAAATAAATGTACATCTGTACACATCAAGCTAGATTTGAACTTTAGGAAGTGACTTCTTTTGGACAGAACAGGGAGAAGTGAGAGCTCAACAGGTAGAACAGGGAGAACTGGATGCGAAGGAAGAAATGCAATGTGTGTGTGTGTGTGTGTGTGTGTGTGTGTGTGTGTGTGTGTGTGTGTGTGTGTGTGTGTGTTCTCTAATTTGAATTATGCCCTCTATTTCCTTGCATGAATATTCCTGTAACCTTGGATTTAAGCAATACTTTATTTTCAAGTAGTAGTATTTTTGGTCCTATAACTCCAAAATATAATGGAAACTACACTGTAATAAATTTAAATTAATTGATAATATTACAGTATTGTAATTGCAAGTTAGTAAAAATGCTTAATCAACTACCCTTAATCAATTTTTTTAAATTTATTAATTTTTTTTAATATATTTTCTCAATACTGGTACTTTCAAAGATTTCTAAATATGTTTGAAACAATCCCTGTACCATATACATGAGGGTAAATGCACACGTGTCTTCAAATCATACTGTTTGTCCTCATTTCTTTATTACATATAAAACATTATCGTAACTATTCATACATAACATGCATAAAATTACTGACATGCCTCCTTTACAGTCGGTATATGAATTAAACCCTTCTTTCCAACCTAATCAACACAGACACGAGTGCATTTATTTTAAAAGGAGGGGTTTTCATAACGTGTAATCACTCATTTTGCTTCTTTACAATTTCTGATTGACGGGATTGCAAATTTATGGTTTATTTATTTGTCTATGTACTTGTTGTAATTTTAGCGATTATTTAAATAGTATCTGCTGAGCTGCTTTTCTCCATATTTTCACAAATATGAGTGCAGTCAGAAAACAACTTTGACCTTCAAAAACTCTAACACTCTTAAAATCTTTGGCTAACAATGATACTGTCATTACCAGAAAAGTGATCAATCTGTCACTCAATCAAACAGATAAATCAAGTTAATTAATGAATAAGTCAATTAATCAATAAGTCCCTGTTCTTCAGTGAATCGAAATATAATATAATTCTTCATACAGGTATAAGGAAATTCAACAGCAAGGTTACATATATAATTTGCCTTTTCTTTACAACTTTTCAATAAATTTCCTCAAAACGTGAGTAGATCGAAAAAGCGAAACTTACTGTAACCACATATCTACCCTACAAAAATTCAATAAATTCTTCCAAGCTAAGTGGAAGGGAATTTGTTGATATCCTATTTCCCAAAATACAACTTCCTTTAAAATGTTTTCAAGAAATTTTCAGAAAAGTAGACCTGAGGAAAACGTAACATTTGACTGTATATCTATACCAACCAGGCATCAAGAAATTCCAATAGAATCCAGGAGGAATAGGAGAAAAATTGATGATCAGATGATTTCTTTAAATACCCAGCTTTTCAACAATGTTTCTCCAAATTTTACCACAAATTGACGACAAGACAAAAAATGCCTTTTTACAAAGCTTACAAAAAATGACACAACTTACCTGTGAAATTCATTATTATCATCAGAGCAGTGTGGGAGAATAAGCAAAGACATGCTTTGCCATGAACAGATAGATGAAATGATGGACAGAGTGATGCATCAATCACAACATCCATGCTCTTTGAAGGAGATGTTGAAAGTGAGATAGATAAATAGTCAACAGCTTTAATAATTTTACAAAAAGTGGTAGAGAATAAAAGCTCATCATCTACCTTGATATATGACCCATTGTCATCATCATAGCCATTGTTTTGTGCACCTCCAGGTACAACTTCCACTTTCTTTGCCTCCAGGCCAAGGAACCAGATTTCTGGGTAGTCTAAAATCTCTGTCTGCTCAAAAACTGTCAGTTTTCCTCTGTATGTCTTAAGTGCATCTGCAAGATCCAAAGAAAACTTTTATTTACCTTTTAAGATACGACTAAAAATGTGAATAGATAACACACATGTCCTTGACAGTATCATGCAATTAAAGGACAAATGATCTAAGTCAAATAGTGACAATAACTTCATTAATTTTGTTGAAAAACTGCAAAAACTCCTCATCCAAGGTTTTCTTATTGAAAAGCTGCTTACAATACTTGGTTTCAATACATCTACAAAATCCTTCACAAGTAAATGTGAAATGTAATTTGACGTAAAGAACCTGATGGGACATATAGACATGGGTAATACTAAATATGGTGTTGGCACACAAAGCAATATTTTTTTCTTATAATGACAGGAATAAGAGGACCAGGTGGGCATCAGATTGCTCACATATGCCTATCAGCCAAAGGCAAGAGCATCTGGACAATAACTTTGGGTCAGTAGGCAGCTTTCTGTTGGAAAAGTTCTTCCAATGTTGTTGACTGCATTTACTATGACACAATTGTTACACCTTTTCTTAATTTGTGTTAGCTCCATCCAAATTCATAGTACAGCATGTCCAGCATCATTTGTCCAATATGGATAGGACCCTATGCCAAGTCACTTTGTGCCAAATTTGGTCAAATTTCTTTCCGCACTTTTCTGAAATAAAGCTAATGCTTTACTACTTTTATGAATGGCACCACATTTGATGGCAGAATATCATTTGCATAAATCTGAAAATGTTCAAGCAAGGACTATTTGTTTCAAATTTGATCAAAGTTTAGATTGGATTTTTATTTATAAGAAATTAATAGGTTTATTTTCTGCATAGCAATAATGGCCATATCTGATGGTAGATAAGTGTGACTGGTACAAATTCTGAAAGGTCACCAAACTATGACACTTTCTGTAAAGTCTGATGGTAGATCAGTGACTGGTACAAATTCTGAAAGGTCATAAAACTATGACACTTTCTGTAAAGTCTGATGGTAGATCAGTGTGACTGGTACAAATTCTGAAAGGTCATAAAACTATGACGATTTCTGTAAAGTCTGATGGTAGATCAGTGTGACTGGTACAAATTCTTAAAGGTCATAAAACTATGACGCTTTCTGTAAAGTCTGATCAAATCCTATTCAACATTTCTGAATGTGTCATTTAAAGATTTTCTATTTTAGTAACAGTGGCCATTTTTGACAGTAGATCACTATCACCTTTACACTAATTCTGAAGGATTGTTATGCCAGGATGCTTTCTGTGAGACATGTAAACAAAGAAAATTAGTCAATTTAAAATATTTTAAATAATTTTTGTATAACATACATCTATTTCAAAATTGTGCCTAATTAAGAGTTAAAAAATATTGTCCTTTGGGACAAAAGTAATTGAAGCCAGTTCAAGTGATTACTTTTAAAAGTCAACTAACCTGAACACTGGATATGATCAAATTGGAAATGGAAAATCAACAGCAACCTTAAAAACTTGCCTTGTATTAAATTTTTACCTAATGTGTCATGTGCAGGTGACACATAGTGACTTGTAACAGCTTTGGGACGAGATCAATTATCAATTTAAAATCCATAGTAAAATCCCTAGACAACTTACTGGTGCATTAATTTCCAGTATCCTGTACAAAATTTGCTGAGTTCAATGTGTAACATCTTCCCTATCTTTCCATTTGGTAGATTAAAATTTCATTTTAGCCTTGTCTGCATACTTAATGAGTTACAGAACCTGTTTAACACATATGCTGCAACCTAAAGATCTGATGAACAGAAGCATTCATAATTTGTTCTTCTCAAAACAATATTTGCATTGAAATTTAAATCTTAATAATGTAATGACATCAACATATTTACCAAGGCTGAAAAAATATCCCATGTACTTCTTAGTAGATTTATTTATAACATTTTAAGTTTTAGTTAAATGAAAATCTTATTTTAGCACACTCACTGTGTTAGCAGACTCGCTGTGTTTTAATACATTTCATAATGCCTTCTGTATGTCCCTTGCCAGAAATATTGGCAAGAGCTAAGGCAAATTTACATAAAAAGCAAAAATAATTTATTTTTAAGATGTTTGGCTTCCCAATAAATTAATGATGTTGCTGACAAACAGTAGTGTGAACTTTGTAGAGAGACAAACAGTAGTGTGAACTTTGTATATAGACAGACAAACAGTAGTGTGAACTTTGTATAGAGACAGACAAACAGTAGTGTTAACTTTAAATAGTGACCATCAGCTATGTGAACTTTTTATAGAAACAGTCAACCAGTAGTGAATTTTGTATAAAGGCAGACAACCAGTAGTGTGAACTTTATACAGTGACAGACAAATAGCTATGTGAACTTTGCATAGAGACAGACAACCAGTAGTATGAACTCTGTATAGTGAGATACAAGTAGCTATGTGAACGTCATATACAGACAACCAGTAGTGAAAATTTTGTATAGAGACAAACAAGCAGCTTTGTGAACACCTTATAGAAGCACACTAAATGTTAATCTAAAATGCTACTGGCATTTGCCAGCGCATTTACAGAAACATTTCCAGTCAGTTGGTACTGGCATTTATCAGTCTGTAGTAACAGTTACCAGTAATAGTTTGTAGGGGCATTTATCAGCGAGTCTGTGGTATCATTTACCAGTAAGGTGGTACTGGCATTTATCAATGAGTGTAGTATCATTTACCAGTAAGGTGGTACTGGCATTTATCAATGAGTCTGTAGTATCATTTACCAGTAAGGTGGTACTGGCATTTATCAATGAGTCTGTAGTATCATTTACCAGTAAGGTGGTACTGGCATTTATCAATGAGTCTGTAGTATCATTTACCAGTAAGGTGGTACTGGCATTTATCAATGAGTCTGTAGTATCATTTACCAGTAAGGTGGTACTGGCATTTATCAATGAGTCTATAGTATCATTTACCAGTAATGTGCTACTGGTATTTATTGGCAAGTCTGTAGTAATAGTTACCAGTGAGGTTGTAGTAATATTTACCAGTGAGGTTGTAGTAATATTTACCAGTGAGGTTGTAGTAATAGTTACCAGTGAGGTTGTAGTAATATTTACCACTGACGCTGTACTGACACAGTAGCTGTAACTGTCACAAACTGTAACCAGTTTACCAGTGCATTGTCAACATTAAATCTCACATCAATGAGAAATGTTCCAGTTCTGTTTACCAGAATAACTGGCATTTGTCAGACTTTTTTTGTAAAAAGCAAAGTGAGTAAATGTGATGATAAGACTTTTACCAGCATTTCTGAGTCTTACAGTATAAGTAAAGGTGAGTTTCTAGTCTTCTTTCAGCTCTAAGAACAACATCTAAAGCTGCCATGAGTACAGAGAGTGCTGTGTTAGAACTTGCACAATTGAGGCACAATAAATATTTTAAACTTTTGAACTTGACACTTACCAGCAGCTGTCATTGGCAGTTTGTTTCCATACTGATCTCTTTTACCTCGATCGGGAGTTGCAGAGGAATAGGTGGTGTTTTGCCGACTGAGTCCCTCTGGCTTGCTGATATGTGGAAGTGAACTGTCATCTTGGTTATGTTTATGATGCTGATGTCGATGTTCCAATTGATTCAAATGGGGTAATGTTGTTGGTGCTACAGTGGCTACAAGTTTTCCCTGAAATATGCCAGAACTGTTTTTATTTTTGCACACCAAAATTCTATGTTTGCTTAGAAAATGAAATGGGTAAGTAATCTGCAGATCTGGCCATTTTATATGAGAAACAGAAGTCAGATTTGCTATACCTACATGTCTGCTGCATGATACCCCAGTGCTAGACATCACTATAAACTTCCACACTGCAAACATTGTAGCAATATAATTAAAATTGTTAAAGCTATGTTAAAATCCAAAACACACACATACACACAAACACATGCTAAATTAACATTCAGATATGAAAAGCATGGGCAAAATATATACTTTTAGCAATAATGGCATATACTTTTAGCAACAATGGCATATACTTTTAGCAACAATGGCATTGACTTTAGAGCTACTAGTCACCAAATTAAAAGGGTCTCCCTGGTATATGGCAAACATATGTGCCAAGCTAAACCTAAATCTGTTTATCAGAACTTAAGCTGTCATCCAAAATTCAAAATTGATTCCTGCCCACCTAGATGGACTATAGTAAACTAAAATACCCTGCAACACAGATTTATGTATGTATTAATATTTGACTGCATTTTTCATTAGTGTAAGTATTAAAATAATGTACCGACTTTGAAACAATTTTCATTTCGTGAGTATTAAAATCATGCACCGACTTTGAAACAATTTTCGTTTCAACAGTAAAATTGTGCGTGCAGACAAAACAAAATGCTCTTGGTCCTATTTCAGTCAGTTTAAAGCATTCTATAAATTGAGTTGGACAATTAAGTTCCAAATTATTGACTTTTAGTGAATTATTACTCTGTACACATTCCCTTGCAACTTATTCCATTGCTGATCTCCAGCTTTTCCAAGACTTTCCCACAAAACCCCTTAAAAGATTACCTCAATACCAAGACTTCTACTTTTAATCTTTGTATTTCAAAACTTGATATCCAAGAAAAAGACCTGCAACAGATATACCAGTACCGTATACCCTCACTATAAGATATACCAGTACCGTATACCCTCACTATAAGATATACCAGTACCGTATATCCTCACTATAATATATACCAGTAGATTAAGTGTTTATGTTCATTAGCATCTGGAGCATGTCTTGATTTATACGGTTTCTGTTTACACGTTTAACCCATTCTATCCTGACTATGCCTCTGGTCACAGACTCCCATTTTATATGGAATACACTTTTAGTTGTAGTTTCACTAATTGTTTATGTAGTGTCATCACAAATACTTGTGTACTTCTTCACTGACAACAGGAAATGGTTAAAGCATGCATGCATGCGCAGAAAAATTTGAAAAAAAAAACGTGGTTAAAAACGTAACAGCTGAATTGAAAATTGATCGATAAAATGATGAACAAAAATTCAGATGTGAACATGGATATTGATAGCGAAAATAGTGACACTGAATTTGAAGATTTTGATGATTATGAAGATAATATTGACTTAATTGATGGTTTAGATGTAAATGAAATAGATGGTGGATGACTGCATCCACTTTTTGATAGTGATTCAGACAATTACGATAACTTTGAAGGATTTAAATACGATTATGTCCAAGGTAATTTTTCTCCTCGGTTGCATCCAGGATTTAAATTGATTGAAAGGCAACTGTTCAACACCCAGAAGAATATTGACCTAGTGATGATGTGGACTTCAAAATTTGAACAAAACTTTTAATGATTTAGTTTAAATATTTCCAGGAGTAATTTGTGGACAAGTTTTTTTTTCCGAGAAACTGCAGGCTGAAGTACATGTTCTAGATTGTGAACTCAGCAAATTGCTCCTAAAGCCCTATTTCAAAATACAGTTGTGAGCTTCTACATCAGTAAATTTTAACAAAACATATATCACTGTGTTGCCAATTTTATACCCTTTTCAGAGATGCATAGTTTTATATACTTTAAAAAATAAATAACAATGTTACAACATTTTTTTGTAAACATGGTGAAGGTCATCACAATTTCTTCTGTTGCTGCTGTGTGATGCTCCGTTTTACCACAGTGTATTTAGACTTGCTTCTCAGGATAGAATGGGTTAACATTGTACTGCTTTAGACTTGCTTCTCAGGATAGAATGGGTTAACATTGTACTGCTTTAGACTTGCTTCTCAGGATAGAATGGGTTAACATTGTACTGCTTTAGACTTGCTTCTCAGGATAGAATGGGTTAACATTGTACTGCTTTAGACTTGCTTCTCAGGATAGAATGGGTTAACATTGTACTGCTTACTTGTTTAAAAAGCATTTTATTACACTTGAGTAAGCATGTGCATGGGTCAGCTGAATCATTATTCATTCCACTTAACTTCAAACACTTGGAACAACACGATAGCAATTAAACATGACCATTAAAAAAAATAAAAACACTTAAAGCAAGCATTTTTGACAATGTCAACAATGCCAAAGGTCAGCCTTTTTTTATAATCAAAGACAAGACCGAACATTTGGTCCATTTATCAATTATAATACCTAATAAAAACCATCCTGCATTTGGCCTACACTCCCCAGATTACAGCCATAAAGAAATCAGTTAACAGCGTGTCATGTGTACATTCTAGCCTTAAATCCCATTATGCAGCCATGAATCATTGCACTGGTTGCAACAATTTATGGGACAGTTTCGGTACATTCAGCTGGTTGTGGCTGGTTTCTGGTACATACATATACAAAACAGTATCTTAAAATCACATGCTCATCTGTGTTAAAACGATTTGAACACTGGTTATAGTAACACAGGCAATCTGTTCCTGATTCACAGGTTACTTGCTTCACTTTGTACTCAAAGTTTAGAGCTACTGATAGACATATAAGCTGAGATTTTCATAAGGGTAAGGGACATACATAGGACAAATATTAATAATTTACTAGTCTTCAAACATAACTGAAAATAAATTAACGCATTTCATCAACATGATCAAAGCTAAATCCTCAGGCAAATTCAATTTTTTTTATTCAACAAGTCCGACGGGTACCTCACTTAGAATATAACATTTGCCTTATCTGAAATATGAAGGGTCCATGACGACGAGCTATTAGATTTTTTTGAAGCACTGATATGGTAACTGAATCTACTTACATCTGCTGTAACGAGACCATTTATATGTTTCCCTGAGGTTTGTTTGTGAATTGCATGGTTGTGGTTGTGATCATGACTGTTGGTTATTGCAACTTGTGCTTGGTGCCTGTTCTCCTGCTGGTTTACTCGTTGACTCCGATGACCATGTTGGGGACTCTGCAATGAGAATATATTATGATCTCAACTTTGGTACACCTACAATCCATAACACCAGCCATCAGAAAAATCCCCTATACCTACCACACCTATTACAAATGAGTCATCCCCCATACTTACCTACCACACCTATTACAAATGAGTCATCCCCCATACCTACCTACCACACCTATTACAAATGAGTCATTCCCCATACCTACCTACCACACCTATTACAAATGAGTCATCCCCCATACCTATCTACCAAACCTATTACAAATGAGTCATCCGCATACCTATCTACCAAACATATTACAAATGAGTCATCCCACATACCTACCTACCAAACCTATTACAAATGAGTCATCCGCATACCTACCTACCACACCTATTACAAATATAAAATTAATATTATTTTGCAGTTTCATATTCAGTGATCTTGACCTTTGACCTATTTAACAGGAAGCTGCCCTTACTCAAATATAATGCAATTTATATAAAGTTGACAAAAACTGGAAACTTGGAAGACAATGGATTTGTCAAAACCCAAAATGATAATTTTAGCTGCAGTGACTTTCATCATCAACCTCCGTATCAGAGAATCAACAAGGTGGTTTCCTTGCCAAAGTAAAGAAATTCAAAATATCTATGAAGTTTTATGACAGTGAATGCAGTAAAGTTGTCTTACCAAGAATAAAAACAAATCATTATTGGTTTTAGTGATTTTGAGCTTCACCCTTAAGCCCCTGCTCAACTGTAGTCTGTTGATGAAGATTCGATATAGGAAACTGTTTATCATGCCGAAAGGCAAATCAGGTTTTCAATTCCAGTGACCTTGACCTTGGACTATTAGCCCCCAATTCAACAGGCTTCTGCCACTACCTTTGCATAAGCCACAGTAGGTATACAAAACCAATGTAAATGTTTTGGAAGAAAACATGTTGTCTATAGATGGATAAATGGGAAGAATGGATGAATGCAAGTTGACATTGCTATCCTTATCTCCTCTGCATCTTTGGTCAAGTGGAAGGTGGGAAAAAGGCACAATTATTGTCACTTTCATTAAGCATCCAGATAATACAGACATTTCTTCTTAAAAAATATCAGCCGATTTTCTAACGAAAAATTATATGAGAATTATTGTATTTTCACCTATAATTATAAAAAAATGTGTCACATGTAAGGTTCAACATTATAAAATGATTCAAAAATGGATCAATGCCCCAAAGCCTTCTACTGAAGCTATTACACATGTAATTCATTTAGGTCTGACAAAGCTATTATGCCAGTATTTCATTTGGTGCTATCAAGTTTGTTTTGTTATACACCTTTACCTCACATGTAAATCATCCTCAACATTTATTACGTATCTTGGTAACAAGTAAAGACCTTTCATGACTCCAAGACTCCATCAACATGTGGAAGTGCAGCACTAGTGCATGCACACTATTAAAGACACCACACCAACTGTCATATTTTGTATGCTTTTACTGAATTAGTTCTTTTGACAATGTCCTGCTTGAGAATGTGCAAATATTTTAACAGATATAAAAAACCAAAAGCATAAGAAAAGGAGACTTGATGACTGATGTTGGATTGTATAATTACTTACTGAAATGAGTGATGTGGAGTTGTGTTGTTATTGTGACTGATTTGGGGTTTTATGTTACTGCAAGTACTGATGTGGGGTTGTATGTTATGGTGTGGATTGATGTGGGGTTGTATGTTATGGTGTAAATTGATGTAGGGTTGTATGTTATGGTGTGGATTGATGTAGGGTTGTATGTTATGGTGTGGATTGATGTGGGGTTGTTTGTTATGATGTGGATTGATGTAGGGTTGTATGTTATGATATGGATTGATGTAGGGTTCTATGTTATAGTGTGGATTGATGTGGGGTTGTTTGTTATCGAGATGACTGATGTTGGGTTTCATTTGTTTGTAATGGCTGATATTAGGTTGCATATAGTAATGACTGATGTTGAGTTGTATACAATGATAACTGATGATAGTTTGCAAATAGTGATGACTGATGTTGAGTTACATAGTGATGACTGATGTTGAGTTACATAGTGATGACTGATGTTGAGTTACATAGTGATGAATGATGTTGAGTTACATAGTGATGAATGATGTTGAGTTGCATATAGTGATGACTGATGTTGAGTTACATAGTGATGACTGATGTTGAGTTACATAGTGATGACTGATGTTGAGTTACATAGTGATGACTGATGTTGAGTTACATAGTGATGACTGATGTTGAGATGCATACTGTGATGACTGATGTTGAGTTACATAATGACTGATGTTGAGTTACATAGTGATGACTGGTGTTGAGGTATATAGTGATGACTGATGTTGAGTTACATAGTGATGACTGTTGTTGAGTTGCACACTGAGTTGACTGATGTTGAGTTACATAGTGATGACTGATGTTGAGTTACATAGTGATGACTGATGTTGAATTACATAGTGATGACTGATGTTGAGATGCATACTGTGATGACTGATGTTGAGTTACATAATGACTGATGTTGAGTTACATAGTGATGACTGGTGTTGAGTTACATAGTGATGACTGATGTTGAGTTACATAGTGATGACTGATGTTGAGTTGCATACTGAGTTGACTGATGAGTTGCATATAGTGATGACTGATGTTGAGTTACATAGTGATGACTGATGTTGAGTTACATAGTGATGACTGATGTTGAGTTACATAGTGATGACTGTTGTTGATTTGCATACTGTGATGACTGAGGTGTTGCATCTGTGATGACTGATGTTGAGTTACATAGTGATGACTGATGTTGAGTTACATAGTGATGACTGTTGTTGAGTTGCATACTGAGTTGACTGATGTTGAGTTACATAGTGATGACTGATGTTGAGTTGCATAGTGATGACTGATGTTGAGTTACATAGTGATGAATGATATTGAGTTGCATACTGTGATGACTGATGTTGAGTTACATAGTGATGACTGATGTTGAGTTACATAGTGATGACTGATGTTGAATTACTTAGTGATGACTGATGTTGAGATGCATATTGTGATGACTGATGTTGAGTTACATAATGACTGATGTTGAGTTACATAGTGATGACTGGTGTTGAGTTACATAGTGATGACTGATGTTGAGTTACATAGTGATGACTGATGTTGAGTTGCATACTGAGTTGACTGATGTTGAGTTGCATATAGTGATGACTGATGTTGAGTTACATAGTGATGACTGATGTTGAGTTACATAGTGATGACTGATGTTGAGTTACATAGTGATGACTGATGTTGATTTGCATACTGTGATGACTGAGGTTGAGTTACATAGTGATGACTGATGTGTTGCATCTGTCATGACTGATGTTGAGTTACATAGTGATGAATGATATTGAGTTGCATACTGTGATGACTGATGTTGAGTTACATAGTGATGACTGATGTTGAGTTACATAGTGATGACTGATGTTGAAATACATAGTGATGACTGATGTTGAGATGCATACTGTGATGACTGATGTTGAGTTACATAATGACTGATGTTGAGTTACATAGTGATGACTGGTGTTGAGTTACATAGTGATGACTGATGTTGAGTTACATAGTGATGACTGATGTTGAGTTGCATACTGAGTTGACTGATGTTGAGTTGCATATAGTGATGACTGATGTTGAGTTACATAGTGATGACTGATGTTGAGTTACATAGTGATGACTGATGTTGAGTTACATAGTGATGACTGATGTTGATTTGCATACTGTGATGACTGAGGTTGAGTTACATAGTGATGACTGATGTGTTGCATCTGTCATGACTGATGTTGAGTTACATAGTGATGACTGATGTTGAGTTACATAGTGCTGACTGATGTTGAGTTACATAGTAATGACTGATGTTGAGTTACATAATGATGACTGATGTTGAGTTACATAGTGATGACTGATGTTGATTTGCATACTGTGATGACTGAGGTTGAGTTACATAGTGATGACTGATGTGTTTGTTGCATCTGTGATGACTGATGTTGAGTTACATAGTGATGACTGATGTTGAGTTACATAGTGCTGACTGATGTTGAGTTACATAGTAATGACTGATGTTGTGTTGCATATAATGATGACTGATGATGTGTTACATATAATGATAAGTGACAACTGATGCTGGGCTGCATATAGTTTCACTGATGCTGGGTTGTATTCAGCAATAATGTTGAGTTGCATAGAGTTGCAACTGATGTTGGGTTGCACTCAGTAATGAAATGATGTAAGTGTTGCATACAGTGGTGACTGATGTTCAGTTACATATAGTGATGACTGACATGGGGTGGTATGAACTTGGACAATTTTATGATTCAACTTGTACAAATTCTAATTCTGTTAAAATTAAAACACTGAAAATCTTTGGGAAAGAGAGTTAATTCTCCTGCATAAATGTGAACTTACATTACTTCTCAAAATCAGAATTTCTGCAAATTTTAAAATTATTTCTAATAAAACTATAATTTTCCAAGTGAAAACCCAGAAAACCAGAACAATATTTATTATATTTTATAGGAATGCTATCACAAATATTGCTTCACCAAGAAAAATATCTGATAAAAGCATTATTTACTTAATAAGTACTTTAGGCTAATAACCAATATGTTTTTGATCACTAAATAAATCTGTTAGAAAAAATTGCGATTTTGCTTATTTTGTGGCTATAAATTTTCATAATTTGGGAGAAAATGACAGTTTTGTAAAATCTGTATATCAAAACAAAAATCATTTTTTCCACAGAACATTCATTGTTCATTGGATCTTTTGAGTTCATGGGTTGGAGAAGTTATCCTTTCTGTGGAAAGATCAGTGTTTGTTAATTCATTATATTCATGGATCATGGAAGTCATCATTTCCACAGAAAGTTTAATGTTCATTTGGTCTTTATATTTATGGATAAGAAAATCATCCTGTTCAAGTAAGATGACTGTTTGAAAGTATTGACATTCATGAATCAGGAAAGTCTTCCTTTCAAATAAGACCACTGTTCAAAATGTACTGAAATTCATGAATCAGAAATGACATCCTTTTCAAGTAAGATCACTGTTCAGAAAGCATTGAATTTCATGGATAAGGAAAGCCATAATTTTCACTGAAAGTTAACTGTTCTATAGCGCTTTAAATTTGTGTTTTCAACTAACCAAACAAAAAATCAAGAACTAATGCATTAAAAAAAAGTGTTAATGTACACTACCTTAAAATTAATCAACCTTGTGAATAAGAATTGATGAAATAAATCAATTACATTACAGCAATCACTGAAAAAGAAAACATGCTATTTTACAGATGATTTACCTGTGGTACATTATCAAGAAACTGCTGTCTCCCTTGGTATCTTTCCAATGCTGACTTCAAAGCCCGTAATTTTATAGCACACTCCATTGTTTTAAAGTTATTCCAATAAACAATATTTCATATGAACAGTTTCAATGGTCAGTACATATGAACTATAGTGCACTTTGTATCATGGTGTAACTGTTTTAATGTCAGTACATATGAACTATAGTGCACTTTGTATCATGGTGTAACTGTTTTAATGTCAGTACATATGAACTATAGTGCACTTTGTTTGTATCATGGTGTAACTGTTTTAATGTCAGTACATATGAACTATAGTGCACTTTGTATTATGATGTATTAAATATATAAAACACTGCATCATTTTTCACCCAGTTTTCCATCAAACGCTATTCCACACAAACAAGTTGTACTTAATATGAGTATAGAATCAATCAACTATCACACCTGAAATACTTTGCATATAGTTAAGTTAACATCAATATATAGGTTTGCCATAAATTTGCTTCAGATCCTAGTGATATCATTGGTTTAACATTCAACTATTGCAGGGCCACTGTGGAGTGTAAAAACAGCAAATTGGATTCTGAATCCAAGTTTTTCACTGAAAATTAGAGAGTAAATATAGTAATGACCTTTGTGATGCATATTTACTGTACATTCACTCCTGATAAAAAAGGTGGCCAGTTTCTATTAAAAAGTATGGGTTGGGCTTATTTGTAATAATATCTAAAGTAAATATTAGACAAATGTTAAACTAAATGGGAAGAGATTTTCATCAAGCATAGAAATGTCACTGGATAAATATAGTAACCTGCCTTAATAACAATTTCTGTGTAAAATTTATCACAAAACACAGTTATCTCCATGCAGAGTTAAGGGGAATTTATATTCTATTATCACATAATAAGTTTATGAACTTTGAAAAAAAAATTGTTGTCAAATTACAAAGCTCATAAAACTAGGTATCATACCATCTGAATATAAATCACGCTTGGTTTGTATTTAAGAATCTCATTACTGCCTCTAAACAAGGAATTGCAATACAGCCTCTGAATAAAGAATTTCAACATTGCCTCTAAATAAGGAACCTCAATACTGCCTCTGAACAAGAAATCTTAACACCAACTCTAAATGAGGAATCTCAATACTGTCTCTAAAAAAGAAATCACAATACTGGCTTGAAATGAGGAATCTCAATACCTCTGAAAGAGAACTCTCAATGCTGCCTTTGAATGAAGAATTTCAACATTGCCTTTAAATCAGGAATATCAATACTGTCTTTGAATGATGAATTTCAACATTGCCTTTAAATCAGGAATATCAATACTGTCTTTGAATGATGAATTTCAACATTGCCTTTAAATCAGGAATATCAATACTGTCTTTGAATGATGAATTTCAACATTGCCTTTAAATCAGGAATATCAATACTGTCTTTGAATGATGAATTTCAACATTGCCTTTAAATCAGGAATATCAATACTGTCTTTGAATGATGAATTTCAACATTGCCTTTAAATCAGGAATATCAATACTGTCTTTGAATGATGAATTTCAACATTGCCTTTAAATCAGGAATATCAATACTGTCTTTGAATGATGAATTTCAACATTGCCTTTAAATCAGGAATATCAATACTGTCTTTGAATGATGAATTTCAACATTGCCTTTAAATCAGGAATATCAATACTGTCTTTGAATGATGAATTTCAACATTGCCTTTAAATCAGGAATATCAATACTGTCTTTGAATGATGAATTTCAACATTGCCTTTAAATCAGGAATATCAATACTGTCTTTGAATGATGAATTTCAACATTGCCTTTAAATCAGGAATATCAATACTGTCTTTGAATGATGAATTTCAACATTGCCTTTAAATCAGGAATATCAATACTGTCTTTGAATGATGAATTTCAACATTGCCTTTAAATCAGGAATATCAATACTGTCTTTGAATGATGAATTTCAACATTGCCTTTAAATCAGGAATATCAATACTGTCTTTGAATGATGAATTTCAACATTGCCTTTAAATCAGGAATATCAATACTGTCTTTGAATGATGAATTTCAACATTGCCTTTAAATCAGGAATATCAATACTGTCTTTGAATGATGAATTTCAACATTGCCTTTAAATCAGGAATATCAATACTGTCTTTGAATGATGAATTTCAACATTGCCTTTAAATCAGGAATATCAATACTGTCTTTGAATGATGAATTTCAACATTGCCTTTAAATCAGGAATATCAATACTGTCTCTAAATAAGGATGAATTTCAACATTGCCTTTAAATCAGGAATATCAATACTGTCTTTGAATGATGAATTTCAACATTGCCTTTAAATCAGGAATATCAATACTGTCTTTGAATGATGAATTTCAACATTGCCTTTAAATCAGGAATATCAATACTGTCTTTGAATGATGAATTTCAACATTGCCTTTAAATCAGGAATATCAATACTGTCTTTGAATGATGAATTTCAACATTGCCTTTAAATCAGGAATATCAATACTGTCTTTGAATGATGAATTTCAACATTGCCTTTAAATCAGGAATATCAATACTGTCTTTGAATGATGAATTTCAACATTGCCTTTAAATCAGGAATATCAATACTGTCTTTGAATGATGAATTTCAACATTGCCTTTAAATCAGGAATATCAATACTGTCTTTGAATGATGAATTTCAACATTGCCTTTAAATCAGGAATATCAATACTGTCTTTGAATGATGAATTTCAACATTGCCTTTAAATCAGGAATATCAATACTGTCTTTGAATGATGAATTTCAACATTGCCTTTAAATCAGGAATATCAATACTGTCTTTGAATGATGAATTTCAACATTGCCTTTAAATCAGGAATATCAATACTGTCTTTGAATGATGAATTTCAACATTGCCTTTAAATCAGGAATATCAATACTGTCTTTGAATGATGAATTTCAACATTGCCTTTAAATCAGGAATATCAATACTGTCTTTGAATGATGAATTTCAACATTGCCTTTAAATCAGGAATATCAATACTGTCTTTGAATGATGAATTTCAACATTGCCTTTAAATCAGGAATATCAATACTGTCTTTGAATGATGAATTTCAACATTGCCTTTAAATCAGGAATATCAATACTGTCTTTGAATGATGAATTTCAACATTGCCTTTAAATCAGGAATATCAATACTGTCTTTGAATGATGAATTTCAACATTGCCTTTAAATCAGGAATATCAATACTGTCTTTGAATGATGAATTTCAACATTGCCTTTAAATCAGGAATATCAATACTGTCTTTGAATGATGAATTTCAACATTGCCTTTAAATCAGGAATATCAATACTGTCTTTGAATGATGAATTTCAACATTGCCTTTAAATCAGGAATATCAATACTGTCTTTGAATGATGAATTTCAACATTGCCTTTAAATCAGGAATATCAATACTGTCTTTGAATGATGAATTTCAACATTGCCTTTAAATCAGGAATATCAATACTGTCTTTGAATGATGAATTTCAACATTGCCTTTAAATCAGGAATATCAATACTGTCTTTGAATGATGAATTTCAACATTGCCTTTAAATCAGGAATATCAATACTGTCTTTGAATGATGAATTTCAACATTGCCTTTAAATCAGGAATATCAATACTGTCTTTGAATGATGAATTTCAACATTGCCTTTAAATCAGGAATATCAATACTGTCTTTGAATGATGAATTTCAACATTGCCTTTAAATCAGGAATATCAATACTGTCTTTGAATGATGAATTTCAACATTGCCTTTAAATCAGGAATATCAATACTGTCTTTGAATGATGAATTTCAACATTGCCTTTAAATCAGGAATATCAATACTGTCTTTGAATGATGAATTTCAACATTGCCTTTAAATCAGGAATATCAATACTGTCTTTGAATGATGAATTTCAACATTGCCTTTTACTCCTGAATATTTCTACTGTCTTTGAATGATGAATTTCAACATTGCCTTTAAATCAGGAATATCAATACTGTCTTTGAATGATGAATTTCAACATTGCCTTTAAATCAGGAATATCAATACTGTCTTTGAATGATGAATTTCAACATTGCCTTTAAATCAGGAATATCAATACTGTCTTTGAATGATGAATTTCAACATTGCCTTTAAATCAGGAATATCAATACTGTCTTTGAATGATGAATTTCAACATTGCCTTTAAATCAGGAATATCAATACTGTCTTTGAATGATGAATTTCAACATTGCCTTTAAATCAGGAATATCAATACTGTCTTTGAATGATGAATTTCAACATTGCCTTTAAATCAGGAATATCAATACTGTCTTTGAATGATGAATTTCAACATTGCCTTTAAATCAGGAATATCAATACTGTCTTTGAATGATGAATTTCAACATTGCCTTTAAATCAGGAATATCAATACTGTCTTTGAATGATGAATTTCAACATTGCCTTTAAATCAGGAATATCAATACTGTCTTTGAATGATGAATTTCAACATTGCCTTTAAATCAGGAATATCAATACTGTCTTTGAATGATGAATTTCAACATTGCCTTTAAATCAGGAATATCAATACTGTCTTTGAATGATGAATTTCAACATTGCCTTTAAATCAGGAATATCAATACTGTCTTTGAATGATGAATTTCAACATTGCCTTTAAATCAGGAATATCAATACTGTCTTTGAATGATGAATTTCAACATTGCCTTTAAATCAGGAATATCAATACTGTCTTTGAATGATGAATTTCAACATTGCCTTTAAATCAGGAATATCAATACTGTCTTTGAATGATGAATTTCAACATTGCCTTTAAATCAGGAATATCAATACTGTCTTTGAATGATGAATTTCAACATTGCCTTTAAATCAGGAATATCAATACTGTCTTTGAATGATGAATTTCAACATTGCCTTTAAATCAGGAATATCAATACTGTCTTTGAATGATGAATTTCAACATTGCCTTTAAATCAGGAATATCAATACTGTCTTTGAATGATGAATTTCAACATTGCCTTTAAATCAGGAATATCAATACTGTCTTTGAATGATGAATTTCAACATTGCCTTTAAATCAGGAATATCAATACTGTCTTTGAATGATGAATTTCAACATTGCCTTTAAATCAGGAATATCAATACTGTCTTTGAATGATGAATTTCAACATTGCCTTTAAATCAGGAATATCAATACTGTCTTTGAATGATGAATTTCAACATTGCCTTTAAATCAGGAATATCAATACTGTCTTTGAATGATGAATTTCAACATTGCCTTTAAATCAGGAATATCAATACTGTCTTTGAATGATGAATTTCAACATTGCCTTTAAATCAGGAATATCAATACTGTCTTTGAATGATGAATTTCAACATTGCCTTTAAATCAGGAATATCAATACTGTCTTTGAATGATGAATTTCAACATTGCCTTTAAATCAGGAATATCAATACTGTCTTTGAATGATGAATTTCAACATTGCCTTTAAATCAGGAATATCAATACTGTCTTTGAATGATGAATTTCAACATTGCCTTTAAATCAGGAATATCAATACTGTCTTTGAATGATGAATTTCAACATTGCCTTTAAATCAGGAATATCAATACTGTCTTTGAATGATGAATTTCAACATTGCCTTTAAATCAGGAATATCAATACTGTCTTTGAATGATGAATTTCAACATTGCCTTTAAATCAGGAATATCAATACTGTCTTTGAATGATGAATTTCAACATTGCCTTTAAATCAGGAATATCAATACTGTCTTTGAATGATGAATTTCAACATTGCCTTTAAATCAGGAATATCAATACTGTCTTTGAATGATGAATTTCAACATTGCCTTTAAATCAGGAATATCAATACTGTCTTTGAATGATGAATTTCAACATTGCCTTTAAATCAGGAATATCAATACTGTCTTTGAATGATGAATTTCAACATTGCCTTTAAATCAGGAATATCAATACTGTCTTTGAATGATGAATTTCAACATTGCCTTTAAATCAGGAATATCAATACTGTCTTTGAATGATGAATTTCAACATTGCCTTTAAATCAGGAATATCAATACTGTCTTTGAATGATGAATTTCAACATTGCCTTTAAATCAGGAATATCAATACTGTCCTTTGAATGATGAATTTCAACATTGCCTTTAAATCTTGATTTGAATTGTGTCTTTGAATGATGAATTTCAACATTGCCTTTAAATCAGGAATATCAATACTGTCTTTGAATGATGAATTTCAACATTGCCTTTAAATCAGGAATATCAATACTGTCTTTGAATGATGAATTTCAACATTGCCTTTAAATCAGGAATATCAATACTGTCTTTGAATGATGAATTTCAACATTGCCTTTAAATCAGGAATATCAATACTGTCTTTGAATGATGAATTTCAACATTGCCTTTAAATCAGGAATATCAATACTGTCTTTGAATGATGAATTTCAACATTGCCTTTAAATCAGGAATATCAATACTGTCTTTGAATGATGAATTTCAACATTGCCTTTAAATCAGGAATATCAATACTGTCTTTGAATGATGAATTTCAACATTGCCTTTAAATCAGGAATATCAATACTGTCTTTGAATGATGAATTTCAACATTGCCTTTAAATCAGGAATATCAATACTGTCTTTGAATGATGAATTTCAACATTGCCTTTAAATCAGGAATATCAATACTGTCTTTGAATGATGAATTTCAACATTGCCTTTAAATCAGGAATATCAATACTGTCTTTGAATGATGAATTTCAACATTGCCTTTAAATCAGGAATATCAATACTGTCTTTGAATGATGAATTTCAACATTGCCTTTAAATCAGGAATATCAATACTGTCTTTGAATGATGAATTTCAACATTGCCTTTAAATCAGGAATATCAATACTGTCTTTGAATGATGAATTTCAACATTGCCTTTAAATCAGGAATATCAATACTGTCTTTGAATGATGAATTTCAACATTGCCTTTAAATCAGGAATATCAATACTGTCTTTGAATGATGAATTTCAACATTGCCTTTAAATCAGGAATATCAATACTGTCTTTGAATGATGAATTTCAACATTGCCTTTAAATCAGGAATATCAATACTGTCTTTGAATGATGAATTTCAACATTGCCTTTAAATCAGGAATATCAATACTGTCTTTGAATGATGAATTTCAACATTGCCTTTAAATCAGGAATATCAATACTGTCTTTGAATGATGAATTTCAACATTGCCTTTAAATCAGGAATATCAATACTGTCTTTGAATGATGAATTTCAACATTGCCTTTAAATCAGGAATATCAATACTGTCTTTGAATGATGAATTTCAACATTGCCTTTAAATCAGGAATATCAATACTGTCTTTGAATGATGAATTTCAACATTGCCTTTAAATCAGGAATATCAATACTGTCTTTGAATGATGAATTTCAACATTGCCTTTAAATCAGGAATATCAATACTGTCTTTGAATGATGAATTTCAACATTGCCTTTAAATCAGGAATATCAATACTGTCTTTGAATGATGAATTTCAACATTGCCTTTAAATCAGGAATATCAATACTGTCTTTGAATGATGAATTTCAACATTGCCTTTAAATCAGGAATATCAATACTGTCTTTGAATGATGAATTTCAACATTGCCTTTAAATCAGGAATATCAATACTGTCTTTGAATGATGAATTTCAACATTGCCTTTAAATCAGGAATATCAATACTGTCTTTGAATGATGAATTTCAACATTGCCTTTAAATCAGGAATATCAATACTGTCTTTGAATGATGAATTTCAACATTGCCTTTAAATCAGGAATATCAATACTGTCTTTGAATGATGAATTTCAACATTGCCTTTAAATCAGGAATATCAATACTGTCTTTGAATGATGAATTTCAACATTGCCTTTAAATCAGGAATATCAATACTGTCTTTGAATGATGAATTTCAACATTGCCTTTAAATCAGGAATATCAATACTGTCTTTGAATGATGAATTTCAACATTGCCTTTAAATCAGGAATATCAATACTGTCTTTGAATGATGAATTTCAACATTGCCTTTAAATCAGGAATATCAATACTGTCTTTGAATGATGAATTTCAACATTGCCTTTAAATCAGGAATATCAATACTGTCTTTGAATGATGAATTTCAACATTGCCTTTAAATCAGGAATATCAATACTGTCTTTGAATGATGAATTTCAACATTGCCTTTAAATCAGGAATATCAATACTGTCTTTGAATGATGAATTTCAACATTGCCTTTAAATCAGGAATATCAATACTGTCTTTGAATGATGAATTTCAACATTGCCTTTAAATCAGGAATATCAATACTGTCTCTAAATAAGGAATCATAATACTTACTAGGAATGAGGAATCTCAACACTTCCTCTCAATGAGGAATCTCAACACTTCCTCTCAATGAGGAATCTCAACACTTCCTCTCAATGAGGAATCTCAACACTTCCTCTCAATGAGGAATCTCAATATTTGCCTCAGAATGTGGAAACTCATTACTACCTCTGAATAAATTTAATATATAATCCAACAAGGCTTAATTACTGTAGCTTTCATATGAACTGAATACTCACTGAATATTATATATTCCTATGTATTATGCAGTATAGTTTACAATATGGTACATTTTGTAATATACAATACTGTACACTGTATACTATGGAATATGGTACACTGCAGAATATAATACAGCACACAGCAAAAAAAAAAATATTATTCACTACAATATACAATGCTCAGCATTTATAATATACTGCATACCATAAGTAAAAGGAGGTATCCAGATCAAATATTTGATTACCTGAAAATATGTATTTAATTTAGGTATTCAATCATCTAAACACAGAATTTATCAAATTATACCATTTGATAATCTGAGTGGGTTTTTTTTAAACTCTGACTTAACCATTTCTTTTATAGTGTACCAATATTAATGCATTTCATGGTTATTACAAATAATGAATTTAAAGTCCCAACAAATATGTATCGTTTAATATAAACTATATGGGTTGCTACAAATAAAGAATTTAAAGTCCCAGCAAACCACTGCCTTGATATGCATGGCAAATCTGTTAGGTATAGTTACATGGGCATGCATACCACTGTGGTATCTTTCAGTAATGAATTTAAAGTTTCAACATGAATTTATTGTCCCACAATAATCCTTCAATAATGAATTTAAAGTCCCAGTTAACAAGTATCCTTCAGTAATGAATTTGAAGTCCCAGTGAACAAGTATCCTTCAGTAATGAATTTGAAGTCATAGAAAACAAATATCCTTCAATAATTATTCTAAAGTTCAAACAAACAAATATATTTCAATATAAAATATATGGTTCTATCTTCAATCCCCAAATTTAAATAATGATAACAATATGTCAATGAAAACTGAAGATTCCCAAAATCTGGTCAAGACGGATCTGGTCAATACCTTCAATGTGGGTGTAATTAATTATTATTTCAACATATCTAAAATGAGGAGTTTTTGGTGTGTAATCTATATCTTAGATTTTCTATCAGCTTCAACAATGATGCACTGCATTAATTCAAAAAAATATGCCTGCTCAGCAAAAGCTGATTGTGTAGGATGATAAAAGTATACAAAATTTCAACACCATCAACTGAATTCATACTGAATTATTTTATCAACATTTTCTGTCTCCTGGTATAGTACAGTTTAGTTCAATCATTCCTCCTTGAACTGCAAGTGATGACTTGAATTTATTCATGCAGAGAGCTGTCTTTTTAGTCTCCATGGAGTTAATGACCCTTATGAATCATTTTGTGTTTATACAAAAGGACATGTTCCTAACTCAATGGTGGCCAATCATTAAATAAAACAGATGGCTCAGGCAATGAACCAGCAAAATAAATTATTTTTCTGAAGTGCAACCAGCATGGATCTGCCAACTAAAAATTAATCTATCAAATATTTTAGCTAAAATCTTGTAAACTCTCAAAAATTAATTATTTTGGAAGATTTGATGGACAAATTTAATAATTATGAAATATTACACTTTGTGACTCTCCTCCTGAATGTACCAAAGGAAAGCCAACATTTGCTTTAGGGCACAATCTTAATGGAACAATCAGTAAACTGTGTTTATAAAAGAACAATTGGTGATGTGAATACTGACTGCTGCAGGATTAGTAATAACTCTATTCAAGCACTTGTCAAGTGAATGACTGAATCTGAGGAAAAGTACTATTCAATACCCTGGGTGGCAAATTCCAATACAAAACTTAATTGAAATGTGACATCATCATCATCCCTGAGGTTTATATATTTGCAGGCAATTTACTAATACAAATATACTATATGTACAATCTTGAAATATCAGTGCAGATTTCTAAATAGGTCATGTGATATATAAGAGAAATGCCCTTCCTTGGTAGAATTGTCTATATATTCTATGTGTATTGGTAAATGGTCAATAAATATAAGAGCCCCTGTCATCATCATAATTATCATCATAATTATCATCATCTGTATTTCCTTCCAAAGATCTAATGTGAAATCCTGTCATAAGGTGAAGAAAGATAATATTAATATATCTTTCCAATACTAAATCAGGACAAAACTTGGCCACTGATAATTAATGATACAAAATTGTTTTAATTTTTGGGTCTCCAAACCTGCATTCATTTTGTACCTTATAACATCTGTGATGTATTCCTTTAAATGGTGAGTGGCAGGCACAAGACTAAACCAAACATGTGAAGTTATGATGTCAATAAATTGTAACTTAAAACTAAAACCAAGCACTGTAATTGTCTCATCAATCTATACAAAAATACTTTGGAACCAGTCAATGAAAAAAAGGTACATAATGTCCCTTAATGGATACAAAAATACTTTGGAACCAGTCAATGAATAAAGTTCAAGTATGTCCTTCAACCTATTTAAAATACTTTGGAACCAGTCAATGAATTAATTGATACAAAAATACTTTAAAACCAGTCAATGAATAAAGGTATGATATGTCCTTGATACAAAAATTCATTGGAACCAGTCAATGAATAATGGTATATCATCTCCCTTAATTGACACAATATACTATGAAACCAGTCAATAAAGGTACAGTATGGCTCTTAATCAATACAAAAATACTTTAGAACCAGTAAATGAATAAAGTCAAAATATGTCCATTAATCAATACAAAAATGCTTGAGAAAAAGTCAATGAATAAAAGTACAGAATATCCATTAATCAATACAAAAATGCCTGTGAAAAAGTCAATAAACAAAATTAATGTATGTCCATCAACTGAAACATAAAATAATTTGGAACAAGTCAATGAAGTAAGGTACAGAAGACATGGACCACTATTATTTTCTTACAAGTCACTTCTCAAGAATTACTAAGTTTAAATCTCCATGTCTCTTAAGTCTGATTTATATTAGTAACACAGCACATACATACATACATACATATATACATACATACATACATACATACATACATACATACATACATACATACATACATACATACATACATACATACATACATACATACATACATACATACATACATACATACATACATACATACATACATACAGACAGACAGACAGACAGACAGACACACATGTATACTGAAAAGAAAATGAAAATGATTTATTCTATATCTTCATTTAAGAAATTCATCCACATTGTAAAGAATTTTCACTATATTCTGCAGATATAGAAATTCATCCACTTAGAAAGAATTTTCACAACATGCTACCAAATAGAAATTATTATTAAAATACTAATAAAATACTTTCAATGGAAGATTATATAAATATAAAGAGAGATCCGACTTTCTCTGTAGAAACATCATGATCTAATGATGCTTGTATTTATTTTAAACTATCATCATCCAAAAACCACTGTGCAATCAAAGGATTCATGCCAAGCATATACAAGAAAAACATACTGACCATTTATAGCTATAATAGGGAATATCATCTGAATGCCAGGGTTTTGGTACAGGAGTTTTGTGTCATTGTATGATGGCTAGGGATGTGTGCAGAACTAATAATTTGTTCAATATGATACTAATGCCCTACTTTTCTTGATGGTTCATCTTTCAACATTTTTTAGTTGTGTACATAATTTTTAGGCCTATGGGTGCCATGTTCCTCATATAATGGGCCTAAATGTTTTATTCTCATTACATATCATTACATAGTCAAAACTGTTGTATCTGTTACCTCTGTATAGCAATCACTTGCATATATAAAAATAAGCTACACTAATTCCCATCTGAACATAATGGTTGGCACCTGCACCTCCATATAAAAGTCACCTACTCAGTAAGGCAAGACTCTTGAGTGACATTCATAGGAAGTTGGTTTTAGTTCAGGCTTGTCAATACTATATGAATAGGGAAGAAAAATTGCCATTTCTCCAAAAGGCAGATGTGGATTTAATGCCAAATGTAAATTGGACCTGATATTGAATAAATATTTTGAAATTTTGTAAAATCACACCTTTAGGAATATATTCCTAAACACATAATTCCTAAATGACCTGATTTTTCCCCTACCCCCATCATTTTGAGGTCTCAGGGACTTACAATTATGCCCAATACTCCTGTGTGTTTTGTAAATAGTGACAGAAGCTGCTGTGTCTCAGAGTGCTAATGTTAATATACTAGATTGAAGGCCATCAAGGTGCCGAATCAAATCATAGTGTCAGTTTCAGCTAATAAAATGGTGCATCCTTTTTATTCCAACTGCCTTGGCACTGTGCTATTATTCTGCCATAAAGCACCAACCAAAATCTAATGATGAGTCAAAGCACATATTCTCATTACCCCCAAAACTACACGTACAAAATAAATCCTGAATGAAACAAATTTCTGTTCATGACTGCAATTGTAATTAATATGCCATACTTTATACTTTTGGACTTGTCACAGATTTTATGAAATCAATATAAAGAATAATGCCTTCAAAAAAAAAGATTTTATGAAAACAATGTAAAGAATAATGCCTTAGAAAAAATATTAGAACTTCCAACCTCACCCCCCACTATGCCTAAAAAACACCATCTTTTTTAAATTTAAATGTAAATAAAAATGAATTTTATTTCCTCCATGAAAATTCTTTACATAAAATGCACTTTATAAGAGAGCCTTTAGCACTGAAAGGGTTCAGTCCTGGGGTGATCTTTCAAAAGAAATGTTGACACAGTCAAGAAATGAATTTGATCTTCCCATTGAACACTATACCTTGTCATCAAGAACTTAATTGTTAAGTGTTGATACTTGAAGTATACCACCCATCACCATTCATGTAGAGTTTTTGTCTACAAGTACTGAATGATATACATTTTTCTATTTTAAGGCAATATTTAAATGGATCCTATATCTGTATAAATAACAGTTTTATGAGCTGTACACAGTGTTTAAAGCAGCCAAGAACTGAAGGCTTTTCAAGGCCAAGAACTGAAGGCTTTTCAAGTCTTGATTTCTGGCACAATTTGCCAGGTAAGACTTTTCTAATCAGTGATTTCAATTTGTTATTAAAAAATTCAATATGTACTGTGTTTAGTCAAACTCAAGCAACAGACATGAAAAATGGCCAAAGAGGCATGTCCATTACAATAGATGTGGTCCTATCAGTGTGACACATTTTTACTCATTCTAAACAAGACTAACTACACATTGAATACACTCTGTATGTCAATCCTTTAGGTAACTTCACTTGCCAGAGTAAACAAGATTATCAATTTCATATTAATTTAGTCTGGATAAAATTTCATAAAATATTAGTTTAGATAAAATCTCACAAAATTTTAATTTAATCTGGATAAAATATCATAAAATATTAGTTTAGTTTGGATACAATCTCATAAATTATTATGCATTCTCTTTAATATTCAACTGCCTTTGCCCTTGCAAAAATATCAACCATTTTCAACTTTTTTAAGCAACCATAATTCTGTATTTTGCCTCAAAATGAAGAAACAAGTTTTCACAGTATTTTATGCAGTATTTATCAAACTAGCTTATCATGATTAAGTCACTAGTTAAAGAGTCTGACAGGCAATGGGTTAATATCGCTCTAGGTCAGCTGGAGTTGGTAGTCTCAGCGTTTCCCATTTTTTTGCCATAATGTGGCTAATAAACATGCTAAAAGTTCCATGATAAACCAAAATGCAAGATGATTATGCAATGGGATATTACAGTAAATTAAACAATAATTATTACTACCTTGTTGCTTGATGTAATCATGACAATTTTTGATGCAAGATGGCAAATGATTATACTAGACTTTAGAATTTGAAGGGTTAAGTCATGCTGATTTTCAGAGTATTTATTATTATTAGCTTTAATAATATGTATTTTTGCTTTATTTGCTTTTATACAGGGTAGTATAGTTTTTGACAAAACATGTCACCCTCTTTTCATAATAATAATACCACTCCAGTGACCTAATGGTTAGAACATCCAACTCAGATGCGGGTGGTTGTGGATTCGATCTCGGGTCGAGTCATACCAAAGACTTACAAAAAATGGTACTAACAGCTGCCTTGCTTAATGCTCAGCATTATTAGTTTAGTGTTAGGACTGGTTGGCCTGGTGTTTGGATAATGTGGCTGGGTGGGACATCATGCTTTATGTCTGCGGCATGATGCCCAGTGCTAGACATCACTATAAACTGCCAAACTACAGATATTGTAGCGATATGACTGAAAAATTGTTAAAGCTACATTAAAAATCATAATCACATCACATCACATAATAATAATAATAACAATATCAGTAGTAGTAGTATTACCCATAATGGGATGATATCATGATTACACAATGTGATGCATGAAGCTGTTTGAGATCCACAGAATGACTTGACCAAATTTAAAAAAAGCGATATAAATAAATCTTAGTAGAATGATGGACCAATGTAGTCCACTAGTCTGCCTCAATTTTTTTTTTGGAAAAAGCAATTTAGCAATTTAGTAGCTTGTACTGTGTTAAAAGTAATGTTAAAAGTCATTAATTTTACATGTATAATGTCTAATAAATGTTGAATCATTGTTTTGCAAACTGAAATAACAGCAAGATAAGATATAAATTTTGGTATTCAAAATACATATGAGACAACCACAAAGAATGTGATTTAGGAATCTATAGGAAATATTGTTGCCATTTCAAGCAGGGGGAGATTTATAATCAAAAGAGGATTACCTTTTTAACAGATTAGATAAAATGGTTCAACAAACAACATTTAATAAGTTAGCAGATATTGTTATTTAAAGTATCATGGGTACATTATTTTAGACAATGCCATTCATAAACCATTGTCTACAATGTCGGCCTTTAGAATTACATTTGGCCAATGCTTAGCATGCTAATAAACTATGTATTTTCATGGGACTCTCTGGCAGGTATCTTTAAGTGACTTTAAAATTAAATACCGTATATACTCATACATAAGTTGGATGCAACTGCAGTCAATACAGAATTATTTTCAGGGGAGGGAGAGAGGTGTGCAAAAATGTAATTTTCAGTTATTACGTTTAATTTTATTAGTGCATGGCTGTCTTTATCTAGTCTTTTTGGTTTAATCTGCTTGGTTTCAATGTTCAAAGGTGGCGTATCCTATATGATTCCTTTTTTTCCCTGGTTTTGGAACTATAGTTGAAAATCTTAGTAGATACTCCACCTTAAAACCTTGAAACTAAGCAGTTTAAATCAAGAAGACTATCAAAAGACCGCCATGTACAAATAAAATTATCTTTTTGCAGTCAACACATTTTCTTTTAAATAATTCTCTAAATTTGCTTACTAGTCACCCAAAAGCCTGTAATTACTGAAATAACAATGAAACATCCAGGATATAATTTGCAATTGCATAAATTTACATAAAATAATGATGACATTATGGCTCATTGATTCCTAAGTCAATATAAAATATTTTCCAGCATCTGCATCAAGCTTAAGTAAACTAGTTGAAACAATAAATTTATAGGTTTCATTCCTGTAGAAATAGTCATGTAAAGTTTTGCAAAGACAACAATTTTTCCATTTTATTTGTTTGTTTTGTTCAATGTTTTGTACTTCGCTTTGAAAAAGACTCATTAAGATTTAAAAGCGCTCAGGCTAGTTAAATACTAGTTTACACTTTTTGTTGTCAATTCATTGCATTTATCTTAATCAATCCCTGACACACATAATTCCATGCTGGATCTAGTGCACTTGAAATTACTGTTATATATATATATATATATATATATATATATATATATATATATATATATATATATATATATATATATATATATCTATCTTGCAAGATGGATCTAACTTCTGTGGAAACAATGGGACTTCTTTCCCAATCCATGAATTTATTGATCAATACCATATATATATATATATATATATATATAGATGCAATAAACTGACGACGAACAGTACGAAACTAGTAACTAACTAGCCTAAGCGCTTTCGACTCTTAATGAGTCTTTTTCAAAGGCAAATACAAAACATAGTTACGACAAACAAATAAACACAAAAACGTTGCGTTTGTAAACCTCTACATTTCTATCTTCACATGTGTTAAAACTATAAATACAACCAGCTTGTGTAGACTAGTTGCGGAAACTGAAAACGTTGTATAATTCCCTAAAAGTCTACAAGCCAAAGCGACATCTATTTTTATTTTGTGTACATATGTAACGCAGATTATATCCCGGATATTTGGTTCTATACCGGTTATTCTTATAGTAAAAATTGAAGGATAAGAAGATTTAGAAAATGTTAAATTCTACTAGTGCATAGTTTTCATTTTCTAGTCTTCTTGGTTTAGACCGCTTGGTTTCAATGTTCTAAGGCGGCGTATCCAGTATGATTCCTTTTCCTTCCTGGTTTCGGAACTCCAGCTGTGGTTGTTGGCAATAGCGATAAGTATTATATCACTGAAAGTGTGGCCAGGGGAGGAGAAGTGTTCTGCGACCGGGCTTCTGTACAGCTTTTTTGTCATCCAATCAGATCTATGAAGGTTTATCCTTATGTGTAGCTTTTCAGTTTCTCCCACGTACTGAAGGCCACAGATCTTACATGTGATGAGATAAATCACATTCTCTGTTTTGCACGTTTTGTTTGGACCATGTATGTTTAGTTTTTCTTTAGTCACTGTGCTAGTGAATGTCTTGGTCTCTATCATATGTTGACAGGTTTTACATCTTTTATCGCCACAGGGTCCAGATTGACTAGGTTGGTTTTGACTAGCGATTGTTGTTAGCTTGGCCCTGACTAGGATGTCCTTTAGGTTTTTTGGTCTCCGGTAAGCTACTACAGGTTTGTTCGGAAGTATTAGGTTTAGTACGTCTGACGATTGCACGGTTGGCCAGTGGTTTGCGATGATTTTACCTACTTTGGGATTGTCTGGGTGATAGGTCAGAATAAATGGTATCCTATCAACCTTTTCTTTCTGTCCATATCTGAGTAGGTCATCACGGTTTGTTTGTTTGGCCCTTTGGATTGCCTCCGCAATCAGGTCTTTGTCGTAGCCTCGGTAAATTAAATGTTTAGCCAGCTCTTCAGACCTTTCTATGAATCTTTCATCGTCGGAGCAAATTCTGCGTATCCTCAGTGCCTGGCTATATGGAATGTTCTTAATGCAGTGTTTTGGATGACAGCTGGTTGGGAGAAGATACTGGTGTTTGTCGGTTGGTTTCGAGTAGATGTCTGTGTGTAATTTGTTTTCCACCAGTCTGGTTGTTGTGTCCAGGAAAACATGGTTTGAGTTGGAAATTTCTGCCGTGAATTTTATTGAAGGATGGAAGTTGTTTGCCTTTGAAATGAAGTCATCCAGACTTTCTCTTCCATACTGCCACTTCATTTCTATATCATCGATAAAGCGTACCCACTGGTATGGTGTACGCTCAACCGATGCTAAGAGCTTTCCCTCAAGTTTTCCCATGAAAATGTTAGCATACGAAGGGGCCATTTTAGTACCCATTGCAGTTCCATTGATTTGTAGGTAGTTTTCTTCATTAAATTCAAAGTTGTTGAGTTTTAGGACAAGCTCCAGGAGTTGGATTAAGAAGTGTGTGGGTGGATTGTTTACAGTTCTTGTTTCCCATGCTTCGCTGCATGCCTGTAACTAGCTAGTGAACCATTACTGCCAGATACATTACTTGCTTCCTTAGACGTCACATCTTTGTACACCAACATACCGCACAACGAAGGGTTACAGGCATGCAGCGAAGCATGGGAAACAAGAACTGTAAACAATCCACCCACACACTTCTTAATCCAACTCCTGGAGCTTGTCCTAAAACTCAACAACTTTGAATTTAATGAAGAAAACTACCTACAAATCAATGGAACTGCAATGGGTACTAAAATGGCCCCTTCGTATGCTAACATTTTCATGGGAAAACTTGAGGGAAAGCTCTTAGCATCGGTTGAGCGTACACCATACCAGTGGGTACGCTTTATCGATGATATAGAAATGAAGTGGCAGTATGGAAGAGAAAGTCTGGATGACTTCATTTCAAAGGCAAACAACTTCCATCCTTCAATAAAATTCACGGCAGAAATTTCCAACTCAAACCATGTTTTCCTGGACACAACAACCAGACTGGTGGAAAACAAATTACACACAGACATCTACTCGAAACCAACCGACAAACACCAGTATCTTCTCCCAACCAGCTGTCATCCAAAACACTGCATTAAGAACATTCCATATAGCCAGGCACTGAGGATACGCAGAATTTGCTCCGACGATGAAAGATTCATAGAAAGGTCTGAAGAGCTGGCTAAACATTTAATTTACCGAGGCTACGACAAAGACCTGATTGCGGAGGCAATCCAAAGGGCCAAACAAACAAACCGTGATGACCTACTCAGATATGGACAGAAAGAAAAGGTTGATAGGATACCATTTATTCTGACCTATCACCCAGACAATCCCAAAGTAGGTAAAATCATCGCAAACCACTGGCCAACCGTGCAATCGTCAGACGTACTAAACCTAATACTTCCGAACAAACCTGTAGTAGCTTACCGGAGACCAAAAAACCTAAAGGACATCCTAGTCAGGGCCAAGCTAACAACAATCGCTAGTCAAAACCAACCTAGTCAATCTGGACCCTGTGGCGATAAAAGATGTAAAACCTGTCAACATATGATAGAGACCAAGACATTCACTAGCACAGTGACTAAAGAAAAACTAAACATACATGGTCCAAACAAAACGTGCAAAACAGAGAATGTGATTTATCTCATCACATGTAAGATCTGTGGCCTTCAGTACGTGGGAGAAACTGAAAAGCTACACATAAGGATAAACCTTCATAGATCTGATTGGATGACAAAAAAGCTGTACAGAAGCCCGGTCGCAGAACACTTCTCCTCCCCTGGCCACACTTTCAGTGATATAATACTTATCGCTATTGCCAACAACCACAGCTGGAGTTCCGAAACCAGGAAGGAAAAGGAATCATACTGGATACGCCGCCTTAGAACATTGAAACCAAGCGGTCTAAACCAAGAAGACTAGAAAATGAAAACTATGCACTAGTAGAATTTAACATTTTCTAAATCTTCTTATCCTTCAATTTTTACTATAAGAATAACCGGTATAGAACCAAATATCCGGGATATAATCTGCGTTACATATGTACACAAAATAAAAATAGATGTCGCTTTGGCTTGTAGACTTTTAGGGAATTATACAACGTTTTCAGTTTCCGCAACTAGTCTACACAAGCTGGTTGTATTTATAGTTTTAACACATGTGAAGATAGAAATGTAGAGGTTTACAAACGCAACGTTTTTGTGTTTATTTGTTTGTCGTAACTATGTTTTGTATTTGCCTTTGAAAAAGACTCATTAAGAGTCGAAAGCGCTTAGGCTAGTTAGTTACTAGTTTCGTACTGTTCGTCGTCAGTTTATTGCATCTATTTTAATTAATCCCTGACAGACGTGATCCCTTGGTGGATCCAGTACGCTTGAGAGGGTTGTTATTCGCCATATGATTTGTATTCTTTATATATATATATATATATATATATATATATATATATATATATATATATATATATGAATTTGAAGTGGAAAGAAAACCATCTCTAAATCTACCAGTAGACAGGAAATTTAGCTTTGGCCCTAACTGTATATTGATATGTAATGTAACTTTCGTTTTATGTAGTAACTATTGTTTAGTTACTTTCATAGACACAAGTAAATATATTATTCAATGACCAAAATATATTGTACAGCAGATGTATCTACATGCTTTTAAATACACAAGTAAATATAGTGTTCAAATATATCTTACCACTGCAGCAGTAATGACTTCTGACTTCTTTTCAACTGGGGGTGGTTGGGCCCTCCGAGGTCCCTTGTCCACCATTGGTAATCGCATTCCATACTCCATTTTTTGAAGGAGTAACTCTTCAAACAGTAAAAACTATGCAGTTGCTCAAGTTCTCAGGACAAAGATTTTAATAAATGTCCCTTTTTATATTGAGTTAGTGATATTGCCACTACTGGTATAAATATCTCTGTGTCTATGTTTGGGTCAAGATGTTCATTAAAAAATGTATATCTGCATGTGATAATTATGCAACTATTAAAAAAAAGTCATGGCATTATTAAGATTAAAATTCAACTTTAATATTTACTTGAAATTTGACTTTTTTCTTTCTTTAAACCGTACACTAGTACTGCAAACTTTGGTTCATATAATGTATCAAGTCACTGATACCTACCAATGCACAGATTCAAGAAAAATGACAACTCTACACAGACAAGAAATCAAAACTCAGCTATGCACCCAAACGCTTTTATTTCTTTCGAGAAATATCTGCCAGTACAGTAAGTACAGATCAAATTTCACCATTTATGTAGTGATTCTTTATTTTTTTATGACACTGATGTCCCAATATGAAGCTTACAAGATAGATCAATAATATTCTATCTCTGTCTTTCCCAGAATCCACAAGGCAAACAGCACACATCAGATTTACCTTAACAACTAGGATTAGCTGTAGTTGGGGGGGGAATCAAGTTCCTTGTTATTCCTACATCATACTGAAGCAAAACATGTTCCTGTTTCTTATTATATTTTCTTTTTCAGGATAAAAAATCCTATAGGAATGAATCTCATTTGTAACAGAATCCAATATAACACAGTGTCAGCTACTTTTTCAAAGCTGATCATGAATTAATTTCTGCAATAAAGGCAAATAAAATGCCAACAAATTAAAAGGAAGAGCCATGAAAAAAGGCTCTTCAAAGATCCTACTATTCGCTTCTAATAACATTTCTCTCTATCCACTCTGGAAAACTGACATGAAACTCACTGATAAACACAGCTGAGTACTTCAAAGAAACCAATCTGTCAATGATCAACAAAGCCAAGTATTTCCTACCAAACAATATGTCATTGATCAGCAAAGCTGAGTACTGCCAACCAGAGTCATTCATAAACACAGCTGAGTACTTCCAACCAAAAATCTGTCATTGATCAACAAAGCTGAGTACTTCCAACCAAACACTGTCATTGATGAACACAGATGAGTACTTCAAACAAAATGTCACTGAAAAACACAGCCAAGTACTTCAACCAATCTGTAATTCATAAACACAGCTGTGTACTTCCAACCAAGCAATTTGTCATTGACAAACACAGCTGAGTACTTAAAAACAATCTGTCACATAACTTGGCTGATCTTAATGCTTCTGTAATCTGGCCTAAACTTAACCTTGGAAGCATGCAAGTTCTCTTCTTAGACAAGCTGCAACCAATCTCAAACCTGTATGCTGATCTCAGCTCAAATACTTCTCAAGAATGCTAGTTCCAATTATTTCATTAAATATTTTCCTCTTTGAAAATCTCCTGGAACAAGTGACTCCTCTAAGAATCTCTTCCTGCTAATTAGAACACATTCCATCTTTCAACCTCAGATTTCCACAGTTCCGAAAATTCCATGAATAAGATCCAGTTCTGCATGAACTAGTCCGATTTTCATTAAAATTCTACAGATTCTTCAAACAATTTGCATTTCCCATAATAAAATCTCAATGTATGCTTCAAACAATTTGCATTTCCCATAATAAAATCTCAATGTATGCTTCAAACAATCTGCATTTCCCATCATTAAAAATCTGTACACATTCTTACCTAAATCAGCCCTACATGTTTTCTTTATTTAAATGTCCACAAAGTCATATAGTTCTTCACAACATATGGAACTTTGAAATGCCTGTGATATTGCCGAAAACAATAGGATCTGAGTATCTTCTAAAAGAACAATTAAGGACAATGTGTATTATAATCACTAATTGGATCTAAACTGTATTGTACCATATGAAGTGCTATTGATGTTACCTCCCAATACATCACAGCAGACTAATGCTGTACAATGAATAATTTTCTGTGTCCAAAACTCCACTAGTTAACAGGCAGGAATTAGCATTTTTCATTTTCTTGTCTGTCCAAGAAGCAAAATTTTAAGGTTGTGTTATCATCATTATCATTTCTACTCAAGAATGAGTAGCAATTTATTTAAACATTTTTTGATCCCCATTTTCTGGTGGCAAAAAATATAAAAGTAGTATAATTATCATATATTGTATAGTAATAACAATATTCAGATATTAATTAATATTAATTAGAAAATATTATATAATTAATAGTACTACTTTTGTTAATTACTTCACAAAAATATAAATAATAACTGTATTAAGAAGGAAATATTTTCACTTGTACATACACTATCCATGCTATTTTGAGTTGAAAAAGAACAACAGCTAAATGCCCTGAACCAGTTCTGTTGGAGAATAATGACTCAGTAACTTTCCCAACACTTAAAAAATTGAGATTATTTGAAATCCAAGTATAATGGTTAATAATGAGAACAAGCTTTTTTATGGATATATACCGTTTACAATACATAAAAATCCTCTATTGATGAAAGAGCCTGTTTATTGGCAAATCAAAACCAGTCCATTCTTTGACTGGTTTTATTTATTATTCTTTCCAGTGTTGCATGCATTTATTCATGTTGAAAGGACAAAAACCCTTTGAGTAGCTGGTGGATCTGATTATTGGATCAATCTGAAAATCTCTCTGCATGGGCAGTCTTCCAAAAACCTTCAACACAACATGAATACAACATGGCTCCAATTTATGCTACAATGAATAGCACATCATACACCCACCCATGTTTACTAGTGCTCTATGTTAATAACTTACATTTTTGTATGGAGAAGCCAATTTTCTTTATTTCACTGTTACCAGGGCTCAAAAAACATTTTCCATAAAATTATTCCTTTACCCCAAATGTAATTCACCCACTGATTTTTGTCCAGGTATGAGATATACAACTTAAGTTACTATATGGAAACTATTTGTCTTTCTCATTCTCAGTGACCTTGAACTTTGACATTTTGATCTCTAAACAAACAGGCTTCTTCCTTATCCCATGTGCAACCCCTTCAAAAGTGTGGTAAAAATCTGCAGAACTATGTTTTTTTTGTAAAATCAATTTTTATTCTTTCAAACACTGCTTTTACCCCTTAAAAGTTTGACCCAAAAATCAATAAGCTTTTTCCTAAACCTACATGCAAGCCATCCACAAAGATTGGTCCTGGTAAGTGATACCAGAACTAGTTGTTCAGAAATGATTTGTATTCTTTCAATTATAGTGGCCTTGACCTTTAACATTTTTACTCAAAGAAGAATGGCTTTTAAGTGAAGTGCAGGTCATCTGGAAACAAGAAATTAGCAGGTCACAATCAGTTAATCAATTCAGAGTTTTTGTATATAAGGTAAAAAAAATGGGGCAATCATAAAAACTACTCAGTTCTCTCTACTTTCATTTGTCTTAAAATGCAGGTCATTTCTATTACATACATAATCATTCATAGAGCCATTTGTGTTACAACCCAAATAAAACACACCCTTGTAATGTATTACAGCATAAATAATACATGCAGCCATATGCACTGCACCCATGATATATATATATATATATATATATATATATATATATATATATATATATATATATATATATATATATATATATATATGTTACAGCATCAATGGAGCATAACAGACTTAATAGTAAGAACAGCCATACATATTACAGCCTTAATCACACAAACAAAAAATGTATGTATTAGAAAATTGAAATGTGTAGCTACATGTACTACAGCTCCAAAGATACCAACACATGTTATGATGTGATACATATCTTTTGTATTGCAGTCCCAATGATATGGACAGCTACATGTTCTACAATAATGCAGCCATGTGTTACAGAATTGATGATACATACAATGCAGTCCCAATGATATGGACAGCTACATGTTCTACAATAATGCAGCCATGTGTTACAGAATTGATGATACATACAATGCAGTCCCAATGATATGGACAGCTACATGTTCTACAATAATGCAGCCATGTGTTACAGAATTGATGATACATATAATCTTATATATTGCAGTCCCAATGATGTGTACAGCTACATGCATTACAACATTGATGATACATATACAGCATAATGCATTATGCCTTAATGATAGATGCATCAAGGTGTATTACTGCCTTCAAAATATAGTCACATATTTTGCAGCTTTAATGGTGCGTCTGCAATATGTATTACCTTCAATGATACACCAATACACATCACAGTTTTAATAGTGCATATAGCCAGGTGTAATACAATATTAATAACATATACACCAGCTATATGTATTACAGCCTTTCTGGTTCATACAGCTGGTTCATTATAGCCTGAATAAGGCATGAATGAACACCTAACCAATTGCAATTATTGCTGCATACTGTACTGGCTCAAAAAAAGCCATGTTGAAAGCTTACATATACCTTACAGTTTACACACAGGAATGATAGTATTGCCTAATAATAATGATCATGTAAAGTCTGATAAGCATAAAAGATACACAAGTTCAGGGATGGCCAACTGTAACCTAGAAAGCTGACAGATTACAATGCACCACACCTGGTCACCCATCAATACCTTTATACACAAAAAAAAAACAACTAATGGCCTTTAACGTGGCTTAAAAGTCCAAAAATGTTTTCAAAACTCCTTCACAAAAGTGTGGATATTTTGGTGGTCAAAACTGACTAATGTAATTTAGAACCAATTACACTAATTATGGTGACAAGCATAACAGCAGAAGCATGGTGAGGTCATCCATTAAAAATCTGTAGCAAAAAACAAGATTTTCATTTAAAACCCTAAAAATCAATATCACCATCTTTTCAGATACAGCAACAACAATTTTCAATAAAGCTAACATGGCATCCAATTTGATTGGTGTAATTCTGATTCAGAACCATGTACATACAAGAAGGCTTTCTTTTGTTGCAACAACTACCAATTCTGACGATGTAGTCACAATAAGATGGCCACCATGACACTGAAGGTCTTAGTGGGACATTTTCTTTTAGGACCAACTAGATATAATATGATGTATTAATGGCTGTCCAATTAAAAATATATGTCCAATTAAAAATATATACATTTAGTACCAACCAGAGATTACCAGAAGTCCTTTTGTGAAAATCTTGTTTCAATATGATCAACCAGTAATCAACTTGTTGATGGATTTAAAACAGATGAATGGCCACAATGGTCAACAACTGGTCAGTAATGCAAGATCTTTTGGTCTATGACCAGCAGAGATAAAAAAATATTTTAAAAAAATTCTTGCAAGTTTTCCTTTCCATTGTCTACTGATGTTTGATAACCAGGACTGTGAAAAAATGAAAGACACTGTTAACTTAAAATAATGAAGAAAAAGTCAAACATTGGGAGATAAATGAATAACCAATTTATGGCTCTAAGACTGGTACAATGGTTTTCACCATGGCAACACAAGTATTAATGATTCATTAAGTAAACTAAAAAGTTATATCACAGTACTCCAAATACTGCAAAGAATTTTTCATGTCAATCACATTTTTATGTCCAAATTAGATTCAAACTGTCAACCAACTATTGGCCACCTTCCAGTGACATCATCTTGTTACATAACTGGTATGGTCTAAAACAAATATACAATACTGCTTTCTTTGGTGACAATCTTACAAATATCACATTATCCTGTGGATCTGGAAAGTCATAATCTATAGAAAAGTACTGAAAAATTATCTATGTCAAAACACTACATTTTGTATAAACTTAACATTTAACAATTTTTTTTTTCCACTAGCAGTATGAGTATTAATAAGAATGGTTCATAGTTAAGCAGGACTTGTCTCCCTTTCTGTTTCATGTTATAAAGGTGGTGCACTACAGTTTTGCATTTTGCATAGGGTTAGAATTTTAAAGTAAAGAATTTCCCCAGGTGTCCTCACTGGTTATTTTGGCTATTTAAAAAAGACCTTGCATACTAAGTATGGAACTTTTAATTCCCTTTATGTTGGTATATGATTAATGGGTGTAATTTGGGTTATAGAGTATGCAGCTTGGCTTTGCTCCAGATGTGCACATTTCAAAAACTGCTACTTCCACTTCATCATTTTAACTTCCTGGACTTCAAAGGTAAATTATATTTTTAAAAAATACCAATAACATTTTTTTACATTTTATATATTTGGTAATTCATCTATTGCACTATCAGAAGCTGGTATTGTCTACTGATAGTTGGGCAAAATTAATTTTCCTTATTTTAATAGTGTACTTTAGACTAATTCAGGCTAATTTTAATAACACAAGGGAGCAGTCATGTTAGTTAGCAGTGTGCTTTGATCATTTACAATTTCCACAAGAACAATATCCAAGGAAATATCAGCCATATTACATCAAAGTAGCATCAAGGTATGCCAACATTCTCTCCATTGTGCATGTTTTAAATGTAAACAACTTCACTTTACATATATCACTCTCTCAAAAGTACAAATAACTGGTGAGCGCCCACAAAGTAAGAATTTTCATATTTTGCATCAATTAACAATTTAAAGATAAGCAACTGTGAGTATGAAAAAAGTAGAATAGTTACAGACAATTATCTCTCTTTGATATGTTATTACTGCTCTTGTAGAAATTGAGTCCAATTAAGACAATATATACCATTATAATGCAGTGTATTCTACTGATTACTCCTTTTAAACTGCATAGTTCTGCCAGTGCATTATGAACATAGCAGATTTGGGTAAGTACAGCATGCATATGGATTCAGCTTATAAGCAAGTATGTATGGCATGGAACGTAAATTAATCTATATTCCAATTGTCTTAGAAAGAAATCAACATGCCACAATAAAATCTGTGCACTCCCTGTCACCCCTCCCTAAATTATCCTATGTGAATGCAAGTATTGTCCTTTATATAAATGTGTTCTTTGATTTAACAGATTGTCTTGATTAACAATGCAAAACAGACAAAATTTAATGGAATTCTTAAGGTATTATATAAGCAGAGGTGAGTGACTATTTTTTGTTATGCACATATTAATATGCAGGATAGGGCCCATACCTTGATCTCATGACTGAAACACTGTTGTAGACTGAGTGATGAATCTAATCAAAGAATGTATGATATAAAGTGTGTTAGTGTAATGTATCTAGACAGTGCTGTAAAATGTGTAATTTATGTAAACACTGCAGTAAATGGTGTAATGTATGTAAATATAGCTGTGAACTGTGGAATTTATGTAAACACTGCAGTAAATGGTGTAATGTATGTAAATATAGCTGTGAACTGTGGAATTTATGTAAACACTGCAGTAAATGGTGTAATGTATGTAAATATAGCTGTGAACTGTGGAATTTATGTAAACACTGCAGTAAATTGTGTAATGTATGTAAATATAGCTGTGAACTGTGGAATTTATGTAAACACTGTAGTAAATTGTGTAATGTATGTAAACATAGCTGTGAAATGTGGAATTTATGTAAACACTGCAGTAAATTGTGTAATGTATGTAAACATAGCTGTGAAATGTGGAATTTATGTAAACACTGTAGTAAATTGTGTAATGTATGTAAACATAGCTGTGAAATGTGGAATTTATGTAAACACTGTAGTAAATTGTGTAATGTATGTAAACATTGCTGTGAAACGTGTAATGTATGTAAACACTTCAGTAAACGGTGTTATGTATGTAAACATTGCTATAAAATGTTTAATGTATGTATAGTTTTTTAAGGTGTGTAATGTATGTAAACATTGCAGTAAACTGTGTAATTATGTAAACACTGTTGTAAAATGTTTAATGTATGTAAACATTGCCGTAAAATATGTAATGATTGTTGTTGTTGTTGTTGTTGTTGTAGGTTTATTGCCATTTTTCAGTACAAGATAGGCTATACATGGTGGCCAGTATTAATTGTGGAGGAAAAACGATGGAAAACCCCAGGAAGAACCATTGTAATGAATGTAAACATTGCTATGTAAACAATGCTATAAAATGTGTAATGTACATTTACATTACTGTAAAATGTGTAATGTACATAAACATTACTGTGAAATGTGTAATGTATGTAAATAGTTGTAAAACATGTAATATATATGAACATAGTTGTAAAATGTGTGATGTACATATATGTATTAGTGTTTAATAGAACCAGAGCACACAAAGCATTAATTATTAAACTCTAAAAATGAATCATTTCACAAAATTCTGGGAAGATAAAGCCTTAAAAATAAATGCAAATAAAATAAAAAAGGTAAAAAATATAAAATCTATAAAAAGATATTTTAAGAATCTGCAATAAAAACTGCATTCCCTTGAAAAGTCCATGATTTTCTCTAGTGATACACATCATCAAAATGGTTCTTTAATAAAAAATTTACATTAAAATACTCATGTCTAATTGGATGGAGGCACTAAAGAAGAATATGCTCCACTGTCGAACACACTGACAGAGTATGCACTCTGATCAAGGTTTACATTTCAAGATGTCTGTACAAGCATGGTATGAATGTTTTATATGCAACTGGTACAATACCAACTCATATCTGTCTTTGGAAAAGAAATTACTCTCCAGCAATGAGTTTGATGTGACAATGCTAATGGAGTTTCCAGCTAGGTATTTTGCCATGTATACAGAATGCTACATGGAATTTTCCATTTGGAAATTGGTGACTGAAAGATTGCTTTATCTTCCTTTTCAATTCTTATAATAGACAGCTTCAAGTACAGATTGCTTTTACTAGATTGAATGAGCAAATCTTGTTCCAGTACAATCTGAAATATGAACAGGTTATCAAATTTAAGGTTTCCAAGGCTTTTGGCATAGAAAGAAAAACCCAAAAGAATATTTAAAAATTTCTGAGAGGTTTCAATATAGCTGAAAGTAAAAATGTAGACTTTATTCTTCTTAAGAAGGTGGTATGATGTATTGCAAATGCAGACCCAATTCTGTCTCTATATTTTGAACTTTTTGAATATAGGGATTTATTGCCATGAAAGGCGGAGCAGACAAGGGTTCATATTTGTAGATAAGTTTATGGACAGCACTTGTGGGACTGGATGATGATAATCTGGTAGCAGAATGAAAAGTCAATTTTATTTGAGGAAAAGTGTGACCTTGACCCCAAGGTCAAAAGGCTGAGTAAGCATGTTGCAAAATGAATTGTCTTACCTTCATAATGATTCATTTATAGCATGACAAAAATCATCAAGTGGTATTGGAAGTAAAGCAAATTAAAATGGTGTGACTTTGATCCCAAGGTCAAAGAGGCAAATAAGCCTATCACAGAATTAACCATCTTAGCTTCACAATGACTCTTCCTGAGTATGAACAAAATTTATTAAAAGGTTTAGGAAATATTATAAGAAATCAACCAAACTCTTAATGCTAAGTTGAAGGTCAAAGGGCAAGCATGCATACTGTCTATGTTTTACAATGATTCATGCCAAGTATGATGAAAATCTATTAAGGAATTTAGGAAGATGAGCAAGTGAATAACCAACCTCAATACATACACAGCACTAGACCTAGCTCAACACATACACACACAATACTAGACCTACCATAATACACACAATGCACTAAGACCTACCTCAACACAAACAGCACTAAGACCTATCTCAATACACACAAAGTACTAAGACCTACTTCTACACACACACACACACACACACACACACACACACACACACACAACACTAAGACCTAGCTTGAATCTAAGGTACAATGGATAAGTGAATATGTAGCAGAAAATTAGTCATATTAACTTCATAAAATTCATGTTTATGATTATGATAATCAAGGAGATTAAAATCAGACTGTAGCATATTTAATGAAGTGTGTTTCGACCAGATTGTTGTGGTATATTGACTTTAGTATATTTTGACCAGACTGTAGCATATTTAATTAAGTGTGTTTCAACCAGACTGTAGTATATTGACCAGACTGTAGCATATTTAATGAAGTGTGTTTCGACCAGACTGTAGTATATTGACTGAAGTATATTTTAACCAGACTGAGGTATATTGACTGCAGTGTGTTTTGACCAGACTGTGGTATATTGACCAGACTGTAGTGTATTGACTGAAGTATATTTTAACCAGAGGTATATTGACTGAAGTGTTTTGACCAGACTGTAGTATATTGACCAGAGTGTAGTATATTGACTGAAGTATATTTTAACCAGACTGAGGTATATTGACTGAAGTGTTTTGACCAGACTGTAGTATATTGACCAGAGTGTAGCATATTTATTGAAGAGTTTTGACCAGACTGTAGTATATTGACCTGACTATAGCATATTTAATGAAGTGTATTTTGACCAGACTGTCATATATTGACTTAAGTGTGTTTTGACAAGACTGTAGTATATTGACCAGAGTGTAGCATATTTAATGAAGAGTTTTGACCAGACTGTCATATATTGACTTATGTTTTATCCAGACTGTAGAATACTGACTTAAGTGTGCTTTGACCAGACTGTAGTATATTGACTTAAGTGTGCTTTGACCAGACAGTAGTATATTGACTAGAGTGTAGCATATTTACTGAAGTGTGTTTTAATCAGACTGTAGTATATTGACTTAAGTGTTTTTTTATCAGACTGTAGTATACTAACTTAAGTGTGTTTTGATCAGGCTTTGGTATATATTGCTCAAATGTGTTTTGACCAAGACTGTAGTATATTGACTGAAGTGTTTGACCAAGACTGTAGTATATTGACTGATGTGTTTGACCAAGACTGCAGTATATTGACTAATGTGTTTGACCAAGACTGTAGTATATTGATTGAAGTGTGTTTGACTAGACTGTAGTATATTGATTGAAGTGTGTTTGACCAGATGGTAGTATATTGACTGATGTGTTTGACCAAGACTGTCGTATATTGACTGAAGTTTGACCAGATGGTAGTATATTGACTTTTGTGTTTGACCAAGACTGTAGTATATTGACTGAAGTGTATTTTGACCAGACTCGCGGTATATTGACTGAAGTGTGTTTTGACCAGACTGTAGCTTATTGACAAGACTGTAATATATTGACTGAAGTGTGTTTGACCAGACTGTAGTATATTGACTGAAGTGTGTTTCGACCGGACTGTAGTATATTTACTTAACTGTGTTTTGACTAGACTGTTGTATATTGACTGATGTGTTTGACCAAGACTGTAGTATACTGACTTAAGTGTGTTTCGACCGGACTGCAGTATATTGACTGAAGTGTGTTTTGACTAGACTGTGGTATATTGACTGATGTGTTTGACCAAGACTGTAGTATATTGAATGAAGTATGTTTTGACCAGACTGTAGTATATTGACTGAAGTGTATTTTGACCAGACTCGCGGTATATTGACTGAAGTGTGTTTTGACCAGACTCGCGGTATATTGACTAAAGTGTGTTTTGACCAGACTCACGGTATATGGACTGAAGTGTGTTTTGACCAGACTCGCGGTATACTGACTGAAGTGTGTTTTGACCAGACTCACAGTATATTGACTGAAGTGTGTTTTGACCAGACTGTAGCTTATTGACAAGACTGTAGTATATTGACCAGACTGTAGCATATTGACTGAAGTGTGTTTTGACCAGACTGTTGTTGTTGTTGTGGGGCTTAACACCATTTTTCAGCACATGATAGGTTATACATGGCGGCCAGTATTAATGGTGGAGGAAGAAAACGGTAAATCCGTGGAAGGAACCAGACCTTAAAAACAGCATCCTGGATAAATATTTCTCTATATGGGGTGAAACAATACATCAATACATTTACCATACCAAAGAACATATTGAAACAGGAGGTAGAAAATGGATAAATAATTATACATCCTCTGTATAAATTATTTTAATCTGTAGCAGTCAAGAATAATTATTAGTCATTAAAAATTTTATTCTTTAATTCATATGAGACAGTGATGACACAGGAACAGACACTAAAAAGGAAAAATCTATTATCAACACTCATTTGCCTTCTACAAATTAACACATGACATGATTTGTCATGCCCATCCACCCCCCCCATTTCATCAATTCCAAGCTAATTATCTTATCCCAACTGCATATTAAACATAAAGGAGACATTTTCAATGTGTTCTCTATTTATAATGAAGTACCTTACTTTTCATTTAAAAATCACTTCATAAGATTGGTACCATTTTCATTTGGGAAAAATCAGATACTACTTTATGACTTTCGGTGAAAACCCCATTTTGATTAACAGTCCATTCAGGAAAATTAATGACAAAATTTCAATATGTTTATTGTGACAGCCATTTTCAACACAATTTTCATTTAGAAGAAATTAGATATCATAATAAGACCTCTGGTGAAAATCTCATGCCAATATAAGATTTTAAATTTATGGGGGGTAGCAGTAAAAAGATTTCAAGATAGCTACCATGGTGGCCATACCAAATATCTCATCAATACCATTGTCATTTAGTACCATGCAAACATCATAAGTATTGCAGTGAAAACCCAACGTTGACAAGACTCCCAATCTAGAGTGAGTAATCTGTACCATTCTGCCACCCGAAGCCACCACCACCTCATGGAACAGCAATAACATGACTTTCAAGATGGTTGCTGGCAGCCATCTTGGATATCAGAGCAAACAACTAGATCTTGGGATAAATGTGTGTGTAAGGTAATCTTTCAAGCAGTTTTTGTTAAACTGCAATAAGAAGCTTTATAAGGGTTGATAGCAGGAAATGGACCACATACAAATAGACAATTCCCATTAGCTCCTCTGGTCATGACAAGTACAGCTAACAAAAAAAGAAAAAGGAAGACATGTTACCGGTACCCTAATCTGCAGTTACTGAAATCAGCATGCCTTACCTTGATCAAGTTAATATCATGTCCTTGGAAAGATTGACTCTTTTCTGTTTGCAGTATAAGTGGTAAAAATGAACTTTTCACAGTGCTGGGTGTAGAGATATTTTTACTGCTGCTTATTGTTGGAGTTTTCATACTCTGCCTTTTCAGGGTACTTGCACTGTCTATGGTTAGAGTTTTAGTATTCTGGCTTCTGAATGTGTCTGATGTTTTAGGGGGCTCAGAAAAGTCCAAATTTGCCCCACTGTTAATTCCATATGTTGGATGGAGAGGTAAATTTAATGCCCAGCTTGGTGTTGGTATTCTAAAATGAATAATTCTGCTTCTTTTCACCTTTGGGAAACTATATTTAGTTTTCTCTTTCATTTTAATGTCTTGGATGTACTGTCTTTATTTTTCTTGTTGGCTGTTCTACACAAGCATTACACTTAATATGAAGTTACCACTTCATCTGACATGTGACAAAAGAAAACAAAATCAACAAAATTTAATCACACATTATTTAAGTTTTTTTCCCCAAGGAATCCTTTTGAAATATTAGTTCCAATTCAATAGACTACTGTATATCTTTAAATCCAAACTATGCATGCACACAAATATTTACAACAATTATTCTATCACTCCAGAGTGTGGAAGATACAGACAGCCATTTCAAATTTTAGCCTGTGCAATATTTTTATATTCTACATCCTATAAGAATTAGAATGGCATTCAATTCAATTACAACCTGATTAAATTCCTTATTTTATGATCATACATGTACACCCTAAGACAAATATCATGTAGCAATATTAAAACCATTAACAACCCAATCAAACCCATTGTCTAAGTCTCTTGTACAGTGTATTGGATATACTATAAACATGCTGAAGGGTTTGGTTTACAATGCTATTGTATTTAATTGGCAAATGAAAATAATGCCATGAACATTCAATATCAATGCAATGTATACAGACTGAATCAATCAACAAATTCTATGTGAGGATCTGCAAATTAATGATGTCAGTGCTCATTACAGGTAAAAAATATAACAAACAACAGGGTATTCAATCAAAATGTTTTGCTTATGTACTAAATATTTGATAATTTATCATCATTATGCTCCAAACATAAACAGTAACATGTTAAAATTCAAATTAATTTCAGATTGCATGTAACTGTCAAAACAGCTTCTATTATTTTATCCACAAAATCATGTGACTTCTGAAGCCCTTCATTATTTTGTGTGTGTGTGTGTGTGTGTGTGTGTGTGTGTGTTTGTGTGTGTGTGTGTGTGTGTGCACGTGTGCACATGCATGTGGGGTGTGTGAAAAGGTTTTCAATCATGCATGTTGGTGTACACAATGCTCTGTGTGCTGAATCCATACTTGGTTGCTATTACAATCCATTATACTATTTTTGTATGATCTTTGTTTCCCAGCTGTATTTCATATATTTGCCAGTACATAAGTACATACTTATGGGCCACAATGAAGATTAGTTTCCTACTAATTGTGTCACTCCAATAAAAAAAACACATTATTATTATTATTATTATTGTTATTATTATTATTGTTATTATTATTATTATTATTATTATTATTATTATTATTATTATTATTATTATTATTATCATTATTATTATTATTATTATTATTGTTGTTGTTATTATTATTATTATTATTATTATTATTATTGTTGTTGTTGTTGTTGTTGTTATTATTATTATTATTATTATTATTATTATTATTATTATTATTATTATTATTATTATTATTATTATAACGAGCCTGACTTGCATAAAATTCCAGTATATACGTACCCAAACTGTTTTATCATATTCCTAGTCCTGCCTTCACCCTGCCCTCAGTTATTTTTTTTTTTATTAATTACCGGTACTTTGAAGTTCTGTCCATGAAGCCACTCTTGGCTTAATCCAGAGTTTAAAACTAGAGCAATCATCCGAGGAAATATTCATGCTGTTTTTGGGGGTTTTTTTTATAACAAGCCCTTGCGAAACCAATTGAAAAAATGATTGTGTGTTTTTATAAACTACTATTAAAGTAAATTATGAACCGCTAACAGAGGTCTCGGAAACGCTTTACAGGGACATAATTCGTCATTTAAAATAACAAAATAATCCCAGTTCTGCATTCGGTAGTTGAGTACATCAAAAGAACATGACGAATTAGCTGGGCGGCAAGTTCAAAGGACTTTGACTAACCGCTTGGGTGGGAAAATGTGCTGAAATTTACAACGAAGCTCTAAATGTCATGCAAATCTAACATATTACTGTGCATGCACGGATGTACATATTTAGAAGTGGTTTAGTTTCACCATTATTCAAAATTCTTTGTGAAAATCAGCAAGTGCCAAAGTTAATGTCTGTCCTATAATGCCAAATCTTCATCAAGCTGCCTTCTCCACACTGAAGCATGCCCCAAAGATGGGCTTAGCTGCCTCATGCCCTGTAAATGGGTTTAGCTGCCACATGCCCTGAGGATAGAATTGTCTGCAGCATGCCACAGGGATGGGTTTAGCTGCCACATACCCCAAGGATGGGTTTGGCTGCCAGGTGCCCTGAGGATGGGTTTGGCTGCCACATACCTCAAGGATGGGTTTAGCTGAGCTTTGAGCATGCCTTTTTACTGTTCTTGCACATACTATAGATTACATGCATATACATGTATTGCAGAAGACAAGAAAATTAGTATCAAGTGTTCTTTTGAAAAAATTATGTGACTATGGTTCTTGAAAATTGTGTTTGGTATACACAATGCAAACTTACAGGAAACTTATAGTAATGTAATAATTAAGGTAGATAATTAAACATATTATATAAGTTGTATCTATAACACATTCAAAAATGTAACTTATATTTTCTTAATTCTTAGATGTCTAATTTTTCCACAAATACAGTGTGTAATAATAGTATCTCAACATTAATGCTATTTCAAATCAATACAATTTGGTCACAAGTTAATAAAGTTTAAATTTGGTAATGATCATAATTTACTTCAGTTTAAATTTATAATTATTTAAATTTATTTAAATTTATAATTTATTTTAAACATATATTACTGTCAAAAAAAGAAATACAGCTGCCAAAGGACAATTTCCTCTGCATTATACAAAAATAAAAATCACATGGCAGCAGAGAAATAATAACACAAATGGAAGATTAAATACATGAAAGACAGAAAAGGAAAATGGCAGGACAAAAACAGCTTAAATGATGTAGTGACTAACAAAAGGGAAGTGGTGAATTTTGCCATAAGACATATTTCAATCCTTATAATTTGTACTTCAACTAATGCTCTATGTATATTACAAGATAAGACAGTCAAAATTCCAACATGTGGTGCTTCAAATCTACAATTAAGAAAAAGAAAAAAAAAACAGTAATACTTTAGCATTTACATACACATATACTAAATGAAAAAGATACCCCATATTTATGCATCTTCATTAACAAAACAGAAACATGCAGCCATTATGAGTCCCACTGCTTGCCTTTTATGACATGCACATGAATGCATCAGGCAAATTCTACGTTTCAAAACTTGCATGGGATAATAGAAGTAGTCTTTGTGCCAAAAAAACCCAAATGATTTTGTAGATCATGGCAGTGAGGTGACCAATGTTACAGAACATTGACAATCTGGGTCTCCAACTCTGCTACACAAAGATAAAGAACATCGACAATGTAGGGCTCCAACTCTGCTACACAAAGATACAGAACATTGACAATCTAGGGTTAAAACTCTGCTATGCCAAAATACAGAACATTGACAATCTAGGGTTAAAACTCTGCTATGCCAAGATACAGAACATTGACAATCTACGGTTAAAACTCTGCTATGCCAAGATACAGAACATTGACAATCTACGGTTAAAACTCTGCTATGCCGAGATACAGAACTCTGAAAATCTGGGGCTATAACTCTGCTATATTAAAATACATAATCAACCTCAACCAAGTTCTCCTCCATATCTAGCTTAAATCAAATTTAGTTGAAATCCAATTAAGGGTGTTCCTGTGTGAGATGAAAATGTGATAGATGGATGGATAGGAGAGAAGGAAGGATGGAAATATAAAATGCAGTTTACCCCACCCCTGCTTTTTCAATGAAAAGTGGACAATAAAGATTGTTAACAATCTAACCTTGATGTCCTCTTTAGCTGTGTCAGTCTTTTTAACAACCCTGTAAAGTATTTGCCTTCTATCCACTGCATTTTGTAGGTCCAAGTCCAATTTTGTGACATTTACATCCTCGGAATTATTTAATCCTGATTGAATGGTTATATTATCTGTGATATTTCCCATGTCATTTTCCTGCTTTACAAACTATCAGCTATCTGTGGCAAATTTATAATAAACCCTCCAACTCATTTTACTGCATCAAGAAAGAAGAGTCATTCTTTGTGTTCACAAGAATCTGTCATGTCTGAAGTACAGAACTAATGAAGTACTGAATTTCAACATAAAATTGATATGTATTGATGTAAACATGTCAACAACCATTTTTTATTTCTAATTACCATATTCCTAATTGAATTGATGCACATTTTTATGGTACTTTTTTATGGTACTAGTCAATTAATGCAAAGTGCATTTATCAATGCAAGTTGATTAACTTCAGAAAAGGGCAGCATGCATCTATTAATTTTCTATGAAATTGATTTCAACAAGGTAGTTATTACCAATGTCTACATGAAACTGCACCTGTATCTTCAGGATTCATTTGGGACTTTTTCAACACAGTGCCAGTTGATATCAACATCACATGGAACCTTTAAACACCAAAACCAAGAACAGAGCAATTTAAAAAAGTCTTCCAATATTCTGGCACAGTTGTGTGGTACAAGCTTCCACTGCATGCAAAATCTGCAGAAAATATTACAGTATTCAAGAAGAGACATCATGAGTATGTGTGTGTTACTACTAGATTATAATGGAAGTTAGTATTTAATAGTACAGACATGTTAAATGAAGATTAATTACTATTATATTTTATCATATGATTCAAACTGTTACACATTTTCTTAAGAAGGATACAAAGCAGAATGGTCTTCCACGAAATGAGTCATCCTCCATAAATTTATTAATATTAATATTATTATTATTATTATTATTATTATTATTATTATTATTATTATTATTATTATTATTATTATTACTGAATTCAAAATCTATGAAAATCTGAATCACTGCAGTTCTATTCTTTTGCAAATCCACATAAATAGTACATGTTCCTATGTACAAGAATAAGCTTGTTAGGTTCAAGTCAAGAATATTTATTGCACTTGATTGTTTCTGTAAATGAATAATCCAACACTAATTATGTTGCAAAGAATAATAATTCCACAGTTTATAGTGAAAACACAAGTCCTAAATGACTTTAGCAAATAATATTCCTCATCAAAGCTGGTTTAATACATGTCATACACAAATTAAAATCTCTAGCTTTGTCATTGTCTGTTGACTTCTTTATCTTTTCACTTTCTTTTCTTACCTTTCTCACTGTATTGAACCGAAACCTGATCTTCCAATTGTCATAACTGGTATAACAGTACTGTATTGATTCATACAGAAGTTAAATCCAACCGACTCAGATTTGCTATCACATAATGCACCAGCAGATCCAAGTGTATGCAGCTTGTTAAGTGTAATAAGTAGAATGGGCAACAGAGACCCTCATCTGCATGTGCTTTATGTGATGGAAGATCAGAGTCCATGGTGTTAACAGTTTGACTCAACTTTCAAGCAGGTCTATAAGGCATACAGATAGGGATAACAGTAAATTGACAATATAGCCAGCTATATTCAATTTTCAAAGGAGTATAATAACAACAAAAAAAACCTTAAGAGTGTGTATTGATTTTGCATTCAATACAAATTTCATAAATTATGTAAAGAAGCAGTATGTGGGAGTTTTGTTAAAAAATTATTTCACTGGTCACACATGCTGATCACTATTCTAATGAGTCCATCTAGGTTTAGAACAAGCTTTTCCCTCACCCAAGGTGAATAATATCTCCTTAACTCATTAACTCCTGGCGCCATGTTTATGGGGCTGGAGGTGGTAGCCATCATCTGAGCTCTGTAGCATCAAGGTCTTGTACAATACACTAAAGTGGGTGGTATTATAAAAAGGCAGACAGATGTAGCTTTACGATGATATCAAATAATATGGATGTTCAAGTTGCACTACAAAATGCAGAGGTAAAAAATCACTTTTTCGACCAGACTTTATTACAGCTGAAATTCGCCCAAGATCAGAATCCGATTTTGTGTCTGGATGTTTAGACTTTTTGGCCTCAGATCTAAGACAGACTGGTCTAAACTGCACATAGACTGGTGAACCTTTGCAAAAAGCAGGATAAGATGGGCATTTAGAATGTAGAGTGGTCTTGACACAAAAATGATGGGTCCATTAAGCAAAAAAGAAAATAAGTCCAACTTTTACACTTCTGCTTATGCTCAGGGGAAATAGCCAATAAAGAATGATTTTTCTAACACAAATAGGCATAAGGATAACCAAAAATGTCTTGGATGTCGATGTATTAGGATGTATTCAAAAATAGTGCCCAAAATGGGTTTCATACTAGTATTTCAGGCAAAAACAATGAAAACCTCCCGGGGTTAATGAGTTACAGCACATTGTTCAAAAATGCTGGCTTTCAGCTGGGACTAACATGTGTTATGGGTTTGTGAAGCTAAATTGAGCTCCTAGATTATGAACCTTTTGAAAAGTAAATATACTGAGCAGTCAGCTCATTAACCCTGAAATCTAAGTGATGGTTAATGTTATTAATATTATATAAAATAACAACATTAAACAACTCCCATTCTAAATTAAAATCTTAAATCTGACCTAAATTTACACTAAAGTAAATCCATTTTTTTTCCTTCATTCCAAAATATTTTCTATTTATTTTGTGACTGGTAGAATATACAATATCTTCAATTAGAAATGTATTATTTTTACCTACATATGTAGTCTGATCTCAGTTTGAATTCTAAAAATGAAAAAGTATTTGTCACTCCAAATGGAAAATGCAATGTGTTTACAGTCTAAGTATATAAGATGCATTATATCAACACTAAACTGGAGTAATTATATTTAGGTATACAAAATGTATTATTTTAACACTGATACTAAAGTAATAAACTGTAATTGTATAAGATACATTTAACACTAACAGCAATAATGTGTAATTGTATAAATACATTTAATACTGAAAGTGCTAAAGTGAAATTACATAATTACATTTAACACTGAAAGTAAAAATATGTAATTTTATAAATTTAATACAAAAAGTACTAAAGTGTGATCGCATAATTACATTTAACACTGAAAGTAACAATGTGTAATTTTATAAATTTAATACAAAAAGTACTAAAGTGTGATCGCATAATTACATTTAACACTGAAAGTAAAAATATGTAATTTTATAAATTTAATACAAAAAGTACTAAAGTGTGATCGCATAATTACATTTAACACTGAAAGTAAATAATGTGTAATTTTATAAATTTAATACAAAAAGTACTAAAGTGTGATCGCATAAACACATTTAACACTGAAAGTAACAATGTGTAATTTTATAAATTTAATACAAAAAGTACTAAAGTGTGATCGCATAAACACATTTAACACTGAAAGTAACAATGTGTAATTTTATAAATTTAATACAAAAAGTACTAAAGTGTGATCGCATAAACACATTTAACACTGAAAGTAACAATGTGTAATTTTATAAATTTAATACAAAAAGTACTAAAGTGTGATCGCATAATTACATTTAACACTGAAAGTAACAATGTGTAATTTTATAAATTTAATACAAAAAGTACTAAAGTGTGATCGCATAAACACATTTAACACTGAAAGTAACAATGTGTAATTTTATAAATTTAATACAAAAAGTACTAAAGTGTGATCGCATAATTACATTTAACACTGAAAGTAACAATGTGTAATTTTATAAATTTAATACAAAAAGTACTAAAGTGTGATCGCATAATTACATTTAACACTGAAAGTAACAATGTGTAATTTTATAAATTTAATACAAAAAGTACTAAAGTGTGATCGCATAATTACATTTAACACTGAAAGTAACAATGTGTAATTTTATAAATTTAATACAAAAAGTACTAAAGTGTGATCGCATAAACACATTTAACACTGAAAGTAACAATGTGTAATTTTATAAATTTAATACAAAAAGTACTAAAGTGTGATCGCATAATTACATTTAACACTGAAAGTAATAATATGTCATAATATTCACCATTGGCAAATTTTCAAATAATTAAAGTTTTGCATTTTCAATTAATTGATGAATGATTCATGATGCTTTTATCTTCTGTCCATAATGAAACAATGCAGTGTGGCTTACAAAATATATGCCATAAACAATGCAGTGTGGCTTATGAAATATATGCCATAAACAATGCAGTGTGGCTTACAAAATATATGCCATAAACAATGCAATGTGGCTTACAAAATATATGCCATAAACAATGCAGTGTGTGTTATGAAATATATGCCATAAACAATGCAGTATGGCTTAAAAAATATATGCCATAAACAATGCAGTGTGGCTTATGAAATATATGCCATAAACAATGCAGTGTGGCTTATGAAATATATGCCATAAACAATGCAGTGTGGCTTACAAAATATATGCCATAAACAATGCAGTGTGGCTAATGAAATATATGCCATAAACAATGCAGTGTGGCTTACAAAATATATGCCATAAACAATTCAGTGTGGCTTATGAAATATATGCCATAAACAATGCAGATTGGCTTATGAAATATATGCCATAAACAATGCAATATGGCTTACAAAATATATGCCATAAACAATGCAATGTGGCTTACAAAATATATGCCATAAACAATGCAGTGTGGCTTACAAAATATATGCCATAAACAAGACCTCTCTCACTCCTGAGAACACTGCAATCCCTTGAACCTCTACTCACAGATGGCAAGTGCCCTCATTTGTATATCAACAAGGAATGGATGATATACAGTAGATAATGAATTTCCATATCTTTGGGTATGTTGGTTCCAGCTTTTGACAAGTGACTAATTATGTAATGACTGGGTTAGGTGGCTTTCTAATTGGTCAAATTATTTTAATCTTCAGTATTTGTCCAAAAATCAATATCCCTTACCTAGCCTTTGTCAATTTCTTTAAACCATTGATACATTCAATATAGAAAGTGTTTCTGTATACTGAAAGTTCTGACCGCAATATGATATGGCAATACAGAAATCGGAGATAAGAAAGGTATAATGAGTGAGTGAAAATGGTGAGACAAAATGAGTATGTTTATATGTAAAATGATACCAACGACTGTTAACAAACATACTCAAACAGGTAAAAGAGCTGCAAAACTAGTTTTGATCTGATAAAATATGAAGTGAACCAAATATTAATATCTCTATGCACTAATATTTCAGTTCCTTCATTGAACTGGAAATTAAGCTTTTTTTTCACTGACAGTAAATCCTATGAAAGATGATAAAATATTGTACAAAACCTGTTCTATGTAAGTTTAATTCCTACAAAAGATGATAAAATAATTTAATTCCTACAAAAGATGATAAAATAGTGTGTCACAAACCCTGTTCTAAGTCAGTTTAATTCCTCCAAAAGATGATAGTGTGTCACAAGCCCTGTTCTAAGTCAGTTTAAAATACTGTGTCACAAAACCTTTTCTATGTCAATTTAATTCCTACAAAAGATGATAAAATAGTGTGTCACAAAACCTTTTCTATGTCAATTTAATTCCTACAAAAGATGATAAAATAGTGTGTCACAAACCCTGTTCTAAGTCAGTTTAAAATACTGTTTCACAAAACCTTTTCTATGTCAATTTAATTCCTACAAAAGATGATAAAATAGTGTGTTACATACCCTGTTCTATGTCAATTTAATTCCTACAAAAGATGATAAAATAGTGTGTTACAAAACCTTTTCTATGTCAATTTAATTCCTACAAAAGATGATAAAATAATTTAATTGAATTAAAAGATGATAAAATAGTGTTACAAAACTTGAACTATCTCAGTTTAAGATGATAAAATACTGTCACAAAGCCAGATCTGTCAATACTGGGCACAGAATTCTTTGGAAAAACTGGGCACAGAATTCTTTGGAAAAAAGGAACAAAAATTATATGTGGATGGACTTATTACCAACAGTGAAATACTTTATATGTGCTCAATGATATGGAAATACCCTTAGATCTACAGAGTATTTTAGCATGAATTATGCAACAATCACTTATTGTTTCTTGCTATGTTGTCCAGGCATGATTACTTTTAATGATTGAAACTGTACACTGTCATTAATCTGCTTAAATGGAGAATTTTTGACATGATAAACATGCAGAGGAGTACCTTACCTGTTGTCCTTCATTCAACTTGTTTGTTCCCATCTCTAATCATAATAATTGCATCCTTTATAATAATGTGTTACTTTACAGTACAAACAAGCAAGCAAGGAAAAATCAATTCCATCTTAAGATTTCACTAGTTTCTTATCCATGCATAAACTGTACTGGTTTCAAAACTCTTTTCAGGCTTTCTTCATTGTCTTGTCATTTAACATCTTGTCACCCTTAATCCTCTGAAGTGTTTTGTCTCTACAGATCCATTTTATGCCTATAGAAATCACTTGAGGACCACTTTTGCTAGGATTAAATGTAAAACCAATACAAAAAGGGCCAGTAAACTTGAATGCAAGATCAATTGAAGCTCCACCTTGCTTTCATTTATTCATGAATCTAACTCAGACAAACATAAATAATACATGAAAATGATGATGTAATGGGTGCACTCTGGGGTGTATCTGCTATCTTGACAAGATCTTTGACTCTGCTAATTCTGACCTTGGTTACAACTCTTTATCTCCTGGGTTACAATCCTTCAACCTTCTACCAAAAGAAATCGGTTTTTAATAGAACTTTCAGTGGTAATGCAACACCTTCAAATGACTGAATCCAATTTTCCAGCATTTAACATTTCATGAAGAAATGTTTTAATGTATTTTAACTTCCCTATGTCAGACAGATAAATGGTCAAATTTGGATAACTGAGTTTCTATAAGTTTTGAATATTCTTTGCTTTGGAGGGATGGGTGTGAAGCAATGATAGAATCAAGAATGGTATAAAACACATGCTGCCATTTATATCACCCATTCCTTACTGACCAACAAATCAGGTTGCCAGTGCCAGTACAGAAGTCCCCAAGTATGAATAAAGGCACAGCAGGGGTTATGTCCCCTGAGCAGAAATAGCCAATACTGTAGGTGTTAGTGGATAGGAATCAGCAGATGATGTGGTTTGACTGACATGGCTATATGTTAATTTCCACAAGGCTACAAATCTGTGCTTCTAAAGTGCTGACCATTACCGATCACTGCCATCTCACCTATGTCATTTTGAGTTGGAGTCTCGGGTTCAGTCTGTGTGAGTTCGAGTCCTGACTCCTCTAACGTGGGTAAGTGAGAAAGCCTGCCAGTAGCTTCTCATGAATAAGTAGTTCTTACCTGGATTTTCCAGTGTTCTTCAAATGGTGTTAAACCCTACAACAACAACAACACATCTGTGCTTAACTAGGCCATTAGATGACATTGGCTGTAACAGTGCTATCTTGAAATGCAATCTCCCTTCCTATTTTAAATTAAGATTTAATCTTTTATTTTATTTATTTTACAAATTTAGTGTTGGACACAAAGCCATTGTTCAACCCTGTATGCATGATCAAAATTTATAGCATACTTCTTGTAATACATACATGTACTAGTACATGTATGAAAGTAAATTGTAAGCAATGATACAAGACCCTGTGGTCAAAGCCTGGTACCCTAGGTGACTGCCTAGTTTTCCAATATAATTTGGGCCAACCTGGATGTTGGTATTTGGTGGGATTAGTATTGAGTTCCCTATTTCCCCTTTGTGATTATTAATTTATACATACGGTAGAAAGTTTTCTATTTACCTTTTATGATTAGTATTTAATAACTTCAGCAGGGAGTTTCCTATTCCCGCTGTATAATATAAAATTATTTGATATGCTAGTTACATAGTTTCCTATTCTCCCTGTATAATTTATTATTTGATATGATAGTTACAGAGTTTCCTATTCATCCTGTATAATTTATTATTTGATATGCTAGTTACAGAGTTTCCTATTCTCCTTTGGGTATGCTAGTTACAGAGTTTCCTATTTTCCTGTATAATTTATTTTTTGATATGCTAGTTACAGAGTTTACTATTTTACCTGAATAATTTATTATTTGATATGCTAGTTACAGTTTTCTATTTCCCATGTTGTTGGCATCGGTTAGTCTCGAGAGACGATGGAAATGTGCCTATTAGAGGTGTCCCAGTTGGTGGTTGTGCAGCGACTTCTATTGCAATGGAACTCCACATGGGAGTGGCAATCCTTGTTGCAGTTGCTGCACCTGAAGGTTGAGTCTAGCCTGGGTTGGATCTGGTTCATCTTCCTCTGAGATCTTTTCTCATCAGTGAGCTGTCATAACATTTCCTGCCGGCTTTCAGACCAGTGAACAGAGCATGTCGCCAGCTGGACTTGTCTAGGGCAAGCTCTTCCCAGGTGTTGACATGATCCCAAGGGCTTTCATGTCGTGCTTGCAGACATCCTTGAAGTGGAGATGTGACCATCTGATTGATCTTCTGCCTGAGGCAAGCTTAGAGTAGAGAAGATTTTTGGAAATCCATCCATCATCCAATCAACAAATGTGGCCCAGCCTCTGATGTGATGCAACATTGGCAGAGGAGTGTGACCATGCTAGGAATTTCAGCATGTTCAAGAACCTCATTGTTTGTCACACGCTCAATCGATTTAGATGATCCCAAGTATGTGTCGGAGAAAACCAAATGTGAAATGCACTCAGTCTTTTCTTTTGAGAGGCATACTGGGTCCAGGTTTCACTGGCATACAGGAGTGTGCTTAACACACAAGCACGAACACGAAGATCTTAGTTTTCAGTGTCAGCATGCTGTTCTTCCACACTCTCTGCAACAACCTAGAGAGAGTTGTTGATGCCTTTCCAATCTGCTTGTTGAGCTCGACGTCGAGTGAGAGGTTGTTGGTGATGGTAGAGCCAAGGTAAGTGAACACACTGACTACTTCTAGCTTGTAGTTGTTGATGATGATGCTGGGAGGGTCCGCATCCTGAGCTATCATGTTGGTTTTCGGAGTCAGAGTCTCATTCCCCCTATATAATATATTATTTGATATGCTAGTTAGAGAGTTGCCTATTCCCCCCTGTATAATTTATTATCTGATATGCTAGTTACAGTTTCTTAGTCCCCCTGTATGATTTATTATTTGATATGCTAGTTACAGAGTTTCCTATTCCCCCTAAATTTTTAGTATTTGATACGCTAGTTACAGAGTTTCCTATTCCCCCTGTATAATTTAGTATTTAATATGTTAGTTATAGTTTCCTATTCCCCACTGTATAATTTAGTATTTGATAAGCAAGTCACAGAGTCTCCTAATCTCCATGAATATTAGTCTGTGATGTTTACAAAACATGTCAAACTGAACATTAATAAATTTATATTTACTCTGGCAAAGTTCAGAAAAATTACTAATTACTTTGTCACAAAAGAAATGGAAAGCCATGGGTCATATTTTTTAAACTGGGACTTTTACATGTAAGGATTGTAAATCCTTTGTATTATACATATAGCACACTGCCATAGCTCCTACATTAAATAACATTAGCAAGCAGACTTGTACTTCAACATCAAAGCAATTGTTTTCAATATCATTACAATGCCAACCATAATAGTTTTAAAACTCAATAATATAAACTTTTCAAATATACAAATATATATGTGGAACCCAGTCCCAACAGCATGGTTTATCAAATTCTCTATCATAAAGCAATGACTGTGCTAACAGCAGACTGCTTTTTAAGTATTAAAATTAAAACTGTTTTGTCATAATTAAATGAAACTTTAACTTTTTTATGTCTCCAGTTAATCTGTTATGTATGAATAAAACATACAAATACACAGTTTTCTATAGCTCTGGGGTTAAATGACTGCATCCCTTATTAATTTGATCAATATTATTTTAGATTCATTAACTACTGTTTCTCCTCTGACAATCCCATCTATGATGATAGCCCCTCTTATAATCCCATCCTTGGTCATAGGTCTCTCTGATAATCCCATCTATGATGATAAGCCTCACATAATCCCATCCTTGGTCATAGGTTTCTCTGACAAACCCATCTATGATGATAAACCTCTCTTATAATCCCATCCTTGGTTATAGGTCTCTTATAATCCCATCATTGATGATAAGGCTCTCTTATAATCCCATCCTTGGTCATAGCTCTCTCTGATAATCCCATGCTTAGTCATAAGTCTCTCTAACAATCCCATCTATGATGATAAACCTCTCTTATAATCCCATCCTTGGTTATAGGTATCTAATAATCCCATCTATGATGATAAGGCTCTCTTATAATCCCATCCTTGGTCCTAGGTCGATCTAACAATCCCATCTATGATGACAAACCTCTCTTATAATCCCATCCTTGGTTATAGGTCTCTAATAATCCCATCTATGATGATAAGGCTCTCTGATAATCCTATGCTTGGTCCTAGGTCTCTCTAACAATCCCATCTATGATGACAAACCTTACTTATAATCCCATCCTTGGTTATAGGTCTCTAATAATCCCATCTATGATGATAAGGCTCTCTGATAATCCTATGCTTGGTCCTAGGACTCTCTAACAATCCCATCTATGATGACAAACCTTACTTATAATCCCTTCCTTGGTTATAGGTATCTAATAATCCCATCTATGATGATAAGGCTCTCTTATAATCCCATCCTTGGTCCTAGGTCGATCTAACAATCCCATCTATGATGACAAACCTCTCTTATAATCCCATCCTTGGTTATAGGTCTCTAATAATCCCATCTATGATGATAAGGCTCTCTGATAATCCTATGCTTGGTCCTAGGTCTCTCTAACAATCCCATCTATGATGACAAACCTTACTTATAATCCCTTCCTTGGTTATAGGTCTCTAATAATCCCATCTATGATGATAAGGCTCTCTGATAATCCTATGCTTGGTCCTAGGTCTCTCTAACAATCCCATCTATGATGACAAACCTTACTTATAATCCCATCCTTGGTTATAGGTCTCTAATAATCCCATCTATGATGATAAGGCTCTCTGATAATCCTATGCTTGGTCCTAGGACTCTCTAACAATCCCATCTATGATGACAAACCTTACTTATAATCCCTTCCTTGGTTATAGGTATCTAATAATCCCATCTATGATGATAAGGCTCTCTTATAATCCCATCCTTGGTCCTAGGTCGATCTAACAATCCCATCTATGATGACAAACCTCTCTTATAATCCCATCCTTGGTTATAGGTCTCTAATAATCCCATCTATGATGATAAGGCTCTCTGATAATCCTATGCTTGGTCCTAGGTCTCTCTAACAATCCCATCTATGATGACAAACCTTACTTATAATCCCTTCCTTGGTTATAGGTCTCTAATAATCCCATCTATGATGATAAGGCTCTCTGATAATCCTATGCTTGGTCCTAGGTCTCTCTAACAATCCCATCTATGATGACAAACCTTACTTATAATCCCTTCCTTGGTTATAGGTCTCTGATAATCCCATCTATGATGATAAGGCTCTCTTATAATCTCTTCCTTGGTCATAAGTCTCTCTAACAATCCCATCTATGATGATAAGCCTCACATAATCCCATCCTTGGTCATAAGTCTCTCTAACAATCCCATCTATGATGACAAACCTCTCTTATAATCCCATCCTTGGTCATAAGTCTCTCTAACAATCCCATCTATGATGATAAGCCTCACATAATCCCATCCTTGGTCATAAGTCTCTCTTACAATCCCATCTATGATGACAAACCTCTCTTATAATCCCATCCTTGGTCATAGGTCTCTCTAATAATCCCATCTGTGATGATAAGGCTCTCTTATAATCCCATCCTTTGTCATAGATCTCTAGCATAATCCCATCTTTGATGATAAGGCTCTCTTATAATCCCATCCTTTGTCATAGATCTCTAGCATAATCCCATCTTTGATGATAAGGCTCTCTTATAATCCCATTCTTGGTCATAGCTCTCTGATAATCCCATCTATAATGATAAGCCTCTCTTATAATCCCATCCTTTGTCATAGATCTCTAGCATAATCCCATCTTTGATGATAAGGCTCTCTTATAATCCCATTCTTGGTCATAGGTCTTGCTAATAATCCCATCTATGAGGATAAGCCTCTCTTGTAATCCCATCCTTGGTCTTAGGCCTCTCGGATAATGCCATCTATGATGATAAGCCTCTCTTATAATCCCATCCTTGGTTATAGGTCTCTAATAATTCCATATATGATGATAAGGCTCTCTGATAATCCCATGCTTGGTCCTAGGTTTCTCTAACAATCCCATCTATGATGACAAACCTCTCTTAAAATCCCTTCCTTGGTCATAGGTCTCTGATAATCCCATCTATGATGATAAGGCTCTCTTATAATCCCATCCTTGACCATAAGTCTCTCTGATAATCCCATGCTTGATGATAAGCCCCTCTGCAATTTTTACCAGATTTAATTAATTTGCACATTTTCATGAAATAAAGTCTCTTTCGACTGTAAGCCAACTCGTCTCGCCTATAAGGTGACCAAACACCACTCTTCATGTGCCATATTTATCAATCTACATGCAAATTTTCAATGCTATTCCTTTATTATTAAGGCTAGTGTTATGATTGGCTCATTCTAAGTAACACAAAGAAAGAGTGACTACAACCAGCTTTGTAGATTTTAACAAAAATAATTTAATTCCCTAGACAACATGGAAAAAGGTAAATATATGAAACAAGAGTTATGATTTCCGCAGATCCAAAAATTTCTTCTAAAGTAGTGAAAATACATAAGTCCTGTGAATAAACAGTTCTAAATTGATACATTCTGAATCTCAGTTGCGTTCCAAGATGGTGGATGATGATGTCAGATGAATGTTAACACAAAATGTCCAAAATTTTCACTGTGAATCACAATTTGTATTGTTGTGTTCCAATTTAGAAGTAATTTCTGTAAATGTCTTTGTCCACAGCCAGTAGTGTTATTCTCCAGAGAAAATAATTATTTAGAAAACAGATGAAGTACAGCTACCACCACTAACAATACACATTTTGTTTCTCATGCGTACGAATGAACAGCTCCTTCCAGCTAAGAAATACCTTTTAATGTATTAGAAACTCTAAAAGATGTTATGCTGTGACTCTCAACTTATGATTTACTATGACTAACTGAATATTTTTTACAAGTAACTGAGCATATAAAGCAAAATAATATTTCATTTCAAGTACACATGCAAGAACATGTGTGATTTCGAAATAACACTTGGGTATTACAAAAAGCATAAACAAGTAATGACATGGTCACAGCCAATCATTTACATAGCTTTTCCAGACTGTTCTTGCATTGACAAAACCCTCATGCAAAAATCATGCTTACATGAGTTATATTTACGTTTTAAGTAAACACAATTTTTTTAACAAAATATCAGACCCATGCAAACATAATCATCATCATAATAATAATTATATTTAATGATATAAAAACTAAAAGAAATTAAAATAAAAAGAAAATAGAAAGATTTAGAAAAAATCCAAATTTAAACACACATGTAAATTAACTACAGGGTCATAACAGTAGAAATACTCAATAAACAATTTTGCTTTTTTATTTCACCTGGTAGCACCATGGCCACTATTTACTTTGTCTGGTAAAATGGAATGTAAGATAAGAATACAACATTACAGTAATTTTTTCCAATCAATTTATCAAATGGCAAACAACTGTCAACTTAAATGACTGGAATTTGGTTCAATAAACAAGAAGTTAAATTGTCAATCAATGTTGAAGCTAGAACTAATAGATAAATTTATTTTTAAGAGAATTTAATATTTTTCCTCAGTTACTATTATGTATTCAGATAATTTACAAAATCTGTATAGAAGATCATTATGATTTTCCCTGTTAGTATAATCTGGGATCAGTGATTAGGAAGGACATGGACCTTTTGCCATTTATAAATTCTATAAATGATGTTAAAACTAACTAATGGCCCATTATTGACAAATGTTATATACAAATTATAACCCTTCAAATAATCATAATCCAGTTAAAATTAATGACTGATAACCCACCCTTTTTATGTTACTGTACATTAGTCTTCCAAATCACTGGGGACTTCAGCACTAAAAAGGGAAAAACCTTTATAACTGTTTGTTGAGCAAAACAGCATTACATTTGTCAGCTGTGATGTTACAGGGTCATTTAAAGTCACTAAAATGTATACAACTCAATACTGACATTGTAAGAACAAAAAAAATTTGCAGCTATTTCTGTCTGAATCATATTTCATTACTGACATTACATTACAGTGGAATGCAACTACAAGTACCATATCTCTTCATCAGAGAGGTTTGTACTCAAAGAAGGCAGTGGTTGAATTCCCATGTTCTGGAGGGTTTTCAGGAGAGTTACATGTATTTTTACATTATAATAAATGTATCACTGTGACCTAATTATACTAGTGGTAAATACATGTATTTTTACTTATAATAAATGCATCAATGTGACCCAATTATACTAGTGGTAAATAAATGTATTTTTTCTTATAATAAATGTATCAATGTGACCCAACCGCTCTGGTGGCTTAGTGGTTAGAGCATCTGCCTCGGATGAGGGAGGCTGTGGGTTTGAACCCTGGCTGAGTCATACCAAAGACTTTTTTTTAAAAAATGGTACTAACAGCTGCCTCTCTTGGCACTCAGCATTAAGAGGTTAGTGTTAGGACTCGTTGGCCTGGTGTCAGAATTCAGGATAATATGACAGGGTGGGACATTGTAGCATATGACTGAAAAATTAATAAAGCTACATTAAAAAGCTAAATCACACACATTAATGTGACCCAATTTGACTAGTAGTAAATACATGTAGTTTTATTTATAATAAATGTATCCATGAAGATTTATAGCTGTAAATGCAAGTTTTTGGGGAATACAGCTGAAATAACACCTGTAAAATGTAACATATAGTAACCAGAACAAAAAGATGTCTGCACCAAATCAGACACCTGCATGTTTCTCCTATACATATCCTTCACAGACCAGACAAAAATGTTGTCATGGGTTTTGACATGTTACTGAAAAGAATACAGTATAGAAATATCCAGTGTTTAAAAGTCATGACCATCGCAAATTTGTATTGATGGCATGTGCCAAAGAAATGCTTTCTTATGTTAATTTCTTGACTTAAATATTCTCTTATATATCATGGTAAAAAATAAATGTATACCTAATAATTCACCCTGGCTTATCTTTACATGTTTTACTGGCATACACAGCTGTCAGTTATAGTCTCAATGCATTCATCAAATTCTATTCCACTTTATGATTAATGAACTGTGATTTTTAATTAGTACATAAATTTAATAAAGCAAATATTTAATTTATGATCTAGCTTGAATTCCCACCACTTATTAATGAAACTTGAAGATCAAAGATAAAATGAAATCATTTAAACAAAAATGTATGTGATAAAAGAATCTGATACTGCTAAAGTTAGGAAAATATACAGATCAAAATATAAATTGGTAATTACAAATCAACCTTTCTACCTTCTGCTTGCACTGAGAGTCAGAGGTCACACTAATTAATTAATATGAACCTTTCACAAGTAGCATACATCTTGTTTCATTTAATACCTACTAGTACAAATAGCATACCTCTTGTTTCATTTAATACCTACTAGTACAAATATAATGCTTCTTGTTTCATTTAATACCTACTAGTACAAATATAATGCTTCTTGTTTCATTTAATACCTACTAGTACAAATAGCATGCTTCTTGTTTCATTTAATACCTACTAGTACAAATATAATGCTTCTTGTTTCATTTAATACCTACTAGTACAAATATAATGCTTCTTATTTCATTTAATACCTACTAGTACAAATAGCATGCTTCTTGTTTCATTTAATACCTACTAGTACAAATAGCATACTCTTGTTTCATTTAATACCTTCTAGTACAAATAGCATACCACTTGTTTCATTTAGTACCTACTAGTACAAATAGAATGCTTCTTGTTTCATTTAATACTTACTAGTACAAATAGCATACCACTTGTTTCATTTAATACCTACTAGTACAAATAGAATGATTCTTGTTTCATTTAATACCTACTAGTACAAATAGCATACTTCTTGTTTCATTTAATACCTACTAGTACATATAGCATACTTCTTGTTTTATTTAATACCTACTAGTACAAATAGAATGCTTCTTGTTTCATTTAATACCTACTAGTACAAATAGCATACTTCTTGTTTCATTTAATACCTACTAGTACAAATAGAATGCTTATTTCATTTAATACCTACTAGTATAAATAGCATACTTCTTGTTTCATTTAATATCTACTAGTACAAATAACATGCTTCTTGTTTCATTTAATACCTACTAGTACAAATAGCATGCTTCCTGTTTCATTTAATACCTACTAGTACAAATAGCATACTTCTTGTTTCATTTAATACCTACTAGTACAAATAGCATGCTTCTTGTTTCATTTAATACCTTCTAGTACAAATAGAATGCTTCTTGTTTCATTTAATACCTACTATTATAAATAGCATACTTCCTGTTTCATTTAATACCTACTAGTACAAATAGCATACTTCTTGTTTCATTTAATACCTACTATTATAAATAGCATACTTCTTGTTTCATTTAATACTTACTAGTACAAATAGCATACTTCTTGTTTCATTTAATACCTACTAGTACAAATAGCATACTTCTTGTTTCATTTAATACCTACTAGTACAAATAGCATACTTCTTGTTTCATTTAATACCTACTAGCAGAAATGGCATGCTTCTTGTTTCATTTAATACCTAATAGTACAAATAGCATACCTCTTATTTCATTTAATACCTACTAGTACAAATAGCATACTTCTTGTTTCATTTAATACCTACTAGTACAAATAGCATACTTCTTGTTTCATTTAATACCTACTAGTACAAATAGCATACCTCTTGTTTCATTTAATACCTACTAGTACAAATAGCATACTTCTTGTTTCATTTAATACCTACTAGTACAAATAGCATACTTCTTGTTTCATTTAATACCTACTAGTACAAATAGCATACCTCTTGTTTCATTTAATACCTACTTGTACATAAAAAGTAATTTAAATCAGTTTCAATATAACCAAATCTAGTTCAGATTGGATGAGACATTATAAAACCATAAATACTGTTCTATTAACCCCTTGGTATTTAAGGATGTCATTTTGTTTGCATGAATAAATGTGTAAACTAAATGTCTGTTTAGAAAAAATGTAGATATACAGATTCTATTATGAGAACTAAAATGAAGATGCTTTGTCAAAATGCTTTCTGCATAATTCTGCATTTTTATATTGTTTCAAATATGTTTATTTTAAACTGCAAAAACTATTTATTATAAAAAAACAGAATATTTTTGTCAAATTTAACTGATCCAGAATTTTAATATAGATTCTTTTGTGAATTTAGTCCAATTGCTAACTGCACAGACTCATATATATCATTTCATAATGTACTAGCAGGTCTGTGTCAATGAAGTCTGTTAGGAATAATGAGCAGACCCTGGTCTGTTGACATGTCAAGCAATTCCAGGTCAAGGTCTATGTTGATTGCAGTTAGACTGGACTTACAGATGCATGTATATGGCAGTCACAACTTGCCCATTCCAATCCAATCAGTGTACACAATGCATTTTTACAAAGAGTGCTATTAATAAATACAGCATGATCAATGCTATTAATAAATACAGCATGATCAATGTAATTAAACTATGAATTCACAGTGAAGTCTTGCTGCAGTCTGATCAGCTGCCAGCACTGGAATGACAAGTCTTGCTACAGTCTGAACAGCTGCCAGCACTGGAATGACAAGTCTTGCTACAGTCTGAACAGCTGCCAGCACTGGAATGACAAGTCTTGCTACAGTCTGAACAGCTGCCAGCACTGGAATGACAAGTCTTGCTACAGTCTGAACAGCTGCCATTAGTGTACTGACATAACTTCAAACATGATAGATCTTTGCTCCTGGTCACAAAATTATTAAAGCACAAGGACTGAACTCCTGTATGAATTTTAAATACTTTGATTTTCTAAACCTTTTAAGTGGAGTTAAAGATTAAAAAATCTGGCAGCTCTAATTCCCCAGCAATACAACAAATTTTTAAAATGATATTAAGATTTTCCAAGAATAATTCTTTGGTATGTCATTTGAATATGATTTCAATTTTTGTACTAAGAGTATTTGTGACTTTGTTATCAGAGCATCTGTGAGTATAGCAATATGTCTGCCATCATATTAAGATCTGCATCTAAAATAATTTTTGTTCTCAGATTGTTTTCTGCTACAGGGAAAAAATAAACTGTGAGATGCATTTGTGTAATGTTAATTTTGAAGTCCTGAGACAAATGAGATTAAAAGCTGATGCAAACATCCATCTTAACTTGCTCTTTTGGTCTAAATTCAATATGAATTTTAATATAAGTCTTTGGTTCATAGACCATCTGAACATTCACAAGTGTTTCAATGAATAACTTAATAATTGCTTAGAGTCTGAGAAGACCACTTAATGACCTTTCCTAATGTTGATTGTACCATTAGCTTTATACAAGATGAAGTCTAGAAGAAACAGAAATAAAAACAATTAATTTATTACACAAGATTAAGTCTAGCAGAAACTGGACTGAACAAGATGACTTTATTACATGAGATGATGTCAAGTGGAAACTGGACATTAACATGATGACTTTATTACATGAGATGATGTCAAGTGGAAACTGGACATTAACATGATGACTTTATTACATGACATGAAGTCAAGTGGAAACTGGACATTAACATGATGACTTTATTACATGAGAAGAAGTCAAGTGGAAACTGGACATTAACATGATGACTTTATAACATGAGATGAAGTCAAGTGGAAACTGGACATTAACATGATGATTTTATTACATGAGATGAAGTCAAGTGGAAACTGGACATTAACATGATGACTTTATTACATGAGATGAAGTCAAATGGAAACTGGACATTAACATGATGACTTTATTACATGAGATGAAGTCAAGTGGAAACTGGACATTAATTAACATGATGACTTTATTACTAGAGCTGATGTCTAGGAGATTTTGGTCACTAAACATCTTGAGTCTACATTGCATTGCCAGGTAGGGGCCAATTAACTGACAGCCACACAATTGCACAAGGATGACTGTAATGTCATAACTGGACAAGGATGACCGTAATGTCATAATTGCACATGAATAACCATAATGTCACAATGGCACAAGGATGACTGTAATGTCACAACTGCACACAAATGATCATAATGTCACAACTGCACAAAGATAACCATACTACTTGACAAGGATGACCATAATGTCATAACTAAACAAGGATGACTTTACTGTCATAACTGGAGAAGGATGACCATAATGTCATAACTGAACAAGGATGACCCTAATGTCATAAAGGGACAAGGATGACCATAATGTCATAACCGCACAAGGATGACCATATTGACATAACTAAACAAGAATGACTGTACTATCATAACTGGACAAGGCTGACCCTAATGTCATAACAGGACAAGGATGACCCTAATGTCATAATAGGACAAGGATGACCAAAATGTTATAACTGGACAAGGATGACCATACTGTCATAACTGACCATAATATCATAACTGGACAAGGATGACCATAATGTCAAAACTAGAACCCCCACAGCTCTTACAGAATAGTTATTGTGACTACGCAGCTTGGGTGGTGCAGCATCAGATTTGTAATACAAGGTTTCTGCATTTGATACCCACACAGACCAGCCTGGATCACATGCCTCCATGTTTCCTCTGGAAAACACCCAGCTCCCATTTCCTCAGCATATTATGTTGAATAACTTGTTAAAAGTGCCATTAAAACAACAACCAAACTATACAGTTCTCCATTGTGGAAACATAATATATGAAAGACTAGTACACAACATATTGATGTAATTCACATAATGCTCCTTAGAGTTATTGCCCCATTTATGAATGACACTGTTGGGTATTGGTAAACTGATACTGTGCCATGATCAATATCTCTTGATGATATGAAGTGCCCTGTTGAAAAGCTACCATATGCTGCCTCTTTGTTATTCATGACAGCAGTCTACAATTAACCTTGAAATTTCAAATGTATACCTTTGGAAAATTACACACAGCCTAATAATTCAAACCATATTTACCACTAAATACTTAAAACAGGTGCTGAGATTCACCATTATGACTAAAGATATTAGACATATGAAAATGAAACAAGAAAATGAAAAGAGGGAACTACAGAGGCTAGGAGAGAAAGAAGAGATATGAAATTCAAATTGAGAGGATTTGAACTAGCAAACAAAAAGCAACCCTCACTTTATATATAAGTTCAGTTTCTGATGCTACCAGAAATATTAGATTAGTACTCCCATTTTGAGAAAACAAAGGAGATCAATATATTTATATTGAGAAGTTGCTGAAAATTGGCCATGAGAGCATTGGACTGTATTAGTATTACAAAGTGCATTATCTGGCAGTCAGCTTAATAAGACTACACTTCACTGTCAGTACAGCAAAGTGATTAATATGTGGGTAACTTATTGATGGATGGTACTCAGCTAAATAGGTTGGTCAAGTTTACGATAATAAAAAACAACTCATTTTACTTGAAGCATTCAAAAACTGTATCAATAGTGACATCCATACCTACCATGATGAGAAAAAGGTACAACATTACAAATGCTGCCTCTACTGCTGATAAGTATTCCTTGACTCTACTGCTGATAAGTATTCCTTGAATCTACTGCTTAAAAGTATTCCTTAAGTCTACTATTGCTAAGTATTCCCTGACTTTTTTGTTAGTAAGTATTCCTTGACTCTACTGCTGATAAGTATTTCTTGACTCTACTGCTTATAAGTATTCCTTAAGTCTACTGCTGATAAGTATTCCTGCACTCTACTGCTAAGTATTCCTTCACTCTACTGCTGATAAATATTCCTTGACTCTACTGCTGATAAGTATTCCTTGACTCCACTGCTGATAAGTATTCCTTCACTCTACTGCTAAGTATTCCTTGACTCCACTGCTGATAAGTATTCCTTCACTCTACTGCTAAGTATTCCTTCACTCTACTGCTGATAAGTATTCCTTCACTCTACTGCTGATAAGTATTCCTTCACTCTACTGCTGATAAATATTCCTTGACTCTACTGCTGATA